>JZKD02S1665280.1:1163045-1189515 GCA_000966675.3 Picea glauca | reverse complement strand
GGAGACTAGGAGGTATAATTACAACTAATGGCCTAAATCCGACATAATTAAAATAACATTACTAATATAATATGCCCCAATTAAGGGGTAATGAGCCAATATTAGGGCTTAACAGAATAATCCTTTGAGAAAATGTATCATTATCCTCAGTCAAATCAACATGACTACTTTGGGATAATGTATGTCTGATTCTACTCATTTGTGGATGTGTATTGGAGCTTCAAAGCTCCCTTTTGCATCATGTCTCAGATGAATTTCTAAAATAACCTTTTGAAGCCATGTTGCTTCAAGGCTTACAATACTTTATGCTATATACTTTGCCTCCAATTTACTGATTTCCACTGATGTCTACTCCCTACTCAACCATGAGATCATAGTGATCCCATACTGAAACAACATCTAGAAGTTATCTTTTGACCCACTGCACTCTCTTTCCAATCAGAGTCTGTATAAATCTGCAGCTTCACAACTCCATCTGAGGCATATCTCAATCCATATCCACTCGTACCATGTAGGTATATAAACAAATGTTTTGTTTTTGACCAATGTATATGTTTCGAAATCAAGGTTAAAATGTCCACATCCCATTCCTTATGAATGGATTCCTTCACTGAAACAAGGGAACCCTCCGAGGAGGTCTCATATCTCGTCAAGGTCTATCCTCTTTTCTGTCAGTCCTGAAGGACATCTCTCCCATATGAATCAGAATCTGAAGAGGAATCCTTTCTGAATGAAAGCTTCTAAGAAACTAACTCTCTCTAAGATCAGGCCCACTCTGAGTCCACATGCTCCCTTTGAATCTTGACTCCCTATGAGGCTATATAGTATTTGGATTCATCTACTCCCTCTAAATGTGTTGACCTCCTCTTCTTCTTAATTACATGGATGTGCACAACTATATACAATGACCCTAGAAATTATATGTCTTCTACTATGACCAACACACATCCATCATATACTCGATGGCATACAACTAACCATGTTGATTTTCTAGTGTTAAATTAGAGAAGAACAATTTTCTGCAAGTGGTAATTACTTCCAATGATATGTGATATTACTTTATTAAACTCTAGAACATCACTAAGTAATTACACTCAGAAAATTCAACTACTTAGAAACTTCAGTCTCTTCCTTAGATCACTTCCCACGTGTGAGAGAGAAAACAAATGTGTGTCTATTTTTGGGTCTTTCAAGTGTCTTTTAATAGTAGTATTAAGTTGATCCAAAGAGACACATCTCTTTGAAAATTAAATTTAAAACTAAATTTAGTTTTCTTTCTTATAAATAGTTGGAGAATACCTCATGTAACTACCCAAAGATTAACATTAGTTTTTTTATAATCCATCCACATAGTGTTTGACTTTGTTAAATGGTTCCTCCATAATTCATGTGATTCTTTGCATAAATATAGGTAGAAGTAAATAAGCAATCCATGCTTAATGTTTAGGTAATTAGACATTTTTACTAGAAATTACTTCCCACCATAATTTATGGAATTGTTTCTATAATTTAGGTAGGAGTAAAAGGTAAATATGTTGTACATAGAGATTGTAACAACCCCATAAATTTAACACTCCCAACACGTTCTAGGGGAGTCTCCCGTTGTGATACCATGTTAAATTTTTATATGAGATAATATTGCATATGAGATGATGTGATAGATTCTGTATATATGAGATGATGTGATAGCAATGATGAATGTGCCAGATATATAGAGAACCTAAAGGAACATATGGTGACCGTCCATGAAAGGATGGTTCTCTAATATAATAACTATTTATTATTATTATTATTATTATATATTAATAATATTATTAATAATTAATAATTATATTAATAATTATTAATTGGGAGAATGTCTTCCCGATGTTTTCCAAACATCAACATATATGGGTGCCATGGTTCAACCACAACACATTCCCTAAATGAGAATATTTCGGCCCATTCCATTAATCAATTCTTTCATCCAAGGTGATTATTCCTTATCATTTAGGTAGGATACATAAGCCATGGATAGGTTTTGTGCACTGGAAATGATATTCAAGGTCTAAACATGACCAAGAGGAAAATAGGGCATTTAAGCCTTAAATGAAGGTATTATAGAGCCCTATTTCTATGGTCAAGGGATGAAAAAACTTGTCTTTAGACTCTATATGTTTCTTATTTGGCTTAATTACCTTGAAGAATGTCTAAAAACGACCACAAAAATCATTTCTAGGTCATGTTTAGCATAAAAGTTGGATAAATTTTTTATTGGGAGACTTTGGACACTATGGATGGATCTAAAGGCATTAAACATGGTTGACAAAGGAAACAAAATTTGTTGGTATTTTTTTTAATATTATCATTCTCAAGAGCCTTGAACAAGTACTCGTACCAACATGTGAGTCCTTTCTAGGGGTTCGTTACAAGCCTTCAAGAGGGATATGATCGTCCTCGGTAGGTTTTGTGCACTAGAAATGGGTTTGGAGCATGCCACATTTTTAAGTGGATAAAAAAGGGCCTTAATCCCTCACTGAACCTTATCAAGGTCAAGAACCATGAAAAAACCCTAGATACAATGACATGAGCCCTTACTAGCAGGTTTTTCCTTTGAAGTTTAATACATCCATTAAGATGTTTCACACACAATGGATGGGTTGGGAGTCCTTTACCATATTTGTAGTAGAGAAAAAACATCCACAACCCATTTTCATTGGTTGGGGGAAGGAAACGATATCCTCAATCCATAAACATATATTCTTTGGCTCAAGTGGAATGGACATGTCCTCATATCACCACATAGGAGAATGCATGGTTTACACGGCCATAACCATAATCAAATCCTAAAAACTACTATCTTAGGGTATTATTGAATCTTCTCTAGATTGATATCCTTGAATAAGTACTGATCAAACAAGTGTCAAGAGAAAAATAGGATTATAAGTGACATAATGTCCTTAACACTTATTGAGCCTTATCGAGCTCAAGCACCATGAACAACACTTAGAAACCACAACATGATCCCTCTCTAGGGAGTCCTTGACATCCAAGTTGAATATTGAACCATTATTAGGTCTCAGGCATCATGGATGGGTATTGGGTTCGGCTCTACATACCATATTAAAGGGAGAGAAATAATATCCTTTAACCCTAACACTTTATTATTAGGATCAAGTACCATTGACAATTCCTTGAACCTCCACATCTTACCTCTCTTGATTAAAAATCACCTCCAAGGTTGTTTTGAGAACCATCAATAGGTTAATTATGTACTAGGAATGTGTCTAGAGGTTTATCCAAGGTCACAAGAGGGAAATAATAAGCCATGTTTCCTAAATAATTATTGTTGGGCTCTATCATCATGACCAACTCCTAATAACCACAAAGCTTCTATGGTTATAATGTTGGGTTCATACTTGAATGACCAAACAGGATGCTTGTATGATATCACTAGCCTACTAGAGGGATACATGTGCCATGATTAAACTAGAGAACATGTCTTGAATGAGAATTTGTATCAATCTCACACCATGAATCATTATCCATGCCATGGTCGAGGTTCTTTAGCATCCAAGTTGGATACGGAAGACATGAGTAGATTTTGTGCATTAGAAATGATATTCAAGGTCTAAACATGGTCAAGGGGAAACAAGGATGAGTTTCTATAATAGGTACATCAATGGAAAAGGTGTAAACAAAGGTAGAGGAAAAAAATGGAAAAGAGGCCATAAAAGGCCATGATTCTCAATACATTTTGATGTTGATCCACAAGAACTAAATCAGGTTTTCCAAGATTGGTTTTTCAATCTAGTTGGCCAAGCAATTCTGGAACCTAGGCCTGAAAGGCCTCCTTTCCAGCCATAAATTTTTTATCTGGTATATGTGTTCCCCCTCATGTTTCTATGCAGCCAAAACCACCTGCCAATGATGGCTGGCAAGAGATCATCCACCAACCTATTGCACATCATAATGGGTGGCTGAAAATATCGTTGCCATTTCCCCCTCCTCCACCGCAATTTAATTCAAATGCCCAAGAAGATCACATTGCTTCACCAACCCAATCTTCACATGAAATAAAAAGGCTTAAAACCACAATGCCCGAATCAGAGATTGATAAAGGGAAATAATTGGCCAATTCCCCTAACTCTTCCGATAATTCACTTAAAGCAGTGTCCTCCCATCTCTACCTCAAGGATAATTGCTCCCATGTCATGATCAAAATCAATCCTCAAGGTCCCAATCATCCTAAAGCTGCTACAGAAGGAAAAACAACAGGAAGATCAAAAGAGAGAAGTAGTAAAAAGAGGCAAACCGCCTCTCATAGCAAATATGATTTTTAATGTTGTTAATGCTATTTTCTTTTGAGGACAGTTTTTTTATTTGACATGACATAATTTTGGACAACAAAAACAAATTTAGACATAATTTTTGGACAACATGGATATAATGCTATTTTTGTATATACTCATGCTTTTTTTTTTATTAAAATATTTGACTATTAATATTCATTGAAACTTTTTTCTTTAACAATGATATTCAAGATAACATAACAGGGGGTGGATAAATGTTATTGGGAAATTGGCGGGTGTATAATGAATGAAAAATGGAACAATGAACAGGAAAAAAAACTATTATTGTTTTATTACAAGAAACGACATTTATAATCAACATTGCCAATATCTATAAAATCTTTTAAATATCCATTGTTTTCCATCCAAAAGTTTCACCAAATTTGTTTATGTGATAGCACTCCATTAAAAATTCACATACATGGTCTACAACAATCCTTTTAAATTGTGCAATATAAAACTGAATTGGAAATAATATGATTATATAAAAGAAACAAATTTCATTTCTCCCTTTAAATTATCACAATTTTTTGTAGGAGATTGTTTATAAACCATTTAGCTATAATAATTATATAGAGTGTCTCTAACATCATGAGATGAAGATAAACATAGATCTATCCTCTCTCTGTTATATCATATTCACATCACAACTTTCAATAACATATGCAAACAAACCAGGATTGAAAACCCCTTGCGACTTCAGTGGGCATTCCTTCCATATAAATTATTTTAAACTAAAAAATCGTTCAAACCACCTCGTAGAACCAAAAAAATCCAAACATAAATTTGTGGGCGACCTCAATGTTTTCAACTGTTGGGTTGAATATTTGGACAATACTTTAAAACTAGGTCTATTAAATTTGTGTGTCTCCATTTTCGGACTGAAAAATAAGGTTTAGGACCAACAAATAGACATAGGCCTCAAGGAATGGCTGTAAGAAAAGACAAATAATTAATTACCAGACTAACTATAATAAAATAAACAGAGTTTCATCACCCTTTTTAAATGGTGGAAAGGAAAGAACAAAATGACTACGAGACTTAGAAAGTGTTGATGTGCAGTATGTATACAACATAATAATCGTGAAACCGACTGTGTGTCCAATAATTCAACAAAACTAAGAAACTGGATTTTCTTTTATGCATTCACCTATGTATTGGAAGAGGATAAGAGGCATGGGGAAAACATATAGGAATAGGGTTTGAAACGTGGGTTGCGGGAAAAACAAAACCCATTTTTTTTTCTTCAACAGACAACAGGATAAAGCACACATACCACCCATAAAATCCAAGCTATGGTAAAATAAAGAATACTGCACATCCTCCAGGGTGAGGGTGCTACGCAATATTCACAAGACCCAACTGCATATTTTCTTTTACAGAGGAAACCATCGAAAATAAATATAAAAAATGAGGAAACACGAACACCTTCACCCATAATTACTTATCAACAAACATATCATAATAATATCACCTTCACTCCAGGACCATACAACCACACAATTAAAACATAACAAAATGTTGAATGCTACTGTCAGTTTGAAAATTTTTAATGCCAACTAGAAGAAACCCAATTCAACATGTGAGTTATATGACCAACATTCCCACATTAAATCCATTAAATCTTCAAAAAACAAACACACTCCACATGAAAAATACAAGAGCCAACACAATAATTTTATCTGGAGTAGATCTGACCATTATGAATGGAGAGATAAGAGCCAACTTACTTATGAGAAGAGTACTAGAAAGATTAAAAGCACAACTATTTTTTCTCCAACGACCGAGAAAATCGAGGAACTGCTAACTAGAGAAGCAAATGAATGCGAGGAGAAGTGAAGGTGGTAGCTTCGAGATAGGGTAAGAATGAGGTGCAACAAATGCACATCGCTTCCCTTATTTTTCATTCAATTCCATCAACCAAAGACAAAAATGGGGCTCTTCCAATTTCCAAAAACATGTATTCCAAACACCATCATATATCTAAATGCATATAACATAAAGTGTCATTTCCAAATAGTTGAATCTGCCTCTCCATATCCCATTTAACACTTAGCATCAAAATAGTATGTTCCACATTCCTCGATAGTGTTACATCATATCTAACATAATGAGTATTTTCACATTCATGCAAATAGACCATGAGTGGTGTATTATGGATATTTGAAACAATATATCAAAACCTAAGGGTAGCAAGAGTGGACTTATATGTTTGATAAACATTTCTTTTTATTCTGAAATCAAATTGCTAGCACCCTTATCATCCATTAGTCGCACATGTAAATAGGCTAGGATTTGCACTTTTATTTTTCAAAACTATGAATCTCTTTTAGTAATGTAATTAGGAGTACAACTAAGAAGAGCACTTTCTATCATTTATTTTATCAAGGGGTCCCACCTATCTATTATCTCTCTCTCTCTCTCTCTCTCTCTCTCTATATATATATATATATATATATATATATATAAGTAATAATGAATTGCAACTTATTTGCAGGAAGGAACTTTATGTTGATCTTTTTTTAGGCATCAACATAGCTAAAAGGCGTTCCGAAACTCTGGAGCTCCAGAAGAATTCACTCCAAAAAACTATCTGCTTAAATGTGCCAGAGTCTTTATCAGCCGAATTCGACCATAAATTGACTTGATCAATGGGTGTAGGTCCTTACCCTGTCCTACCACTTCGTCAAATTTTGCGGAAGACTCAATCGGACGATGGATGGGGATTCACCTCCCTTGCATAATCTATGACTATAAATGTCTTTGGGACTTCGGGCTTTGGGGGATTTTCCACTCCACACAACAATGACCAAATCACCCAGAGTTCCGAATAGTCAGAGGTATTAGGGATCTAACGACCCTCACTTTTCCATGATCAATGGTTTATAAACACTATGGAACTATGGTGCTCTGGGGTTCCTTCACTTCAAACAACCATGACTAATTCTTGAATGGTCGAACATCCGAATTGCCGAAAATCTTGGGGATCCATGACTAATACTTCACTAGATCTACGACTGAGATTTAATTACAGGCTTTAGGGATTTAGGCCTCCACGCCTATCAACCACAGTTAACTGTCCACAAATCACCGAAGTGACAAAGTTCGAAGGACTTAAGGCTTAACAAATGATCTCTTATAATTAATCAAACGATTGCTGGGGAATTCTACTCCTTATGAGCATATCTCGTCCACCCATTCTTAAACAAAGGAATTTTACACTCCTTGAGTCCCCACTTAGAACTATACACACTCTATTTCTCTTGAGCTTCGTCCACTTGATGAAATGGACCTTGGCGCACACTTGCGTGTATCTCCTAAGCTTTGACCTTTATCATTTTATGGGCCCGCACACTCCTTGCGCTAATTCTCCTGATATTTGGACTTTTTAAAAGTCTCATGTGCATTACTTGCGCTCACTCTGCGTAGAATTTAACTATCCCTCCTGTGATTCTGAACCTGTAAAAGGTTCGGCCTCCACACACCTTGCGTAGGCACTATGCACTCCTTGCACAAATACTACTATAAGGGAATCAATCGACACTTAAAACCACATTAGATAAATAATTCAGTAAAACATACAACAACCATACACATGCACCAATGCAATAATGCAATATCTATTAGTTTCAGGTTAAAACAAACACGTTTCAGTCACCTCTCTGCAGTTTGAGAGTATTTCTTTTCTATTTCCCCCAAAAACTTACTAACCACATATATTAAATTCATCTATACATGAAATACTACTACTTATAACACTGACTAAGTGTGATATTAAATGATTGTTCTCATGATCATTCTAGCAGGTTAGACCCTCTTTATTCACAAACAATGGGAGCTAGAAGGATGAGATAGGTATTCAGGTTCCTTAATGAATAGAGAACGGGGAAAAATAGTGAAACTCATCATATGAACATTTTTCAACAATTTATTTATACTGTTGTAATTAAACTCTAAGGGAGTTATAATATCTAGATGTGATTTGAACATTTCAAATATTTCTGGACTCCATTTTTTTCTCTCTCTCTCTCTCTCTATATATATATATCTCTTATAGAAGGATTTTCCTCACCATTTCTATCTTGCACAAAGGGCCTTTTTCCATTTCCCTATGCAAACTTGTCATCCCTTTTTTGATGAATCTAGAGATAAAACATACATTTTTCCACATCTACGCTCCCTATAAGTTATACAAGATGCGTATATGCTTGATGCTCCATTGCAACTCACGTATATCAGGATTTTTGCTAGAAAATACAAAATGAGTTCCGATTTCCATGTCATGACAGAAGATCTTTGATCTTTGGCCTTCCATATACTAGAAACGTTCTGACTCAGCCCTTCATTTGCATTCTAGAGGATATAAGAGAACAATTTCAAACTATGGAAAAGAGAGAGAAAGAATTCAACTTTGAGAGCAAAGTTACTCTGGAGAAATTACTTCATATTGACTCTGCATCCCTTTGTCCCTCAAGTCTGAACATGGTGTTCAGCCCCCAAGCTCTTCCCTTATTGTTGAGAGGACCTCTTTGCATATTTCTCATGAGCTTGCCTTTGGTGGAGGATTGAAGTGGTGGAGACCCATTTGGAAGGAACTTGGTTTCTTGGTTTCGAACCGTGCCAACACAAAAGTCTGTAATGTTGACACTTCTGCTGATCAATTATTAATAGAAATACTCCTTTCCCGTCCTATTGGTATCTTGCAAATATATGATTACTATCCATGGGCGTGTTTGTAATGTCTATTAATGGATTATGCTATGTGATGTGCTAATCCCTTTTATATCATCACTATATACTTTCTTTGCTTGTTTGTTCAGAACTTCTTGCAGGTATAAATCTTTGGGTCAAAGTGCTCAACGATGGAACATCATCAAACATTGGATCGAGTTAGGCCTCTTTATTGTATTCACATTAGTCTATATAAAATATGTTGGAATTGAGTTGATTTCTGCAGTCACATTTGTCTATTGTGGTTTACCCTTGGCCATAGAGAGTTTTTCCGTTGTAACAGAAATGGCGAACATACTGGGGAGAGATCTTCCTTCTAAGGGTTGAAGTACTTTTTCTTCTTACATTGCTCTTTTTCCTTTGTGTTTCTTGTTGTATCACTGCTTGATAGATCCTGTTCACTCTGAGTCTGGGTTTTCATCCTTTTACCCTTGCCTAGCCTTGTTTTAAAGCATATACACCCTTTTTTCCTTGACAATCACGTATACATGCTTGTTGTCTCACTGCAAGAAGCGTATATACGCTCGGTTCTGTTAAACAGTCGTGTATACCACTTCCCCTTGCTTGTTTGCTTGGTTGAATGAATGTTTTGTAGGATTTAAATATTGTTGAGCCTTTGTAGGTCTCTGTAGTGTCTATTGAGATTATCTGGGATGACAGGAAGCCTATTTGGAGTTCAATTTTTGGGCGTAGTATTTCTCTTTGTTTTCTATTTTTAATTTTTCCTTGGCTTCTGGGATGTTTTCTTGGCTGCGTGGTATTATGATTGATTTACTGCTTTTATACACAATAGAATTCATTTGTCAAGTTTCTTATCAGTCCATGAATTTTCTTTTTAAAATATTGAAAATACAAAAAAAAAATAGGCATTTTGCATTGGTTGGCATTTTTTGTCTTTGAATTTTTATCATTGCCTTAGCACATTTAGCAAAAGATTGTATTTTACTTCTGAATTGCAGATTTGAAATTGAAGACTACACTTTTTTTATTATCATATCATTCATTGCAAAGTTAAACATAGACTTTGCATTATATCCATATTTATTTTCTGGCAGAGTCATAACACAATGAGTTTCACTTCCATACCTTTTTGAGTAACCATGACCAATAAAATTTATGCTTTAAACTGAAATTAATTAGTCACAATTTTATTTTTAGGGTGCACAAACTAGCTTAAGATTTAGTGCCTTGGAATACGATTTTATGAGTAAACCTCTCTAAGGCAATTAAATCAACATATGTGTCTAAGACAGGGAGTTGAGAAGTCCATTGTATAATCGGTAAGATCAGGAGGCTCCGCTCACACCAAAGTTAATCACGAGGTCGCACGAAGTTAGTTGAAGGGATAACCCCTGGATACTCACCTAGCATCAGAGATATTTTTGTGGATTTATTCGTATTTGGGGATCTTGCTAGTGCCCATACCTCTGTGAGAGGCGATGCTTTCAAGGTTTTGGGCTTTGCTACCCTGCCCATACAGTGATCCAGAATTATGACTGATCACCTGTGCATTGGTTATACAATGGTTTATTAGTTACTTGACTTAGGTATCTCATAGGTTACTTGCAAGGGTTATTCTGCTTGTACCCTGAGCCAGATAAGGGTCGGAAAACACACAACCTTTATGGAGGATTACCTCTCCGGGGGGATCTGGCTGACTAGTTGTTAAGCCCACGAGGGCCCTTATAACTGATTTTGTTACCTACAAAATTTAGCGGGTTGTCTCAAGTCCCTCTTGGACGAGACATACCTTCTTTTGCGAGGGAGGCGACTTAGCCACTTTTGCCCGTTTGCATGCATATTGGTCGTTTGACTTTTTGGTATGCTCTTTGACTACTAGTTGGCCATAAGATATATTTTTATGTGTGGAAGAGTCATAAGTTGTCGTGGATTCAGACCAACTTCCTCGCACGTCTCGTCAGTTGTTATAGTTACCACTGGTTTTCGAGTCCTTTCCTTCTAAAAGGCGTAGAGTTATCAGTAGTGGTACACACACATCCACTTTTCAGACTTGTGATCCCACAAGGATGAGTACCGAGTATTGTCTTCAAAACACTGATAGTTCTTCGAATCCCAATCCCACTATAATTAATGGAACTCCTTCGATAGCTGCAGTCGCTACCATTGCAGTGCTGGAGGCTTACACTAGTACTATGGCTCGATCTGTAGTTAATGCTTCATCTCTTGCCTCGAACCCTTTTGGGGGTTTTGGCCACTCGCTGAGTTACAATGTTCAAACCATCCCCATGGCTTCCAGTCAATTTTCTTATGGTATGCCTAACTTCACCTCACAGTTTTCAACTTCCATCCTAGCTGTTGGCCATAACGCTAGCCTTGGACTTGGGGGCACTACACCTCCTTACACTCCTTTCCCATTTGGTGGTTCTCATATTCGCCAACCGAATCCTAATGTAGGGAGTGTCCCTATTCTTAACCCTGGGTCTAATCCTTCTACGGTTGGATGGAACAACCTAGCTGTCAGACAAGTTCTTCCCTATATCCCTATCCCCTCGGTGTTGATTTCGACCAATAATTTTGGCATGACGAATCCACTTCAATCCTGCAGGTTCCCACCTGGAGGAGGTTAGTCTTACACTTTGGGCACTCCCCAACCTAGATCTAATCCAGTTGGGGGCAGTTTTAACAACCCACATCTTGGATCTAATCCAACTGGGGGAAATTTTCATAACCCTTATCAAAACATTTTGGCTGGAATGATGCCCAATCCATATTTTATGAATCAACCTAGAGGAGGGTATTACAATTCGCGACAAGTTTTTGGTCCTCACCAGAATCCTGGATGGAACGAAGTTCCTAACACACAATCTTTTGCGGGAGGATGGGGTCAGGTGTCGCAACCCCATATTCCCTTTCTGGCCACGCTTAATCTGCCAGATTTTTCTAAACTAATGAATGACCCGGTGAGTCATGACCCCACATGGCCCCCTATCCCTACCAAACTTCCATCAGACATTCCAAATTTTGAAGGTAAGAATGGCGAAGACCCTGGTGATCACGTCACTACTTTTCACCTTTGGTGCTCATCGAATTATCTAAACCATGATTCTATTAGGTTACGATTGTTTCAGCGCACTCTCATTGGAGTGGCGTCACAATGGTACATTGAGATACCCAGGGGGACATATGGGTCATTCCATTAGTTGGTGCTAGCTTTTTTCAATCACTTTCAACTACCCATTCGTTATGATGTTGGCCTTGAACTTTTGTCAACTTTATGCCAGGGTACCGACACTCACATCTTAGACCATATCTAGGAATGGCGTAGGCGAAGGAGGTTGGTTAATACTCCTATACCCTCGACCTTTCTTCTAGAATGGTTCCTAAAGTATTTACATGCTCCTATTTCAAAGGATGTTGCTACTTACAGGGTCTTCAACGAGGAAGAATTTGTCCTTAGAGCCCAACAATTTGATTTGATATATGCTCAGTCTGGGATGTTATACCGCCTTCTTCCAGACGCACCGCGAACAAATCACGATCCTAGACAAAATCCTGGAACTCATGTCGATGGTATTGTAGGGTCCGCCAATGTAAAATCCACAGACTCGACAACGAAGTCTGTCGGAGGAACATCTTCGTCTGGATCCTCGAAACCCATCCAATCGGCGGATGTACATTCTGTGCAATCGTCAAAAAACCCAACTTGTGACCAGAAACTAGATGGGAATAAAAGGAAAGGTCGAAACAATCGTAACGGTGGGAAGAATAATAATAATGAACCCAAGGAAAAAGATAATAATGGGAAACAAAATGATAATGCTAGAGAGGGAAAGAAAGAGAAGCATAAGGTGAAGTTTCCTTGCAAACTTTGTACCAATGACCACCTTCCCACTTGTGCCCCAAACTTGCGGAGGTTGCAAGGATTTTAAATATACCTCCTGCTGTGCTAATGAATCCATTCCCACCAACCAAAAATTATCCTCGAGTTCTTCAAGTGCAAGAAATGCGTCTGGTGGAAGTCAAAACCCATAGTCTCAAGATGGTGATCGTGTTAGCATCAATATGATCGACGTGAAAATTGATATAGCCACCCACTCTTGAGATTATAGCTCTTCAAAAGATAGTACCAGCCTAGAAGCTCATCCTCCACCCCCAGAGATGAACTTATAGATCAAGAAATCAGAGCCATCGCCTCGTATTCCGAAAAAAGTAATCAAGCACTCTACCCACAACCCTAATGCTAGAGCCACCTAGAACTACTCTATTGTTGAAGATCTGGGCCAAACCCCTTGTGCGATGTCGGCTTTGGAGGTACTCCAGACGTGTCCATCATAGAGGAATGCCTTACTCTCTTACTTAGGAGCTCTAGAGCCTAATGGCTTGAAATTCATCAAGTTTGATGTCACGGATGTGAAGCCTCGCTTACCTTACCATGTGTCTTTTCAAATCCACGTGGAGTATTCCAGGTATACTATCAAATGAGCAATCGTTGATGAAGGTCCTGCCACTTGCGTGATGTCCTTGGTCTGTTGGAAAGATATTGGTTCTCCAACCCTTTCCAAGTCTTTGAACATGTTGACTATATTTGATGGTCATTCCTTCTGTCGTCATGGTATTCTCCCTGCCTTTCCGGTCCAGTTAGGTGGGAAGACGGTAGAGGTGGAAGTAGAGGTAGTTGATGCACCTCTCGATTATAACTTGCAACTAGGTCATAATTGGACCTATGTTATGGTTGTTTTCATTTCGTCCATTTTCTGTGTAATTTGTTTTCCTCATCAAGGGGATATTGTGACGATCGACTAGTTATCCTTTGCATACTCTAGTCCTAATGCATCTATTGGAGCGTCGATCCCTGTGATCTAAAATTATCAGTCCGCAAATGAGAATATCGGTGTCAGAATGTATTCTTCCCTCATGGGTAATTTAGACTTCTCGGCACCAATTCATCACGTTTACACCATGTCTAGTAGGCCTACTTCAACAGAGAGGTCCATTCCTTTCCGCACTTCCTATTTTAGTGATCCTTGGACCCTACCTTCTCTGACTTCGTTGATTGAAGGTCAGTCGCATGTTGGCATGGCTATGCCACTATCAGCAGCAGAGTTTTTGTATCAATATATCCTTGACTCTTCCTCCGATCTCGATCCTATTACCTCGCACATGGACGAGGAGGATCCCATTCTTAGGCCTGTATGGGCCACTTCATTATCGTGTTCACATGATTTATTAGATGAGACTTTGACTTCGGACGAAGCCATCCTTGAAGCCATGAATGTTTCCAAGATACCTTGGGACAATATGCATCATCGATCTTATTTTCTCCCAAGTCTTGAAAGAATCAAGCAAGATGATTTTCGGTCTACCTTGAGTGAGATTGTCGGTCACGCCGTAGTTCCACTTGATATGCACAGTATTTATGCCGAAGGAAATATGGAAATTAATTCTCCTACTGTCTCGATCAACATCTCTTGTACCCCTGGAAAAATTGAGAACGTAAATATAGGTGCATATTGTTCGCTAGAGAAAATTTTGATCTACACCAAACTCTTCAAAGAATTTCGAGATGTATTCGCTTGGTCATATGAAGAGATGCCAGGGATAGACCCTCATATTGTCGAACATGAAATTAGAAATTATTTGGATGCTAAACATGTTCGACAACATATTATGGTTGTTAATCCTAGGAAGGCCCCTACTATTAAGGCAGAGGTGGAGAAGATACTTAATGTCGCCTTCATCTACTTGGTTCCCTTGACCAAATGGGTATCCAACCCTGTTTCTGTGAATAAAAAGAAATAAACCATCAATGTATGTATGTACTTTCATGACTTGAACA
Organism: Picea glauca; assembly: GCA_000966675.3. Classification (NCBI taxonomy): domain Eukaryota; kingdom Viridiplantae; phylum Streptophyta; class Pinopsida; order Pinales; family Pinaceae; genus Picea; species Picea glauca. The sequence continues at coordinate 1,174,656 of JZKD02S1665280.1, read as the reverse complement.
AAGATTGTCCTAAATATAACTTCCCCACGCCTTTCATTGATCAGATTCTCGATGAGTGTGCGGGAAGAATTTTTTTTTCCTTTATGGATGGATTTTCAGGATATAACCAAATCCATATCAAACCTAAGGACCAACACAAGACAACATTTATATGTCCCTGGGGTACTTTTGCATACCGAAAAATGCCTTTCGGCCTGAAAAATGTCGAAGCAACCTTCCAATGTGCCATGACTTTCGCTTTTCACGATCTCAAGCATATAGTCAAAGCTTACCTCGATGATCTTGCTTCTCACTCTCGCAAGAGAGTGGATCATGTTACACACCTTCGGCTAGTTTTTTAAAGATGTCGTTACTATAGAATCTGGTTAAACCCTCACAAATGCATATTTTGCATTAGGTTTGGTCGTCTCTTAGGATTTTTAGTTTTCGAGTCTAGGATCATGGTAGATCCTCTTAAGGTTGAGGCAATACTTCAATTGCCTTCCTTGCGCACGATTAGACAACTTCAAGGTTTACAGGGGAAAGATAACTTTTTGCGTCAGTTTATAGTGAATTATGCCAATATCACTAAGGGTTTCATGTGCCTACTGAATAAAGACACCCCATTTATCTGGGATGAGCGAGCCCATAAGTCTTTCAATGCCTTAAAGAAAGCCTTGGTATCGGCTCCTCTGCTGAAATATCTTGATTACAATAGAGATTACTTGTTATATATTGCCGCGTTCGAAGAGACGATTGGTATGGTTCTAGTTTAGGAGGATGATGAGCTCCATGAGCATGTCATATACTATCTCAGCCAAAATTTAGTCGGTCCCGAGCTTAATTACTCTCATGTCGAAAAGCTATCTTTGGTTATCATTCACGCAGTCCAATGTTTACGACACTATATATTGCTTTGAAAAACTACTGTATTCATTGATGTTAATCCATTTCAATACATCCTCACTAGGCATATCATAGGCGGGAAATATAATACATGGATTGTCATCTTACAAGAATTTGATCTCGACTTTTCTTCAGCCAAGTCCAAGAAGTCACTAGTTTTTCAGATTTAACATTTGATTTCACACGATTAGACGAGGATTTTATCCATGTCCATTTGTTTGCAGACGAACACATTTTCCTTGTCTCGTCATCTGACCCTTGGTATAGAGGCATTGTTTTATATCTTCAAAACTTGAAGTTTACTCAGCATCTCTCGCGAGATGATCGACAGTGAGTTAGATACCAATCCAAAAAGTATACCATCATCGGTGACACTTTTTATCGCCGAGGAATAGATAGTATCTTACATTGTTGCTTAACTCATGAGGAAGCCTAGTTAGTCCTAAATGACTGCCACAAAGGGGCTTGTGGTGGTCACCTATCCAGGCTTGCGACAGCCCAAAAAATCCTATGAGATGGTTACTTCTGGCCCACCATATTTAAAGATTGCATTGAAGTAATTAAGAAGTGTCACCCCTACCAGGTGTTCACTCAAAAAATGCGCTCTCACCCAGCCCCTCTTCACCCAGTCATTACTGTCGGTCCCTTCACCAAGTGGGGGGTAGATTTCATCGATTGCAACCCAACTTCGACTGGGGGGCATCAACACATCATCGTGGCTGTCGACTACTTTACCAAATGGGCCGAAGCCATGCCTACTATAAAATACGATGGGAAGACTGCAGCCTACTTTGTGTTCAACCAATTTATCGCTCGGTTCTGTATCCTGAGTGAGATTGTCACTGATCATGGCAGTCACTTTAAGAATGAAATGATGGTAGAAATAGCATCTAATTTGGGGTTTAAACATGGTCACTCATCTCCTTATTACCCCCAGGAAAATGGTCAAGTAGAGGCCGTCAACAAGTATCTCAAGACCATCTTGCAAAAAACTGTCAGTCGGAGTAATTCCAATTGGCACATCATGTTGTATCTCATAGTTTGGGCATACTGAACCTCGGTTAAGACTGCCACTGGTTTTTCCCCTTTTCAGTTAGTGCACAGTTTGGAGTCGGTACTTTCCATTGAATGCAAAATCCCTTCTTTCAAATTGGCAGTCGAGCTCCTACCTGACACTTCAGATTTAGAGCGACGCCTGGTGCACCTAGAGAGTCTTGACGAGCAACGTTGAGACACCTTTACGGCTATCGAGGAAAACAAAAAACGTGTCAAGGTTCAGTACGACAATTTTGTCTATCCCCGATTGTATACTGAGGGTGACTTGGTCCTCTTCTATGACCAAGCCAAAGAACCACTAGGGGCAAGCAAGTTTAAACTCATGTGGCATGGTCCTTATATCCTGCGATGTGTTCTAGAAAAAGGAGCCTACAAATTGGAATATTATGAAGGGAAGAAATTGGCTAAGCGCATAAATGGGCTCTACTTAAAAAGGTATTAATCTTGAGCCCTGGGCTTGGGAGAAACCCTTTGTATACTAATCTAAATTTAGTGTATATACATCATTTTTATTTTTGTCTTCAACTTGCTTATCGATTTTTCCCTTTTGGTTGGCATATGTCAACGGATTCTTCGGTCTACCTAGGATTCGCAGACGTAGCCAGTTGTCCTACATGGAACTTGGCTTCCTCCTCTTGGGTGATTTACTCACCTGAGGGTCTAATGGTGTCTTCAGGTGGCGTATGCCTAGGGCCATCCATGAACAATATGGCTGAATATGGCGTTGTCATAGAACTTTTTTGTGATGCTATCTCACATGGTATTCACTCTCTAAAGGTTCACTTGGACTCTCAGTTAGTCGTATGTCAGTTGAATGGTCATTAATGTGTGCGTAATCCGACGTTACTCCGTCGATTCCTACAGGTATGTCTTTTAGAACGACAATTTGATTTTATTACATACTTTCACATTCCTAGAAGTTCTAATCATGTATCTGATGGCTACGCTAATTATGTTTTAGATTGACATTTGTCACATTAATAAAACAAAGAATGCCATTAAATCAATGTACACATTGTAAGATATGAGTAAAAACGAAGATCCTTTTTTATATATTTCCAAAAAATATGGTGTTTATATTACAAAATTGGGGCTAAAACCCTCAAAATACATATACAACCGATATACATGTCCCATGACATCTACGCCTGTGGCACCAGATTTGTATCATGATAGAAAACCATGACATTTGCGAGATGCCAGAAGAGTCGTACCCATGCTCTAGGTACACTGACATCTTGTCGTTGCATGGCTTCAGGTAGATCCTCCACCTGAACCATAGGAATCCTCTATGTCAAATGAGACACGTTACCCTGCACATTATGTAGGACTCTCTCCGCTTCTCCTCCCACTGCCTCATCTCCCCAATGCCTCCTCCTATGTCGTAGGAATCCCTCTGGCCATTTTGGACCCACATCTGCAATCACACAAGTATCGAGTTAATATTTAAAACACCATCCAAAAATATTTTTGTTCTCCTCAATACAAAAATACAAAAAAATGAAATATATAAAAACGTTTTACCTATGGCGCCGTAGGGGGTTCCTAGTGGAAGCAACATATCAGGATCTCCTCTGAAAAAGATTCCCACATAGGGATAGTTGTCCAGAGCTATGATTTGTCTCTGCCACCAGAAGAAAAAAACATCATTGTAGGTTGTCACCACCCTACCTCCCCCCTTCCGTCTCATGACCTTGATCCATCACGCCATAGTCGGATCACGTGGTCCTCTAGGAATGATCTCCACTCTAGGTCCCATACCTAGGACTCACTCAAAAAATAAGTTGCAACGGATAGAGGCAAACCTGAAGTTTTGCTTCCCCCCCTGCTTGTACTCTGTCAATTGACCTTTCATGTTGGTCAGCAGTGAGGTACAGAAATCGTAGACGATGGGTCTCACACACTCCAGTGCGTAAAACATAGGTGGTCTCGATTCTTGATGCAACAAGGCCAATCCTATGATCCTGTTAAGCACGAGCACAATAATCTTCAAGATGACGTTACCTATAGCCCGAATAGGGATATAACTTCCCACCATGGGAGTCCCTGTAACACAATGGGCCTCGATGTATTATTCGACCTTCATCCCACTCCCTGTCCCGCGTGACTTGAGGTCCACAACCTCTCCTCGGAATGAAAGTCCAGTCAAGAAGTAGATGTCCTTTACTTCGATCCTTAATGGTTGTCCATCAAGGATAAATCTCTCGCTATTAGGATCCCAATATCCCACCAAAATTTCCAACAACATCACTTGGGACCTCATTCCTTTGGGAGACCAAAACTTGTATAAACCACATAATTTTAAAGTCGCTTGATCCACTAGATCTCGATCCACTGCTACATCTACCTCCTCATGCTCTCACTCTCTCCATTCCAACACCATCCTGCAAAAAACCAAATCATTTTAGAGTTAGAAACATATTTTTTTTTCCATTTGCGCATGTATACACTGTTTATTTACAAGCAATCGCGGGTAGAGCCTGATATACACCCCCTATGGTTCAAATAGGGGCGTATAGCTAATTCAAAGAAACCCGCATATACCGAAAAACCCAATTTGCGCCCTTAAAAACTAACAAAATAGAACCTAACTAAAAAATGTAAACCATTGAATTTGAAGAGGATGGGATGAAGAGTTACCTGGTCCAGACGGTGCGTGATTCTATTGCCTATTTCTCCCGCGATCGTCATTTGAATTCTGCAGGTGTTTTAGTCCAAATTTCACTATTTGGGTAAAAATGAAAATGATATAGTAAATTTTTACTTTATTAATATTTATAAGCCATTTTTTACCCACTTGATATAGTTTTATGCTATTGTTTTGTCTAATGGACTAATTCAAGAATGGTTTTAAGATGGTTTTGTAGTTTTGACTCAATTTTCTTGTGGATTTTAACGTCATGGTTGGTCGTTCATCTCCTCGGGCAGGTATATTCATAACCTATAATATAAGATGGGTATCTACTCCATCGTACATTTTCTTTCATTATCCTTCGACTACCGCTTTTTACGCCTTAGGTACGAACCCATTTATTGCGATGCATAAACCTCCATCTTCTATTAATAACATCATTAATAAATGGTAGAGACTTACCAAACATGGGTACCCTAGTTATAACCTCTTTGTCATTTGGTTCCCATGCCGAGTTTTTTTTCTTAGGACCGGGAGTCCATTATAATTCAATATGTGACTTTACAACGAACCTCATTTCTCATTCATGCACACGTGGCCTTATTACCCGCAGACTCTTAATAACGAGTCTTAGTTAAACTCTTTTCTGACTCGTCTAAAAACTGAAAAGATCGTCGAGTGATTTGTCCCTTTCACACTCGTTAAAATTAGATTTGAAAGATCATGAGTCCTAGTTAAGCTCTTCTCCGACTCGCTATCAAAAATAGAAAAGATTTCCGAGTGAACTTGTCTTTTTCACACTCGTAAATTGGATTTGGAAATATGTCTATTTGGCACAAGTTTACCCCTTTTTCACACCAAGTAGACTAAAAGATATAAAAGAAGACATTTTTTGGCGTTAAGTTGTGATTGCATCTCATGACCTTGCTTGTTGTATTGAGCCTTTAGCCGGTTCTCTCTTAGCGTTATAAACCGTTGCCTAAGCAGTTTGCATCCTCAACCAAGCAGAGCCTTGTTTTTATCCTTCACAATTTGACACCCTATACCATGGAGGGAACGTCACCCTGAGTGTCCATCTCCCACATGCATTTCCTTGCATTGAGCATAGGTACGTTCCACTACTAGAACTAGTTTTGTTTACTTGTGACACTCATTCCCTCCTCTGTATCATAACATTCATTTGTTACGAAGAAAAAAAAACACAGGTAGGAAGGGAATACAATATTGTAATTGGCAGCAGTCGTGTCACCTTTGAACAGAGCACAAAGTTATTGAGCCCTTGTGTCATCATAATTTTGGGTTTAGCATAGCCTTAGGAATCTGATCTCGCTACAGAGTTTTCTCTACCGACTGGTTACTCTTCCAGTCCCTATAGAGAACGTTATTGATGCCTCCTGCATCTAATTGTCACATCATTGAGTCCATGCTGCTGGAGTCCACCATATGTCTCATTCTCTTGTTCAAAGGAAGTCTATCAACCTGTGTCAGCCACTCCTCATAAATCTTGACTTTTCATGTCGGACATACCCTCAGTTTGTCTCAGAATCACATAATACTTTGGTATTATCATGCACCCTGGCCCTACTTTCATCATTGGTAGGTCACCTTCAACCCAACAATCGACATTTCATCATTAGTCAATGACTGGGTGGTTTCCCTTGTGTTCAATGGCAAGACATCTATTCACACTTTGGGATTCGTGCAGTGTCTTGGATGACATTAGCCTTATTAGTGGCTTCCTCACCTTTGTTTGCAGTTTTTCATCATTGGCTGCTATTCAGAGGGTCCTTTTCATGTACCGCTTGCATTTGGCACACACAAAAGATGCACAGGGTCGTTGGTTCGTGAACATGTTCTTAGTCCGATCTCCACCAAATCATGAAGCTCCTGCTTTATTCCTCGTGTTGGCTAATGAGAGATGCCTCAATTCACTCCTTTCAGCGAGTCTCTTTCCATCGACTTCAACTCATTTATTCTAGATATGAGACCTAGAGTTTTATGAGTACCTTGAGGCTTGTAGTCATTAGTAGCAAGCTCTCTCACCATTGACAGATGGGAATACATCAATGTCTCTTGATCAATGGATCTCTCAAGTGTTCGACACCAACTCCTTTTTCACACTTGCAGGAATGTACTCGGTGCCTTGATACCTACTTTCATTATTGGTAGGTTGTCTCGCGTTTGTTAATGGTATACCTCAATGACTAGTAATCAAACAATGTGTCATCATGTTTGACCTCAACTCCTTTATTCACATGATGTATAGTTTCACCTTTGGTGGATAGTGTAGAAGACTTGAAGACATCACTATGTGGCCGCAGCTTTCCTGAGCTGTTACTTCCCCTTCATTGGACCAATACCTATTTGACTTAAGTGATCATGGGAGATCAGATTGTACTTCGTGGTATACAGATATATTCAGATTGATTTTGAGACTGGTTTCACTGGGCCTTGTTCGTGACTGTGACCGTTTTTGGCATGTAACCTCATTTGTATTTGCCTATTCATAGCCATGAACACTTTTTTGGTATATTTTCCACATGGATATGCATTGTATTCTTGGCATCCATGCATGCAAAGTCATTACATAATGTAATGAGCAATTGAGTCCATCCAGGTGGTTCTCTACCAATCCACTTTTGGGCTATTTATAATGTTTTTCGGCCATCGCAGATACTCCTCTGATCTCACACATTAGGGGGCATTTGTTATAGAAAGATTTTTCTCACCATTGTTATCTTGCACATGGGGCCTTTTTCCATTTCCCTATGCAGACTTGTCATCCCTTTTTTGATGAATCCAGAGATAAAACATACATTTTTTCCACATATACGCTCCCTATTAGTTATACAAGATGCGTATATGCTTGATGCTTCACTGCAACTTGCATATATCGGGATTTGTGATAGAAAATACAAAATGAGGTCGGGTTTCCATGTTATGACAAAAAATCTTTGATCCTTGGCCTTCCATATATTGGAAACATTCTGACTCATCCCTTCAATTGCATTCTGGAAGCGATAAGAGAACAATTTAGAACTATGGAAAAGAGAGAGAAAGCATTCAACTTTGAGAGCAAATTTACTTTGGATAAATTACTTCATATTGAATCTGCATCCCTTTGTCCTTCAAGTCTGAACACAGTGTTCAGCCCCCAAGCTCTTCCCTTATTGTTGAGAGGACCTCTCTACCTCTTTCTCATGAGCTTTCCTTTGGTGGAGGATTGAAGTGGTGCAGACCCATTTGGAAGGAACTTGGTTTCTTGGTTTCAAACCATGTTGACACGGAAGTCTGTAATGTTGACACTGCTGCTGATCAATTATTAATAGAAATACTCCTTTCCCGTCCTATTGGTATCTTGCAAATATATGATTATTATCCATGGGCGTGTTTATAATGTCTATTAATGGATTATGCTATCTGATGTGCTAATCCCTTTTATATCATCACTATATACTTGCTTTTTTTGTTTGTTGAGAACTTCTTGCAGGCATAAAGCTTTGGGTAAAACTACTCAACGGTGGAACATGATCAAACGTTGGAGTGAGGTAGGCCTCTTTCTTGTATTGCACATTAGTCTATAAAGCATATGTTGGAATTGAGTTGATTTCTGCAGTCACATTTGTCTGTTGTGGCTTACCCTTGGCCATAGAGAGTTGTGGTTTACTATGCACTCCTTGCACAAATACTACTATAAGGGAATCATTTGAAACTTAAAACCATATTACATAAATCATTCAATAAAACATACAACAACCATACACATGCACCAATGCAACAATGCAATATCTATTAGTTTCAGGTTAAAACAAACACGTTTCAGTCACCTCTCTGCAGTTTGAGAGTATTTCTCTTCTATTTCCCCCAAAAACTTACTTACCGCATAGATTACATTCATCTATATATGAAATACTACTACTTGTAACACTGACTAAGTGTGATATTAAATGATTGTTCTCATGATCATTCTGGCAGGTTAGACCCTCTTTATTCACAAACAATGGGAGCTTGAAGGATGAGAAAGGTATTCAGGTTCCTTAATGACTAGAGAATGGGGAAAAATAGTGAAACACATCATATGAACATTTTTCAACAATTTATTTATACTGTTGTAATTAAACTCTGAAGGAGTTATAATATCTAGATGTGATTCGAACATTTCAAATATTTCTGGACTCCATTTTTTCTTTTATCTCAATATATATATATATATATATATATATTTGATTTGTAAATGCAGTACCCTTTTCTATGTGTCTGCAATTTAGTTTGGAACAATAACATACAACTCAATAATATACAATACAACTCCATCAATAACATTAACATAGCCATTATATATTTAACAAATAACTTAAATAAGAACCTGGAACACAGAAGGAGAAACCAATTTCCACCCAGCCGTAGAATGGATCAACCAAATCACTTGATCCAATCACTCCCAAGCCTAATAATGAATCGATGAGGGAGAACTAAGCTTCATGTTTCAGCAGTCCTTTCATTCTTTATAGTTTCCTAACACATGTAGTTCTCACACAACAAATCCTTCTCCCCTGTTCTCTACAGAAATAAATCTTTTAATCAACTATTTCCTTGTTTCCACATGCTACGCAACATCCTGCCTCCTCATGCATGTGTATATATCTTTATATTTTTCCCCATGTCTTCTTTTCCCCCAGCTCTTTTCCCTTGGTAATTTTCGCAGCTTGGGGAAATACCTGATTTTTAGGGTGTGTCAATCACTAAAATTGACTTCTGAGATTTGTCATTTCATGCCCAGGGTCATCTTCAACTTGTTCCCCACTCATGGATTCATAATCATGTCTTTTTAACTTGGTTGTTCCTTTCATTCCCTTCATTTAATTAATAAAAAATATTGTCTCTTACATCTGTCCATTAACTAAGGACACTTGGAAAGTCATTGTCTTGTACAATAATTAAATAATTAATAGTCAAATATACCCACTAACTCTATATTAGAATTTTCCACTTAAGGAAATTATTTAGCATGATGATTTATTTTATTCAAAGGGTATTATAGATTTATTAGGGGTTTTTATGAGGTTTAAACTTTTGTTATGGTACCGATCCTAAATTACAAACCTTACCAACTTTTCCTCCTTAACCAACATGTCTTGCAGATCATTTATCATGCAATGGTCTTGCATGTGCCACCTGTGATGTTAACATCTTGAGGAGGTTTAATCAACAGATTTCCTGAGAGTTGTATACATGTTTCTCTCTTATGCCTACAAACATTAGGGTTTTTTGTCATATCCTTTATCCATCCCGACCTCTCCCGAACTTGCCTTATTTCATACTCTTCACTTTCGTTTTTCGCCACTCTATGTTCTTCCTGAGAGGGTTTCGAGAGGTTTACAATTTTTGAGTTACAGGAGTTGAAGGTATAAATATCCCAATCTCATTTTGAATTCGTTGTGGAATTATTCGGCAAAATATCTGGCATTCATAGCTTCCCAGGCTTGTGGTTGGTATTTTTATCGACTTTAAGGTTGGCGTCTTAAGATGGTAAGAGTTTACAGAGCCTGCCTTACTCATTCAGAATCTTTGTCACTAGTTTTTGTAGCTTATTTAACTTGGTATTGATTTCCTGAGAAACTTTATGTTAGGATATTAGTTTATAGTCATAATCAAACTTTTATTCCATTGGCTATATGTTTGAAATCATTTACTTATTGAAATCTTATTTATGTATATATATCTACTACATAATATAGTGATTGTGAGTTGTATATTCGTTCTCAGTACGTCTCGCCTTGAGATTTTTCTATGTTTCGAAGAGTTTTTTTTCCTTAAACCACAGGTACTTATCGTCTAAACCTAATAAGCTTATGAACTCAATGGTCTGAGTTATCATAACATGATTTAATGTATGGTTTTTAATATATTTGTTTTATTACTCTCGTTTTTGGTTGAGGATCAATACATTTCATATTGTTTCATTCATCCTAGACTTAGTTAGGATTTTTGTTATAAATAATTTCATAGGGTGGTGTTTGCACAAAGTGTAGTAATTTCTTTGGTTTACATTATGTACATACGTAATGATTTACATCTTTTATTAAATTTATTCTTGGAAATTAAACTAATGATGGGACCTTTTTATGTTGAGAGGGGTACCCATCATTTATCCAACAACCCTTAACACTTGGGTGTGGCTCAATAGCGAGGAAAGGAGATACACAACCACTTTGCACATCCATGGTAAGATTATCTCTATTTGTGTATGTAAATTGTGTTTGATTAAATAACTTGTCCATCATTCTAACTTGTTTGTTATTCATTATGTAGGTGTTGAGGTGGTGGTTACCATGGAGCTTCAAAAATACCCTTGTACATAAAGGTATTCACGTTTCAATACTTATTTAGTATTAAAATATGATATCAAAAAATGTAATTATTCTACTCCTACATTCTATCGAGCTAGTCAACCAAATACTTTGGTATGTAATTATTCCTGAAAGGCATGTGGCTTCAGACTATTGTCTACACATTTTGACAGTTTTGTAACCATGTGGCAAGATCTGAAATTAGCTAACGGGTTGAAAGACAAAAGAATGGAGTGGTCAAAATTCAAGAAGTATTTCAAGAAACAATATTTATTAGAAAGTTATTATGAAACAAAACCAAGGAATATTATGAAATGCGGTTAGGAAAAATATCAATGGATGATATAATTAATTTTTTTTTAGATATGTTACGATTTGTGCCTTATATTAAGGAACATAAGGTAAAAATTTATATATTATTAGGCTATCTATGTTGGATCATGTTGTCATTGATGCCAATGGTTTGATTGATTGATGTCATCGATTGATGTCAAGTGATTGATTGATGTCAAAGTATTGATTGATTGATGATTGATGTAATATAATATGTATTGTCCTTGATGAGACTGCATAGATGAAGATGGATCGATGTGGTTCCATTGGTATATGATGCATTGTTGGAAAAATGTATAGATGACTCATTATTGTCTTATCATGATTGCTAAGGTGTACAAATGGATGAACTCCA
>JZKD02S1665280.1:1098072-1112582 GCA_000966675.3 Picea glauca | reverse complement strand
TTTCATTTAATTAATTAAATTAATTTGCCAATTTCCCTCACCCACCTAAAAGTGTTCCTAAAAATGCTCCTTGATGTCCTTTTATTCCCTCACATTCCCTTAATGACTAACACTTTTCTTAAATCTTAGTTGAGTTCTAATTTGGAAAGTTCTATAGAATAGATTCCCTTCTATGTTCCACATTCCTTTTGCATTTAATTTTCCCCTTTTTGCCTAAGTTCTAAATTAGCAAGTTTTGCACATAACCAACAATTAAATTTTTTGATAAATTCTTTCTCCTTTAAATTTTAAATTGATTTTTCTTCATCCCCCCTTTGTTAATTGATTTATTAGTTTTAGTCCTTATACCCCAATTACACCTATGCTCTAATTTCATCTAGGCTTAGTAAAAAAAAAATTAAGGGATATTTTATAATTATTAAACTTTACTCATAAAACATTTATTTTAAGGCTAACCAAGTCAAAATGAGATGTTGTTTTCTAGGTACCTAGGTTCATTTACTCACCGGTGTTAAAAAATGCAATGTGCCCTTCAAGAAGAACTACGTGCTCCAAGGGTGCCACTTGCCTTCATTCATGTTTCATTTATGTGACAAGCCCTTCAAGACGCACTACATGCTCCAAGGGTGCCACTTGTCTTTTGACTGATTTTAGTAGTTGTTCAAGCCCTGGAGTCAATACTACCTCGGGAGACCTTGTGGGATACTAAGGGCCTCTAAGGAATAAGGACCCTACCTTATTGCATGCCCTTTAGAATATTTGTGAGCCACTGTCTCAGTCTTCCCTTACGGCATCGTCGATCTCTTGAACTAGGTAATCATTAACCTACAGTTCGAGCCACGACGAGAGTTATAATAGGTTGTGGAAGAGATGATGCCACACCTCTCCATCAATATTTCTAGTAGTCTTGCATGGCCCCTTTACTGCTAATGTGAGTCTAATCAACAAGCAATCGCCAATCTACATCCATCAATGAAACATGTCAACGAATCATAAACAACATCAAAATATATCGATCATATGGCACATATGCATAAACATAAATACCCAAACCATATACATTCCATTCCCTAACTCGATCTAGAGTCCAAGGAGGTCCACCAATGCCATCAACATCCTCAATTTGTCAAGTTTCCTACACACTCAGGAGAAACCCGTGAATAGAACATGTCTATACATAGATATCAAATAACATAACATCATAATCCATAACCATCATCATTCGAATCCATAAGTGAAACAAACAACCATGTACTAAATCAGATCACTTGCACCCAAGTGTCCTCAAAGAGTAAGTCACATCAGGTGTGCGCAAGAGTGGTATGTTACATATACCCCCTCTTGTTTTAAACTTTGTCCCAAAGTTTCACAGTATACAAGTGCATAAATAAAGTATCTGACAACCTCTAAATGTCTAGATATCAAACAAAAATGGAAATTGTTGGCGCATATCATATGCATAGGATCACCAACATAAGTCACAACCAGATACAAGAATAAAATCATGCAACACCTCAAAGAATGAGGCACGACTAGTTGACAGACCAATCTTGATAATTACGGTCAATGCGATGCGCATCGACAAACCCTTATGATGATCTTGTGATTCTTGCATCCCTTTTTCTTATCATTTGTATTTTTTCTTCCAATTCTTGTATCGCTTCTAGTCCTACCAGGACCCTGTCCTCAAGTCGATCTCAACTCAAAGGCATCTGACATGGTTTCCCGTAGAGAAACTCAACCATGCCATCTTAACGGTACCTTGATCGTTGTTGTTGCATGCAAAATCGGCCAACAGAAAGAACTATTCCCAATGTTTATGATGGTCCAACACATACATACGTAACATAACCTTAAAAAATTTGGTTCGTTCCTTCGGTCAGCCTGTCTATCTTAGGATGACATGTTGTACTAAATTTTAGTGGTGCTCCCAAGGCCTCTTGGGAACTAGTTCAAATCATCTTGCAAACATCGATTCCCCTATCATATATGATTCATTTTGGTACATCAAGCAGTCTCACAATATGATGATATAACTCTATCTATTCTTAGCACCTGATGCGTCGTACGCACTGGGACAAAATGTGAACTCTTCATCAAAGTGTCAACTATCTGGAAAATTGAGTCGTTCCTCCTTACTGTCAGCATCAATCCCACAATAAATTCAATCGAAATGACCTCCCACTTCGATTCTGGAATTATGTGTGGCTGTAATGATCTATTCAGATGTCTATGTTCATCCTTCACTTGTTGACATTCTAGACATCTCGCCATGTAGTTGACTATGTCTGCCTTCATTCCTTTCCAGAAGAATAAGGATTTAAGGTTCGACCTCATCTTCGTGACTGTTGGATGAGCCATGTACACTGCTCTATGAGCTTCATTTAAGATAAACTTCTCAACTCATCATCATAATGTATGTAAATCAAGTTATTGTATCTCTTCAAACCATCGTTTTCCACAGTAAACCCCTCAATTTTGGTACCAACATGGTGTCTTGTCTGATAGAATTCCTTAACCTCTTTATACCAGTCATCGCCGCGCTGTAGTTAGAATCATTTCATGAATATTCGTGTGAAGAGGTACCCAAAACATATGCGTGGTATCCAACTCAACGCATCCACAACTTCGTTCATTGTTCCTATGATGTAGGTAATATCAAAATCATACTCGCTAAGCAATTCTGACCAACACCTTTGTCGCGCATTCAAATCACTTTGCATAATAAGGTGTTGTGCACCATAGTGGTCCATTTTGTTTTTTCAAATTTACATCCAATCCGGTAGTGTCCACACACTCTTAGGGCGGAAACAAAGGCCAATAACTCCAAATCATGTGTCGCATATTTCTCCTCATGCTTTCTTAACCTTCTTGAGATGTAAGTGATCAGTCGACCGTCTTTCATTAAGACTCTCCCTAAGCCTCCCTTGGATGCGTCGGTGCATACCAAGAAGTCCTTGTCCATTTTAGGAACTTTTAGTATTGGTGTTATCGTCAATAGCTCCTTGAGCCTTCAAAATGCTTCCATGCATTTCTCAGTCCACACAAACTTCTTGTTATTGTTTTTCAATTCTATAATCGGATTTTCCATCTTCGAAAAACGCTTGATGAGTCGTCGATAAAATCTCGCTAAACCCATGAAGCTACGTACCTCTGGGACATTCGTCGGCGCATACCATTCCATAATGGCCTCAACCTTTGTTGGATCCATCGCGATACCTTTTCCATAGATAACAAGCCCTATGTAATGAATCTTCATTTGATAAAAATAGAAAATTGACAGTTTCCCAAATAATTTTTCCTCTTGTAGCCACTATAGTACCAAGTGCAAATGTTCGTCATGTTCTTCCATCGTCCAATAATATATCAAAATACCGTCAATGAATACTTGAACAAAATGATCCAAGTATTCTCTTAACACACCACTCATCAAGCTCATAATCTTTTAGAGTTCTTCGTGAATGCTACTAGTACTAGTTGGGGTTCCCTCTAGACCCTCAGGGGTATAGGTGCTCTGGCCTTATCTCATGACAGATAATTAGTCAAGGCCTCTGACATTTCCCTGGAAGGACCTTGTAATACCCAACGCATCCCACGTGGCAATCTGCTCATGCTTAAGACTTTTTCTTCTCCTTGAGGTTTGGACCCTTTTGGTCTGGGTCCTACTAGAGGCGTCACACCTCTACCCTTAGTACCATGTTGTATATTTCCACGATGTCTTCTAACAAGGATAACTGCAATGACACGTTAACATTTTTAAAGAGCGCTAAGATTTTAATCAAGGGTTTAATACAGTGGAAGGCATGACGATCGACAGTTGCAGGGTTGAACCCGCTCTGATACCATATGTAATGGCCCTACTGTTACAACAACAAAAGAGACCTACAATTTCTATTCTTTTTCTTGTTAGGAATTAAGCATCACACTTAAAGGCAACAACATCGACACATCAATCACATAGATTAATGAAACAAAATTAATGCATTAACAATAAATTACGACACAATGTAGAGATATAATAACCATGAACGATGACACACCTATCGATGTATTAACACATTAATTAACAATAGCCCACACCATTGCATTCCACAATTAATATCGACGCATAACAACATGAATCTTATATGCTGAACGTACTCAGGAAAATCATCATATAACTACAGGTTAAATTAATATAACACAACGAATCATAAGGATCATGAAGATAAACACAAGAATCACATAATAAGCTACCGGCCCAACCTACCCTGCAAAGTTAGGACCTCCAGGACACATAAGAGATGCTCAAGCCCAGTTTCCAATTG
Source organism: Picea glauca (assembly GCA_000966675.3). Taxonomy (NCBI): domain Eukaryota; kingdom Viridiplantae; phylum Streptophyta; class Pinopsida; order Pinales; family Pinaceae; genus Picea; species Picea glauca. The sequence continues at coordinate 1,108,275 of JZKD02S1665280.1, read as the reverse complement.
ATTTTAACATTTAAGGTCTCAGGGATGGTGACTGTTCTGAGGAACAAGGAGGCGTTTACATCCCACCGACACAATCAAGTCCAAACCATCTAGCTAAAACCACCAGATCAATGATAATCAAGGGCAATAGTGTTCTTTCAACAATCAATAAATCAAATAAATTTCCATGGCACAAGAGAATTTAATGACTTAACCATCATACTGAGACATAATATAAAACACAATGTAATCAACTTATTTATCGTGTAAAGGTAAAGAACTCTACACAAACATGCATCCACATAAACCATACTGCTCAAGTAAAAGTGTACCTTATTTTCATCGCGCAAAGGAAATCTAATCACATAACTAATCATACATCAACAATATTCAAGCACTCCAATAATCTAATTAATTTATCACAGCATAATCCAAAGTGCAAGGGTAATCATCTAAATCTTAACTGGCTCAACTGCGATGATGCCTAATCAATGAAGTAATTCCTTAATCTAGAAGCACGGGAGTGGAAACATAATTTACAGGGCGCAAGAGGTTATAAAAGCTTAGTCAATTAATTGACTACGTTAATTTAAAGACATAAGAGTAATCAACCTTAAATTAAGAGCACAAGGCAATTATCCAACCATATTCTCATGGCACGCGATAATAACCTTCATAAATGATCATGCATCAATCAAAATTCAAGTGCAAGAAGTCCAATGTTTAAACATCATACCTTACCTTGTAATTCAGTGCACGCAAGGATTCGATTCCATTAATTCAAATTCCACATCAACAATTCAAGACGCTAGATAAAGTGAATCTATTTCGCAAGCTGCAAGAGAGTATAATTAAATAATCAATCAATAATTAATCCTGGCTCAAGGGAAAAAATAGTTACATAACCATCCTTACTTTGCATTAAACACACACAAGTTAATCAACTTTATTTTAAATTCGGGCGCAAGATCAACATCTACTATGCTGCAAGGAGAAAAGTACATCATCAACTCCTAACTACACGACACAAGTGATCCAACCACCTTAAAATCAAGGCGTAAGAGAATCCATGTTCTAACCAACAACATAAATTTTGTAAAACTGTGCAAGGGTAAACTTATCCCTAGACCATCCCACGACAAAAAGCAAAGAGGTGTGAGCGTAATTATTACCTTGTTCCCTGGTGCAAGGGAACCTCATAAACCTTAGTGAACATAACTTTGTGGAAACCCCCTTTTAAGGAGGGCCTACACCATTAAGCATAGGCGATGACTATCAAGCAATTATGCGCACTCACCTCTCAAGGAGAATTAAAACTTCGTAAGAAGCTTTTACCGTTCCGTAAGGATAAAATAAAACTAGAAATAGTATAAAAATCTGATAGAACCATCAACTATAATTTTGACATCTCTCATACCTACTGGATTCATATAATAGTTTATAATTTACTCAACAGAAATTCCTCATTCCTGATTAAAAGTTGAGCAAGGACTTATCATAATTCCCATGACTGCTATGAACCCTCCTTTTATACACATAACAATACTTTTAGTAATAAGAGACAAGGAAAGAGAGCAAGATGGTCAAACAAGAATTCCTACCATGTCCACCGGATAAAACTTAATTGAATAACCATACGGTTGGGAGGTTAAGTAAGATCGATGTAAAGAGGTAAAATACTAAGGTAAAACACCAAGGCGCAAGAACAAAACAAGCCAGTGCACCAAGCATTGAAACAAGAGGAGGGGGATCCATTGGCACCCTAACTCACACCACGCGGAAGGGTAGCGTAATGGGGCCGCAGAGTCAACCTGGCAACCACCAGTCGCGGGAATTGGAAGAACCACGCAGAGGGTATACCCCATCAATGCAGAGACATCTGTCAACAATTAACTATCCTGAAATCCGTGGGAGTAAAGTCCTGGCAGTTCGTTAACCAAAGGTGCTAGAAAAGTTACGCTGACCAATAATTAACCCTGCGAATTAGAGGGAAACGTAAATGTGAAAAACTCGTTGAGCGCAGATTTTATTTTATTTTTTTAAACAAGAGGGTAATAATATGAGTAAGGATATTTGGGCGTAAACCTTAGAGAGACCAAGTAGGAAACGTTGCAATACAGTGAGCTTGGCTGGGAAATTGAGGATTTGCTCATTGTACACCGAGAGGCCAGAAAGCAATAGAAATCGTGTAAATCGTGAAAAACGTAGAGGCAATCATAAAAATGTAGAGAGAGGGAGAGAGAGACCAAGAGCTCAGCCTCGATCAGGAAACCTAAGTAATGAAAAGAACAGTAAAACAAATTCATTTCCAGTGGTTTAAAATGGGCAGGGATGGAGGAAGAAGATATGAACGCTATTAGAAGAATCGGAAACACCAAGGACAGCCACCACAATTTTTATTTTCGAAAAAGATTTACATTACTGCCAATGGATCAACTCCAATACAATAACCTTGGATTTGCTACAGGAAATCGGCTAAGGACAACCACCACTAGTTTTATTTTCGAAAAGTATTTTCTAACGAAAAACTAAATCTAATTAGCGACAACATCTAGAATCTAATTAGTTTTACATTGGACAGATTATTCTTAACAGTGGAGAGATTCTCTCACGCTCATCTCTATAATAAAATTTTACACAGACTAATTATGTTCACATCACGTCTTAAGGCATTCGCCCTAAGCGCTTCCATAATAATTGAAACGGAGAAACACCATCAACATTTTAAACATTGGTTAAATTAGCTGATGCAAGGTTAAATATCCCTTCCATATCCCGAGTCCACACATCAACCAATACATGAAAAATAAGAAATTGCAGAGAGTCCCACATTATTATAAGGAGCATGCGTCCATGATCTGTTAGTACCTAAATTCCTTCCTATTAAAATCAAGAATTCTTTCCCAATTGACACCAGAATCCATTACACAAATTTTTAACTCAATACAATTACATTAATAAACAAGCGTACTGTAATCCACAAAAATCTTTTTGTTGTTCTTTGGCTGCATGCGTTCTTCCTTGCTCCAGAGTACTATTCGTCAAGACCTCACCGATACCTCCCATCCAACACTAGGGTTACTCTTCTTCTCCATGAGCCCCCGAGCCGCAAAGGGGCCACACACACAACAAGATATTTCCCAGCTCACCTCGCAAGGTCGAGCTACCACTCTCTGTTTGAGTTGGGTATCCAAACTCCCACAAGAAAAATTCAGCAGCATAACCTTACGAATACCAAACGTGATCCAATACCCTTCTCTGCCATTTCTTTGATAGAGTTCTTCTTAGTGACACTTCCATTTGCAGATTAAATTCGTTTTATTTAAAATTAATTAGGAAAAATTATCCCCCGTACACTTGTCACACGATCCCTTATTTGAATCAAAATTTCATTTAATCAATTAAATTAATTTACCAATTTCCCTCATCCACCTAAAAGCATTCCTAAAAACACTCCTTGATGTCCCTTTATTCCTTCACATTCCCTTAATGATTGATGCCTTTCTTAAATCTTAGTTGAGTTCTAATTTGGAAATTTCTCTGGAATAGATTTTCTTCTATGTTCCACATTCCTTTTACATTTAATTTTCCCCTTTTTGTGTAAGTTCTAAATTAACAAGTTTTGCACATAACCAACAATTAAATTTTTGATAAATTATTTCTCCTTTAAATTTTAAATTGATTTTTCTTCATCCCCACTTTGTTAATTGATTAATTAGTTTTATCCCTTATACCTCAATTAGACCTATGCTCTAATTTTAGCTAGGCTTAGAAAAATTGTTTTTAAGGGAAATTTTATAATTATTAAACTTTACTCATACAACATTTATTTTAAGTCTCGCAAAGTCAAAATGAGATATTGTTTTCTAGGTACCTAGGTTCATTGACTCACCAGTGTGAAAAAACCACGATGTGCCCTTCAAGACACGATACATTCTCCAAGGGTGCCACTCGCCTTCATTCGTGTTTCATTTATGCGACATGCCCTTCAAGACACACTACGTGCTCCAAGGGTTCCACTCACCTTTTGACTGATTTTGGTAGTTGTCCAACCCCTGGATTCAATACTTCGTCAGGCGGCCTTGTGGGAGATTAAGGGCCTCTAAGAAATAAGGAACATGCCTTATTGTGCGCCCCTTAGAATATTCGTGAGCAACTGTCTGAGTCTTCCCTCATGACTTCTTGGATCTATCGAACTAGGTAATCGTTAACCTACAATTTGAACCATGGCACGAGTGCTAGTAGGATATGGTAGGGCTGCTGCCACACCTCTCCCTCAATATCTCTGGTAGTCATGCATGGCCCGTTTACTCCTAATGTGATTCTAATTAGAAAGGAATCGACATCCTACATCCATCAATAAAATATCTCAACGAATCATAAAAAACATCATAATATATCGATCATATGTCACATATGCATAAACAAAAATACCCAAACAATATACAATCCACTCCCTGACTCAATCTAGAGTCCAAGGAGGTCCACCCATGCCATCGACATCCTGAATATGTCAAGAGTCCTACACAGTCAAGATAAACCCGTCAATAACACCTGTCTATACATAGATATCAAGTAACATAACATTATAATCCATAAGCATCATCATCGGAATCCATAAGTAAAATAGGCAACCATATACTAAACTAGATCACTTTCACACAAGTGTCCTCAAAGAATAAGTCACATCAAGTATGCGCAAGAGTGGGATGTTACAGATAAGGAGTAACCCTTATGTAGGTATGGGCTGAGAGCCAGAACAAAAAGGAAGTCTTGGTTATCCGTCCAGATGAGACAATGCTATAAGAATAAGTTCAAATGAATAAAAATCACAGTAAGACTAAAAGTTAACTTCAATCAAAATATACTGGCAATTGAGAATTGTTCAAGAAAAATAGAAAACACATGTTATAACTTGAAACCTATGGAAGTTTAAATACTCGAAACGAAGGAATACTTCGGATGTGATCGAGGCCATAATCCACTGTCATCCTGAATGACGAGTGTGCGAATAATGATAATGATAGAAGGTATAGATATTTATACATTTAATGCTACATATAAAATTACCTTTCCACTCAACAATAAGAAAAAAGGAAGTAATACAACGACATTTAGGTAGACACAATGATAATAACAGTTTAATTATTTTAGTTAACCAAGAGTTCGATATTTGGACAATGGGAAAAATCAATTCTTATGGAAAATCTCACGGATCATATAGGAAGCAAGGTAAAATGAAAAGAACTCAGAAGACCTTTAAAAACAAAGGAATATTATTCATACCTCCATTATCGACCTGAGCATTGGAGTGTTAACCAGGAAAATGAACAAGAATGGCGAATGGCGAATGTCACCCTCTGACCCTATTAACATGTTTTCTTGCATGATTAAATGTATAACATAGAAAAAGAAACGAAAATACCCTCTAAAACTATGAGAGGGAGATTTAAACAATAGAGACAAATTACAGGCCAAGAAGGAGACTGGCTTAAAAACCTTAGGAAAGAACAATTTCAGAGCAAGTAAAACATCTCATTGAGGAAGAGTGGAGGTAACCTTTAGTGTTGGGAAAAAACAAGTGAATGAAAACCTATATAATGGTTTCAAAATACTTTACTAAACCAATGTATTGTCACGATAGTAATAAAACTTAAACACTTGAGTATTATGGCATGTGACCAGGGTTGCATGGCAAGTTAGTAATGGTTTTAGCACATAAGACCAGTACATTGAGTACCTCAAAAGGTGACAAGTTGAGGATAGACATAGATAAAGAGTCTCTATCTAAAGGGATTAATTACACACCAAGTGCCTTATGTCAGAGCAAGTGGGAAGTATGGTTGTGGTGTAAGCAAATTGTATACACATTCTGCAACGACCATAAATGTAGAGTAACTTTGGTAAACCCATATTATTGTAAAAACTCAAATTTGTATTTAAACGCCTTGGATATATTCATCACATTTCATTACAATGATTGGAGGATATATATTCATTTATATATACATGTTAATGTTAATTATGGTTAAAAAGGTCAAGTGGATACTTGTATCTAGGAACCTTTCTATGATGAGTCTCAAGTTATCAGATGTGAAATAAAATGGGATTATATTAAGAATTGAAAAGGAAGTGATGCTTAGAAGCTAAATTAGAATAATAGGTAACTTGTATATAATAGTTTTGTTTTTACATATAGTTTTTACTTAGCAACACATAAATACAAAATATAAACAAAATATTTTTTTAAGGAATTTTGAGTATGTTACATGTGGTATTAGAGCACAAGTCGACAACACTAGACCTTATCAGCATGAGCATAAATTATAAACACGAGTCATGTTTGTTCAATTACTAAAAAAGGTGAATATTTTATTATTAAAGTGATAGGATAATTATCCAACCTTACAAATATGTCAACCCATAGTGAAGAAGAAATTAACCATGAAGGAAATGTCAACCAACAAAATCTTGAACAGAAAAGTGAGAGTAGTTCAGCCTCGCAAGTGTTGAAAAATATGAGAAGTCTCATAGTGGAACTTTAGACTTTTAAGGCTGATAATGAAAAAATTAAGAAAACAAACGAAGAACAAAAAGAAATGAATGAGATATTATTGCAGAATATAGTCGGGAAAATTAAATCAAAGAAAACAAAGTTGAACAAAGGAAACAATAAATTGCCTTCTGAAAACTCAATTAGGGAATCTAAGTCAGACGATAGATCCTCAACTAATACTCAACCTAGAGTAAAATCACAAACACCCTCTACTAAGAAAAGGAAACAATTATATCACTTAGAAGGTGAATTCAAACAGATAAAACCCTCCACATTTGATGGAGAGTCAAAAATAGGCGAAGAAGCTAAAGCTTGGCTACTAGACATCAAAATATGCTTTTTGATTTACAATTATTCTAGTAATATGAAGGTTAGAATAGTTATTTATAATCTAAAAGGGAATGATAGTATTTGGTGGCAATATCTGAAATTAGCTAAGGGGTTGAAAGAGAAAATAATGGAGTGGTGAGAATTCAAGAATCATTTTAAGAAACAATATTTATTAGAAATTTATTATGAAAGAAAGACCAAGGATTTTTATTAATTGTGATTAGGACAAATGTCGATGGATGATGTAATTAACAAATTTTTATATTTGTTACAATTTGTGCCTTATATTAAGGAAGATAAAGTAAAAATTCAGATATTCTTAAGTTGTCTACAACAGTATTATAAGGACATAATTGAATTTGGCAACCCTAAATCATTGAATGACGTGTCTAGGAAATATAGAATGTGCTACGAACAATACAAACAGAGATCTAAAAGTCCTAAGGCATGGAAAGATAGGAAGCAAGATAAACTGAATCAATGAAAGAAAGGTTTTAAACCAACCTCTTACCGTAACATGACTAAAGGATTTCAAAAGAATGACTATCCATATAGAATACATCAGGCTCAAGGAGGTAATGAACCAGTTAATTTGGTATTCAAAAATATAGTAAATAGTCCCAGAGAACTGCTAAAATTTTGGGAGTGTGGAGAGCCCCATTTGCGAAGAAATTGTCCAATCTTAAACCCAACAAGTAGAACTTCAGTTCACAATCTGTAGGAAGCCACCATAGTTGGAGATATTTGGAAAAGCGTACACAAAATTAATGTTTGTCTAGAAGGGAGATAAGTCGATCCTCAGTCAATTGTAGTGGAAATTGAAGGTAAGATACAAAATAAACAAATTTGCATACTAATAGATCTAGGGGCAAGTTTGAAGTACATAACTCCATCATTAGTAGAGAATTGTAAACTAGAAAAAGTGAAACACCTTAAATCTTGGTTAACACAACTAGCCACTAGCACAAAAAGGAAAGTAATAGAGTATAATTCTAAGTCTAATATAGGAATAAATGAACAAAGTACTTTGATTAAATTAAATGTGTTTCCCTTAGGATCATATGACACTCTTATTAGTATGGATTGGTTGGAATCACACAAGGTTTTACTAAATTATTACGAAAATTCGTTTTTATATCCAGATGATGACGATGTAAACATAATAGTACAAGGACTAAGAAAACCAGTTTCAGTAAGACAAATATCATCTATGCAACTTAAGAAGTGCATAATTAAGGGATGTCAACGATATGCAATTCAAGTGATGAATATAAAAAATGATAATGACTAGCCAAATTTAGAGGAATATGTGGTTTTAAGATATTTTAAAGATGTTTTTGTTAATGAAATACCTGAGTTACCTCCCAGAAGGGAAATATATTTTTCTATTGACTTAGTACTAGGATCTTCCCCTATATCAAAATCACCCTACAGAATGAGTATTCCTGAGTTAAGGGAGTTTAAAATACATATACAAAAATTATTAGATAAAGGATACATCAAACCTAGTGTATAACTGTGGGGAGCACCAGTTTTATTTGTTAAAAAGAAGGATAGAACGTTTCGATTATGCATTGATTATTGAGAGCTAAATAAAATGACAATAAAAAATAAGTACCCTCTACCAAGAATTAATGACTTATTTTACCAAGTGGGAGGAGCAAAAATATTTTCTAAGATTGATCTAAGATTTGGTTACCATCAAATCAAAATTAAGGATGAGGATATTAATAAAACAACTTTTCAAACGTGATATGGGCACTGTGAATTTGTGGTGATTCCATTGGGACTCACAAACGCACCAACAAATTTCATGTGCTTAATGAATAGTATATTTAATCAATATCTAGATAAGTTCATTTTGATATCTATTGATGATATCCTGATTTATTCAAGAACATAAGAAGAACGTGAAGAAAACTTAATAATAGTACTACAAACATGACGAGAACATCATCTTTACGCCAAATTCATCAAGTTCGGCTTCTATCATAAGAAGATACAATACTTGGGACACATTATTTCTGAGGATGGGATAACAGTATATCCAGAAAAGATAAAGGAAATTGTATAATGGACGAGACCCACAAACATAATAGAGATACGATCATTTATGGGGATAACAGGTTATTACAAACAGTTTATTGAATTTTTTTTCAATATCACTTTTCCTATTACATCCTTACAAAAAAGGGGGGTAAAGTTTATTTGGTCACATGAATGCTGCCAGGACCCTATAATGTACCTTTTTTCTCATACTTTTTTCTAACATTGCATCTTTTTCCCACTCATATTTAAGCCTACATTATCACCTTATCATATTTCTCCAAAGGTAAATAACGTTTTTTCTCTTTACTATATGTTTAATTTGTTTTACATGTAATTTTACATCACTCTTATACTTAGCCATTAATCAAAATTATATAGTTGTCGAAACAGTTTGAACTACAATTAATATACTGTTGCTGCTTGAAGACCACGTTGCTAAAATAGTCAACAGTACGCAAATCCCGTTGCTGAAACAGTCTGTGATTTGCGATGCTGAAACAACATTTCACATACAACAGTAACAAGAAGGAGTTGTTACACTGGCCGCAACAACCGTACCTTAAGCCAGCACCACCATCATTGCTGCTTGAGACCACGTTGTTGAAATAGTCAAACAGTATGCAAATCCCATTGCTGAAACAATCTGTGATTTGCTATGCTGAAACAATATTTTACAAATAGCAGTAACAATAAAAGATAAATAAAGAAGTTGTTACATCGCCCACAACAACTGTACCTCAAGCCAACACCATTCCAACCACTGTAACAACATTTTTCTATGGGAGATCAGAATATCCTATTGCAGCATAGAAGATTAGATCAGACTAAGAATAGGATTTGTATGTACACATGTAATTTTATGCTTAATTGTATTAAGAGGTTTCTCCTCTTTAAATAGTGGAGAAATCAACATTAGAAGGGGGATATTACGAAAGGTTTAGCTAGATGTGAATTACAGAGAAGGAGCGTGTTCACTTTGGACATTGTAACTTGTCACAATTGACAGATGAATAAAAGATCATTCTGAGCATTTCTTCTTAATTCCTTTTATTTCTGGGGAATCTTGTGAGAAGGAAAGGGCCCACCTTCTTCACAAGATTCACCCATTAGTTTCTATAGTGTGTTTGCATTGTTTTTATATGTACCTTGTTAAAACTATGTTTTGTTGAAACTATGTTTCCATTGATTGTTACATAGTTTTCATATAATTCATTCCTAGGTAATTGTTAATCATTTTGATTGGTAATTCTGTTTGCAGAATGAGTTTATGAAAGTGTGATAGTCAGAGA
>JZKD02S1665280.1:1082054-1098022 GCA_000966675.3 Picea glauca | reverse complement strand
ACAACATTTTTCTATGGGAGATCAGAATATCCTATTGCAGCATAGAAGATTAGATCAGACTAAGAATAGGATTTGTATGTACACATGTAATTTTATGCTTAATTGTATTAAGAGGTTTCTCCTCTTTAAATAGTGGAGAAATCAACATTAGAAGGGGGATATTACGAAAGGTTTAGCTAGATGTGAATTACAGAGAAGGAGCGTGTTCACTTTGGACATTGTAACTTGTCACAATTGACAGATGAATAAAAGATCATTCTGAGCATTTCTTCTTAATTCCTTTTATTTCTGGGGAATCTTGTGAGAAGGAAAGGGCCCACCTTCTTCACAAGATTCACCCATTAGTTTCTRTAGTGTGTTTGCATTGTTTTTATMTRTACCTTGTTAAAACTWTGTTTTGYTGAAACTWTGTTTCCATTGATTGTTACATAGTTTTCATATAATTCATTCCTAGGTAATTGTTAATCATTTTGATTGGTAATTCTGTTTGCAGAATGAGTTTATGAAAGTGTGATAGTCAGAGATAGGTGATGAAGATTCCTACTTTAGGGAATAGGCTCTTGTTCTCTGTTACAGAATAGTTAGTCTTCGGTAATTGTTAATCATTTTCATTGGTAATTCTGTTTGCATAATGAGTTTATGAAAGTGTGATAGTCAGAGACAGGTGCTGAAGGTTCCTACTTTGGGGAATAGTGTCATGTTCTCTGTTACAAAATAGTTAGTCTTCTTTACAGTGTGCTGAAAGGTTCCTTTTTCCTAGGTTGTTGTTTCTTAATGTAATCTAGGATTCTTCTGATAATTATTTTCCTTTTTGAATCTTAAACTTTACAATAGATAGATTACTTTTACTGTAATTCAGAGTAGAACTTCAGTTTGTTCAAAGAAAGGTGTGATTAGTTTTACTACAACTTTGGATTGCTTTTGAGATTGAGCATATACAGTGTGTGATTGCCTTTGAGATAAACAACCTTCTTTGGGTCGACAATTTATGTGACACTTGATTGTTTTAATTAATAAGCAATTATAGTGACCAACATGTTGGCACCATTGCCAGGGAAGGCAATTATAGATTTCAAAAGCATTTACGTTTTTCTTTCAGATGTACAGATTGCATGATAGGACGTGGACCCCCTAAGGAAAATAACCCTACAGGTGGCAGGGGCAGAGGAAGACGAGGAAGAAAGACTTTTATCGACCAGATTATATCAAAATCAGAATCTGTTGTTCCTCAACGACCAAGCTCTCGAAAACCAAAGCCTCAAACTTCCTTTCAAGCGAACTTTGAAACAAAGACAGTTGAAAAACCAAAAGACGACATTGAGGATCGAGCAAGTGCAGTAGGGGAACAAACAGAAGAAACCATGGATGGATATAATGAAGAACTGCACCATGAAGAACAGGTAGGTCTTGAAGCAGAGGTAAACAATGAAAATGCTTTTTCTACCTTAGGATTTCCTATTGGTGATCTTCCTAGAGGAGTATCTCCCATGAATAATATTCCACTTTCAGCTTTACTTAACTTTCATGGTTTATCTTCTGAAGATCCTGATGAATTCATTTTCGTGTTTGACATATTATGCAAAAGTTATGATTACATTTCCAATGCTAAAAAATTAAAGCTATTCCTAGCAACATTAAAGGGAAATGCATTAAGATGGTTCATGAGTCTTGGAGGTCATGTAATCACAACATGGGATCAAATGAAATAGAAATTTCTGCACAAATATCAAGACTATTGCCAAACAAGAGAAAAAAGAGAGGAACTATTCAAGATGATACAGAAAGAGGATGAAAATCTGGAGGACTTTGTGGAAAGGCTACAATATAATCTACAAAGATCCAGTCACCTCGATGTAAGTAAGGATATTCTTAAAACAATATTATTAAAAGGAGTGAGGAATGAATGTCTAGATATGCTGAATATTCTTGGAAAAGGGGACATATCTAAAGAATCATATGATGAAATTGTTAACCTTTGTAAAAGATGTTCAAGAGGAGCTTCAAGGAATAGATCAAACAACAGGGATACCACATTTTCAAGAGTTCAAAAATCAACCAGTGGAGGAGCAACAAGAGCTAAGATAGGTAATCTACTTGAGGAATTTAAAACTGAAATGTTAAGTTCTTTTGCATCACAAATTGACACCTTGCAGATTCAAAAGAAACAAGCCGAAGCAGAAACAACTCTGTCCATCTTTTGTTCCAAATGTAGAGATAAGCACCCACAAAGGGAATGCCCATTGGAAAAAAAGCCAATTTGCACCATTTGTGATAAGGATCATGAAACTCAACAATGCCCTTCTTTACCAGGAATCAAAGAAGCATTACAACCAACTGATGAAGAAGCTAAAGTTGTTTATCTGTTGACACAGAGAAGGAAATGGAAACCACGGGGACAAGGTATGAATCCTAATATGCCATTTACATATTCTAATCGTTGGAATAATTATCCTTCTTTTAGTCAAGAAAATTACCCTCCCTTTAACCAAATGCAATACCCAACCTCCAATCAAATGAATTACCCACCCATGCAACAAACAAACCCTCCCTTTTTAGACCCAACAATATGGACACCTTGGCCTTCACAACAACAACCTTACCTTAACCAATTGAATCCAAATTGGAGAGGTCAACAACCCTCGTTCCCAAATCAATTTCCTCAATTTCAATCACAAGTTCAACAACCACTCCCTTTACCATCAGGTACTCCACCGAATAATCAAATGATGAGGGCCCAACTACCTGTACAACCTAAACCTAACCCCAATAATAAGGTTGTGCAGTGCATTGATATCCAAAACCAGCCTATACTTTCTCTTTTCCCTGCACAATGCAATGATATTCATTTACGATCTCGGAAAATAGTAGAACTTATCATTGATGATGTTACCTCTTCTGATTATGATAAAGAAGAAATAAAAAAGCATGATGTACCTGAAGAGGTACAACCATCCTCAAACACTGTTGCTGAAACAACAGAACCACCATTCCCTGAGCATTTATCTTTGACTAAAATGCCTGAGCCACCTACTTTCAATCTTCTAGGAGAATTACAAAATCTCTATGTCAAAATTCCACTATTACAAGCACTAAGAGATGTACCAATTTATGCCAGAACTATGTGAGACATTTGTGTTAAGAAACCCGGTAAGAAAACTAAAGACCCCCTCACAGTCCATGTCATAGGTGATTTGTCTGGACTAATGTCGGGTGAAGTTCCCCCAATTAAATATGGTGATCTCATCCATCCTACTGTCACATTGCAAATTGGAAAAACAATAATCCCTCGAGTTCTGGTCGACTTAGGTGTTGTTATCAATATTATGACTCTTGAAACTTCACAACTATTACAACTAAAGAATGAAATTAGAGATACTCCAACCATTTTAGAATTAGTTGACCATTCTACAACCAAACCTGAAGGAGTTATTGAAGACCTAATCATCTCAGTTGAGTCCTGGAATTATCCAGCTGACTTTGTGGTATTACAACCTAAAACAAAGTTGGTGGGTCATCCTCTAATTTTGGGCAGGCCTTGGATAGCCACAACAGATGCCTTTATCAACTGCAGATCTAGTTCAATGACAATTTCCAATGGATATGAGACCAAACAACTTACTCTCTACCCTCACACTATACGCTTGATTAATAGTGACAATTCTTTATGGGTGGACTTTGATGATCAAACAACTCAACCTATCTTGACTATCGGACAAGCCTTAAGCCTTAAAGATGCCACTGAGAATGAATTAATTAATAATTTTATTTGTGAACCCTCCTCTGTGACTCCAGAAACACATAATTAACTAGCTGCACTTTTGGAGTCAGATACCCAGGAAAACCTTAACTCTAAAGACCTACCTCAAACATCAGCTACCATCTCTTCTAAAAGTATACAAGTAGAAATTGAACATGGAAAAACACTGAATATAAACCCCAACTTGACAGTTGCTGAAACACAACAATTAATGAAGTTACTTTTGGAACATAAGGAAGCATTTGCATGGGACTATACATATATGAAGGGAACCTCTCCTGAATTATGTACTCATCATATCTATATCAAGGAAGATTTTCGACCGATCTGCCTATCTCAACGACGAATGAACCCTAATTTAAGAGATATTATTAAAGAGGAACTTCAAAAATTTCTTAATACGGGGTTTATATATCTTAAATCTGACAGTGAACGGGTTTCCCCATTGGTAATAGTTCCTAAGAAAAATACGAAATGGAGATTGTGTGTAGATTATAGAGCCTTAGATAAATCCACTCAAAAAGATCACTTTCAATTACCATTCATTGATCAGGTGTTAGATAGTTTGTCAGGGAGGAAATTCTTCTCTTTCTTAGATGGTTTCAGTGGGTATAACCAGATCAAAATTGCACCCCAAGACCAAGATAAGACCACTTTTACAAGCCCATGGGGAACTTTTTCTTATAGAGTCCTCCCATTTGGACTATGTAATGCACCAGCAACCTTTCAAAGAGCAGTTATAGGAATCTTTTGTGATATGATTGATGAATCTATGGAAATTTTTATGGATGATTTTACCCCTTATGGTGTCTCTTTTGAGGAAGCACTACAAAATCTTGAGAAAGTGCTTAACCGATGTATGCAAGCCCACCTCTCCTTAAGCACCGAAAAATGTCATATGATGATTAGTGAAGGAGTGGTACTTGGACACTTTATTTCATCTCAAGGAATTCAGGTAGATCCATCCAAGATACAAGTCATTAAAGACCTTCCTATTCCCAAAACCCAAACAAATGTGAGAAGTTTCTTAGGACATGCTGGATATTACAAAAGATTTATTAATTTGTTTTCCAAAATAACTTCTCCTTTGTTTGTGCTACTTATGAAAAATACTGAATTTAAGTGGACTAATCTTTTCCAGGAAGCATTTGATACACTCAAACATCAGTTATCTACAACTCCTATTCTAAGAGGACCTGATTGGACACTTCCCTTTCATATATCCTTTGATGCTTCAGCTATTGCAATAGGAGTTGTCTTGGGACAAGAAGAAAATCATCTCCCTTATGCTATCTACTTCATTAGCAAGAATATGAGTCCTGCTGAACTTAACTATATAGTTACCGAAAATGAATTTTTAGCAGTTATCTATGCTATTAATAAATTTCGACATTACATCACTGGCTATTCTACTTTTTTCCATACTGATCACTCAGCTATCAAATATTTAATGAACCAATCTGTCACAAATGCTCGAGTCACCATATGGTTACTATTATTACAAGAATTTGATATTACAATTGTAGATAGCCCAGGAAAAGAAAATGTAGTTGTTGATTTCCTTTCTCGGTTAACACCTGATGATAATACTCCAGTAGATGATTCCTTTCCCGATGAATATTTATTTGCAGTATCTGCTCACTCACCATGGTATGAAGACATCACTAACTATTTGGTTGCAGGAAATTTACCACCACACCTATCCCACCGAGAGAAAAGAAGAATCATTAAACAAAGTTCTCGGTATAGCTGAATATGTGGGTGTCTTTTCCACAAAGGACTTGATCAAGAAATCTGAAGATGCATTAGAGAAGATGAGGTTTATGATTTACTAAAAGTTTGTCATGATGGCCCTTGTGGAGGGCATTTTGATGATAAAAGAACAACACATAAAATTCTTAGGATGGGATATTATTGGCCCTCACTTTTTAAATATGAAAAGAAATATGTTCGGGCCTGTGATAGGTGTTAAAGAATAGGTCAACCTAATCATAGAGATGAAATGCCATTAAATCCCCAGGTAGTACTCGAACCATTTGAAAGATGGGCCTTAGACTTTGTAGGACCCATTAACCCTCCATCCAATTAAAATTTTTATATAGTAGTCTGCAAAGATTATATGACCAAATGGGTGGAGGCTAAAGCACTCCATAGAGCTACTGAAGAAGATATTCTAGATTTTTTATTTGAAGATATCTTTATCAGATTTGGAGTGCCTAGAGAATTAGTCACATATGGAGGACATCTTTTCACTTCTCATGGTTTTAAAGCCATCCTTCAAAAATATCATATTCATCATAGAATGACTACACCATACCATCCCCAAGAAAATGAACAGGTGGAAAGCACAATTAAAGTAATAGAATCCATTCTCACAAAAACAGTGAAGGAAAGCAGGAAGGATTGGTCTCAAAGGCTCCCTGAAGAATTATGGGCTTATAGAACTACCTGGAGAAATACTACAGGATTCTCCCCCTATGAATTAGTTTATGGAAAAATTGTTGTCTTTCCTATGGAATTTGAAATCAAAACCTTAAGGACTTCTTTAGCTGTTAACCTTGATTTGACTGAGGCACAAACAACCAAGTTGCAGCAGCTTAATGAATTGGATGAAAAAAGATTAGATGAAATTCACCAGACAACTATGATTCAACAACAAAGAACCAAATGGCATGATAAAACCATCAAGCATAAGCAATTCCAAAAAGATAATTGGGCTTTATTGTATGATTCTCGGTTTAAATAATTTCAAGGGAAACTACATACAAGATGGCTAGGACCTTACGAAGTGGACACTGTTTTCCCCAATGGAATAGTAAGTATCCTCACAATTGATGACTCTAAAACACCGTTATTAGTGAATGGTCATCTACTCTGTCTGTACCAGTGCCCCATTTCCAAAGAAGATTTTAAGGCCACATGTGTGGAAAATTTACATTATCCCTTTTTAGAGGAGCCTCCTGCCCCTCATTACAATTAATTTTTTTGAATTTAATTTCTTTAGTATTAGATTAAATTTCTTTTACTAATAATCCCTGTCAAGGAATGGCATGTTACAATTGATTCTTTTGCATATTATCGATTCAGAAAAGACCTACCAAGAAAGGCCAATCTTACTACAAGCAGATCCAAGCTTCATTTTGTGAAGCATTTCTCCCTCTTTCTTCAATCCATTCATCTTCACTCCTCAACAACATTTTTCCTCATTTTTCCCATCTTTCCCATTGTTGAAACACCACTGATCAACAACATTTCTCCCATTTTCCCCATTTTTGAAACACCACTCTTCAACAACATTTTTCCTCATTTCCCCATTGTTGAAACACCACTCTTCAACAACATTTTTCCTCATTTTCCCCATTTCTTTCCCATTGCTGAAACACCAATGATCAACAACATTTCTCTCATTTTCCCCATTGCTGAAACACCACTCTTCAACAACATTGTTTCCTGATTTCCCCATTGTTGAAACACCACTCTTCAGAAACATTTTTCCTCATTTTCCCCACTGCTGAAACACCATTTCTTCACTAGTATTTTCCATTATTAAAACATCAATCTTCAACAAACATTTTTCCATTCTTCTCCTGTTGCTGAAACACCACTTTTTCAGCATTTCCTATCAATAAAAACATCTGCTTCAGCTCTTTCACTCTCACTTCTCCTATTTTCATACTACATTATGTCCTTTCACTACCTTCTATCATGATTAAACAAACCCTTGATAAAATTTCTCTAATAAATCCAAAGTCTCTCCCATGGTTACTGCAGATCTATTATGGACAGGCACTATATTTTTCGAAGTACAGATCAAAGGTAAAGAGGAGGTATGTAAACTTTATATGTAAATACAATTGAACTATGGCTAATGAGAAGAGTCTAATTCATTACTATCATTCACTTAAAGTCACTATTTTAGCCGTAGTTGGGGGGGGGGGGGATATCAAAATTCTATGCCATCATTTCACACGAACCGACTACTGTCACTCCTTTTTACTCATCATTTCATTTTTTTTCACCATCATTTGTATGCCTTCATCCACAAAACTTATTTTGTTCAAGTGTGGTTACTTGAATCTCTAACTGTGCATTCTACTAAGATGAATAGCTATGGGAGGTCCTGTTATACAATATGAACCCTCCACGACAACCCTACCAAAAATATATCCAGAAGTCTACCAAATCTTTCAGCAGGCAGGTTGGCTAGGTTATTTTCAGAGGCTCCAGGGATTTGATCAACAACAGGTTCTTCAATTTGCTCGAACTTTTCAACAAGACCATTCTATTGTTCAAGGGGTTAGGATTCCAATCATAGAGGATGATATAGCACAGGTTTCGGGTCTTCCCGTCACTGGCATTCGTTGGTTCAGTCGTAAACACATTATCCTTAATGCCCAGCAAGATTTTATCTTGCCAGGGGAACAAGTTGAGCCTAAAGGCTGGGGTGTTGGACTCATCTCATTTCCGCCTCCTTGGCCGAAAGTTACAGAGTTTTTCAAGCACTACCTTACCTGTGAAGGTTGATACCAGGTAATTTACCAGTCTGAATTTGTATTGTTATCTCATTTACGACATGCTAGATTGGTCAACATTCCTTACTATCTACTCGGATGTCTTAGAAACCTGTCACATTATTGTAAACAAGCTAAAAATCCCATCCTTTCCCTCACCCATCACCATCTCATTCAATTACTCATCCAAAAGGGTTTTGCCCAACAAAATCCTCTCCTAAAAAATCCACCCATAAACCCTCAGGAAGTTGCTGAACATCCTGAAAATCTTCATGAACAACAACCACAAAACCTTCCTAACCCTTCGGAAATACCTATTAATCTTCCTACAGATCCAATCGATCCAATTCCTTCTACCATACCAAGTCCATCCCACAATTTACTAGAATCATCTACTCCCATTGTTCATATCCTTAGCGATGATTCTGAAGCAGACAAACCTGATAACCCTCCCTACCCCATCACTGAGGAAAAACCCACTCGCAAAAGAAAGAAGCAAATTACTACTTTTCCTTCCTTTTTACCAAAAAAACGAATGAGGGATTCAACAAGAGCAGCCACTACTGCCACTACCCTAAACCCCCAACCCATTTTTCTAAAAACCCATACACCTCTACCCTCCCAAACCCCAAAATTTTTACATGTTCAGCCCACAGGCACTGAAACACAAGAACCAAAAGCCCAAGATGCTGCGAAATCATTTTCTTTACATCAAGTAGTTGTCACTACTCATTCAGTAGCTGTCACATAAGAACCAGCTACTCATTCAGTAGCTGAAACACAAGTACCAGCTATAGCTGTTACACAATAACCAGCTACAGCTGAAACACAAGAACCAACTACTCATTCAGTAGATGAAACACAAGTACCAGCTATAGCTGTTACACAAGAACCAGCTACAGCTGAAACACAAGAACCAGATGTTGACTTCATTCCTGAAATACAAGAATCAGATGCCTAGGGTGATGCAACAATAGCTGTCACACAAGAACTAGCTACTCGTTCAGTAGATGAAACACAAGAACCAGCTACAACTGAAACACAAGAACCAACTGCTGACTTTATTCCTGAAGTTCAAGAATTACATACCCAGGGTGTTGAAATACTATTTTCTTTTCATCAAGTTACTAAAACACAAGAACCAACTACAGAGGCTATGACTGTTACACAAAAACCAGTCACCCCTCTTGATACACCGATGACATATCAACAATCAGAACCAACAATGGCCTCTCTCTTACAAGAGAATGAGTTTCTAAGATCATAACTGGAAGCTTACAAGCAAGAGCTAGTAATGGAAAAGGAAGCCTATGACAGGGAACTTAATTTGTATACCTTAGCTCGCATAGTGACCATGGAAGAGAAAAAAACAAAAGATGATCAGTATAGAGAGTATATGTGCAACCAATGTGGGGATATTTGTGATAAAGAAGTCTACAAAGTGGTTCAAATCCCAATACCTTGAACCTCCCCTGCACCTACGACTTTTGCAGTTAAAAAAGAGGAACGCCCTACTGTTACACAAGAACCAGTAGGACCTTCAAAAATTCCAAAAAGAAAAGTTAATATACAGGAACCCTGGCCTACAACAACTGTTAAATCAAAAGCCCCTGTTTTTATTAGTAAAGTTGTTCAAACTCTGCCTATTCATGAATCTACCCCTACTTTTGTGGAACAAGCCACTCAGACTCTACTTCAGCCTACCACTTACGATGCTGAAACACAAACTCTTCATGTTGATGAATCTGCCCCTCCTGTCAAGATCAGTACCCCTACTTTTGTGGAACAAGCCACTCAGACTCTACCGTGGCCTACCACTGATGATGTTGAAACACAAACTTTGCCTATTGATGAATCTGCCCCTCCTAGCAAGATCAGTACCCCTACTCTTGTGGAAAACGCCACTCAGATCCTACCTCAACCTACCACTTGTGATGCCAAAACACAAACTCAACCATGGAATGAGCAGGAAATAATGAACAAATGGAAAAAGGAGTCTGCTATTACACAGGACAAAAGTTTGCAGTAGCATAGACTACTTTGGCTAAACCACATCTATTCAAACTGGGAAGATTTGGAGCAAACATGCCAAGAATCTCGTGCCCATAAGAAGCAAAACATAGAAGAGTTAAAAGACAAATTTCTCCTGATGTTTGATTTGGTACAAAAATTGTGGGCTACTAGGAAACGATCCTCAAATTACTCTCTTTTCCTCATAGAATGACTTGAATTATTTTAGATTAAATCAATAAAAGAATGAATACCCTATGCATTGTTCAAATCAGAAGATTGTGTTCAAACTTTTGCAGAAGCCTCTACTACTAATCAACATCTATTCTATGAGGTATATCTTCATAATGAAGCCATTCCTGAGAACAAACAGCTTAATCTTAACCCTCTTGTTGGTGATATCCATATTCAGGCACTTGTCTCCTTCCTTACCAACCAGATTACGTGGCATAATGATTTTCTAGCTGCCAAGCATAATGAAGATAACCACCTCCTCTGGACACGGGCAGAACCACAGAACGTTGCCACCTTTGTTGCAGAAGATTACCAATTTTTGAAGAAACCAGGGATGATTCAATATGTAAGGCAACTAAAGGCAACAATACTTGAGGATTGTCAACAGTTGATTAAATCCACAGAGACTTCTTCCCTAAAATAAAATAACATGTTTTGGAAACAATATTCTGAGAAAAGGGAGCACAATCCCTTTAGTCCTACCAATCTTGAGACAACAATCTCCTAGGTACCTAGTTACATCAAATGTGTCCAGCAATGTGTTGAAAATTGGATAGGTTATCAGTTCCATTTTCCCATTCTGTGGATGCCAGCGGAAAAGTATCAAGTTCATCATAAGTTACCCAAGAAGGTTGAAGCAACAGCCTGGCAGAGGCTACAACGTGTTCAAGGATTCAGAGCTCCAATAGACAATACTTTCCACAACTACTGCTTAAGTAATTTGCACGCTCAGAGTCGGTATCCGGATTCTGATTCAGATTGAGGTTTCCTGAGGACTTGCAACCTTTCTAGTTGGGGGGATGTTACGACCCTATAATGTACCTTTTTGCTCATACTTTTTTCTATCATTGCATCTTTTTCCCACTCATATTTAAGCCTACATTATCACCTTAACCAATTTCTCCAAAGGTATATAATGTTTCTTCTCTTTGATATATGTTTAATTTGTTTTACATGTAATTTTACATCACTCTCATACTTAGCCATTAAACATAAATATATATTTGTTGAAACAGTTTGAACTGCAGTTAATATATTGTTGTTGCTTGAAGACCACATTGCTGAAAAAATCAACAGTACGCAAATACCATTGCTGAAATAGTCCGTGATTTGCGATGCTGAAACAACATTTCATATACAGCAGTAACAAGAAGGATATGTTACACTAGCCGCAACACTCATACCTTAAGCCAGCACCACCATCGATGCTTCTTGAGACCACGTTTTTTAAACAGTCAAACAGGACGCAAATCCCATTGCTGAAACAGTCTGTGATTTGCGATGTTGAAACAGTATTTTACAAACAACAGTAACAAGAAAAGATAAATAAAGAAGCTGTTACACCGGCCGCAATAGATGTACCTCAATCCAACACCATTCCAACCACTGTAACAACATTTTTCTACGGGAGATCAGAATATCCTATTGCGGCATAGAAGATTAGATCAGACTAAGAATAGGATTTGTATGTACACATGTAATTTTATGATTAATTGTATTAAGAGGATTCTCCTCTTTAAATAGTGGAGAAATCAACATTAGGAAGGGGATATTACGAAAGGTTTATCTAGAGGCAAATTACAGAAAAGGAGCATGTTCACTTTGGACATTGTAACTTATCACAATTGACAGATGAATAAAAGATCATTCTGAGCATTTCTTCTTAATTCCTTTTATTTCTAGGGAATCTTGTGAGAAGGAAAGGGCCCACCTTCTTCACAAGATTCACCCATTAGATTTTGTAGTGTGTTTGCATTGTTTTTATCTATACCTTATTAAAACTTTGTTTTGTTGAAACTCTGTTTCCACTGATTGTTACATAGTTTTCATATAATTCATTCCTAGGTAATTGTTAATCATTTTGATTGGTAATTTTGTTTGCAAAATGAGTTTATGAATGTGTGATAGTCAGAGACAGGTGCTGAAGATTCCTACTTTGGGGAATAGGGTCCTATTCTCTGTTACAAAATAGTTAGTCTTCGGTAATTGTTAATCATTTTGATTGGTAATTCTGTTTACAGAATGAGTTTATGAAAGTGTGATAGTCAGAGACAGGTGTTGAAGGTTCATACTTTGGGGAATAGGGTCCTGTTCTCAGTTACAGAATAGTTAGTCTTCTTTGTAGTGTGTTGAAAGGTTCCTTTTTCCTAGGTTGTTGTTTCTTAATGTAATCCAGGATTCTTTTGATAATTATTTTCCTTTTTGAATCTTAAACTCTGTAGTAAATAGATTACTTTTACTGTAATTCAGAGTAGAACTTCAGTCTATTCAAAGCAAGGTGTGATTATTTTTACTAAAAATTTGGATTGCTTTTCAGATTGAGCATACACAGTGTGTGATTGCCTTTGAGATAAACAACCTTCCCTGGGTTGACAATTTATGTGACACTTGATTGTTTTAATTAATAAGCAACTATAGTGACCAACAAATGCCAGGAAAGTTTCAATGAGTTAAATGAATGATTAACTATTGCAGTGATCCTTAAAGTTGTCAACCCTTGTAAATATTTCACTGTATGTATCGATGCTAGCAAGGAAGGGTTATGCATAATTTTATCACAAGAAGGAAATGTGATTTCTTATGAATCAAGAAAGTTAAAAGATCACAAATGAAACTGTGTGACCCATGAACTAGATTTAGCTTCTCTTATTCATGCATTAAAAATATGGTGTCATTACTTAATAGGAAGGATTTTTTTTATTTTAATAGATAAGAGTGGCATAAAGTACTTGTTGAATCAACAAGGATTAATTGCACGACATGAAATGTGGCTTGCATTTTTAAGCGAATTTGATTTTGAAATCAAACATATTAAGCGTAAAGAAAACAAAGTTACAGACGCACTTAGTAGAAGGACAGGTGGTATTTATGAAATAATTATGAGTAAATATGACAATGATCTCAAAGACAAAATCATATCTGCAGGTAAAATGGATGAAGAGTGTGTAAAAATAAAAGAAAGATTGTTAAAAGGTGAAGAGGAAACAAACAAGACATATTTCCAAATCCACCAAGAGGGAATTCTGAAGTTTAAAAACAAAATTTACATACCAAATTTGATGGATTTAAAATTGCTAATTTTTAATGAAATCCATCAAAATACTTATTCAGGCCATCCTGGATATCAGAAAATGATTACAACACTAAGAAAATAGTTTTATTGGCCTAATATGAAAACTGATACAACTGAGTATTTGTCAAAGTGTTTAGAATGTCAACATGTAAAGGTAGAACATCAATATCCAACATTTTTATTGCATCATTTCCCTATACTAGAATGGAAATGGGAAGTAATATCAATGAATTTTATTACAGTTTTTCCAAAACCTCAAAAACAACATGATTCAATTATGGTAGTGGTGGACAAGTTAAGTAAATCGACATAGTTTATACCTGTAAAATCTACTTACAAAGTTCTTCATATTGCAAAACGTTTTATGAAATAAATTTTTGGATACATGAAATACCAAAGAAGCTAATTTCTGACAGGGATGTTAAGTTTTCTTAAATATTTTGGAAGGATTATTTGCACGTCTTGAAATTCAATTGAAATTTTGTGATAGTTACCACCCTTAAAATGATGGACAAACTGAACGTACTAACTAGATTATTGAATACATGTTAAGAATGTACCTTATGGATAAAACGAAAAAATGGGAAGACTACTTATATTTGGTAGAGTTTTCCTACAATAATGGTTATCAGTCTTCAACAAAAAAGAGTCCATGTGAAATCTTTTATGACAAAAAATGTACAACTCATATTAGCTGGGACAATCCAATTCCTTGAATCATGGTTGGACCAGATATGTTACAGGAAATGGAATTGATTCTTAAAAAGGCTCAACAAAATATAAAAGTTGCACAAGACAGAAAAAAAAGTTACACGTATCAACACAAACTTCATCAAGAATTTAATGCCGGGGATCATGTTGTTGGACACACTGACTACACTGAGACGGGGGGGGTGAACAATGTAGGGCTCTTTTTCCCAAAACTCCTTAGTTAACAATCACCATTAAATCATTACTCATTGTTTTCATTTATAACCAGTAAAATGTCAACACATATCAACAGCATATATTAACAATATATCATCAACAAGTCATCACCACAAGGAACACAAAGAACACAAGATGTATGTATAATTTTATTTTTATTATAGACTACAATCCTTGGGGTTTTTAAAAAACAACTGAATAGAGTACAAATATACAAGAGAACCAACTCTATAATGAAAGAATAATTTTACAGCCTCATCATCAACTGAGATGATGCAACAATCCTCAACATATATTAATCTATACCATAAACAAGTGCATCAACCATGCACCAACATGTTCCAAACAACCTGTAATCAACATGTACCATAAAAACATGCATCCAACCATGTACCAAGTATATACCAATCATGTTTCAACTAATCATCAAAAATGAATCATCAATATGTACCAACATCATCAACTATACACCTCATGTATGTGCCAACTCATCAATTACTTGTCTCAACCATGACTAGTTTTGGACTAGTCAACAACCCTAACTTGAAATAATCATAACTTTGTACCTATAATGAATAAATATATGAAACTGATACACAATTTTATTCATTTTGTTTTATGCAATTCCTCTAGGTTTCACTACTCGGAACCTCTCATAAAAGGAGTTATAGCAAAACTGGCATACCTTGCTGAATTCTGGTTTATTCTAGAGAGCGACCTTGTAGAGCGTGCCCCACACAGAATATTTGTTGAATATATCTGAAACTATTACAAAACATACTAAATATTTTAATATAACCAACACAATTGATCTCACTAAATTTGGATATGTTATGAAGACGTTATGACATTTGTACTCAAAACACATGTTTTAGACTAGTTTCACGACTAGCCACAAACCCTATTTTCCACTGAGTGTATCTCAAAAAATAAAATGAACCAAGAGATAAATTTATTACCATATATACTTGGTTATGTTTCCTCAATGTCATATCAATATCACGGTTTGAATCATTATAGAAACAAATTTATTAAGAAAATGGTGAGATGACCTGTAAATAACATACCTTAGAAAGCATTATGAAAAGAATTTATCCTCCCTTGAATTCCGACCCTCTTTTATTCACCTTCCCTTTGAAATTCGGCTTAGATATCCTTTGGTTACCTCAGTGACCTATATATATTCAATATTCTCAAGTGTTCCACACCAAAATTTCTCAAGAATCTCTCCATCAATACTCCAAAATTTATTCTCACAAGAAGCTCTCCATTGATCCACAAAAAGGATGATATACAAGAGACCATTGCTATCTTATTTATACTTTCATCCTCTAGGTCAAATAACCCATTTTTAGGTCACTTAACCCATTTCTAGTTCACTTAACCTATTTTCCTTATTTTAGGGTTAACCACTTTCCATAAATAGAAAGTTCTCCAATACTTTATCATTTAAATA
>JZKD02S1665280.1:1060328-1072747 GCA_000966675.3 Picea glauca | reverse complement strand
TAGAAGAATTAAATGATCTTAAAACTCTGTCCATTGATCAACTTCTAGGAACTCTAACTGCATATGAAATGAGAATTAACAAAGATAAATCCAGTACTAGAGAAGCGTCTTTTAAGGCAGACAAGAATATTGATTTAGAATTAGATGACGTTGAGGCAAAATTTGTGAGAAGGTTAAAGAAAGGGTCAGGAAAATATCAAGGGAAGTTTCCCTTCAAATGCTTTAACTGTGGTAAGATAGGTCATTTTGCATCTAAGTGTCCCCATCAGAAAAAGGACCAGAACTCTGATGATGAAAAGAATTACAAATACAAGAAATATAATAAGAAGAAAAGTTTGGTTGCAAATAATGACAATTCCTCAGAAGACACCGATAATGACTCATCCTGTGAAGATAAGGCAAATGAATTCATGCTTATGGCCAAGGAGGATTATGATAATAAAATCACAGGAAGTGATGATAATGATGAAGAGGCTGTGGTTGATTTGGAAGGAGAACTGATTAGTGCACTGGAAGAAATTGATAGACTCAAAAATAAGAACAGAAAGCAAAAACAAGTGTTGACATAGTTCGAGAAAGACAGTAAAAAACCTGATGAAGACTTTTCTTTGTTGAAAGTGGAATTAGAAGAGGCAAAGAAAATAGAAGACATACTGAAACAACAATTGTCAGAGACTAAAGTCAAGTGTGAAGCCTTAGAAGAAGATATAGTAAAAACTAGAAAAGAAATGGAGAAATTTAAAGGATTGTATCATCAAAATCTGCCAAGTATTAAAGCTTCAGAAGAATTAACCTCCATTCTAAATCAGCAAAGAAATTCAAAGTTGAAAGATGGATTGGGATATGAAGAAGGATCAAGTAGTGATCATCAAAGTAATACAGAATCTATCAAGTTTGTCAAATCCTCAAACATTGACAACAGTCACTCTGCAGAAACAAAGAAGGAAATTCAGCCACCAAGAAGAAATTAAAGAAAAAGCCCCAGAACCAAATTTGCAGATCAGAAAGATTATCGGCATGACAGAAGTTGACCTCCTCAAAGAAGATAGATTTTTTCAAAGTACAAAGATTTTTTCTATGGTTATTTTTTTCTCTGCTCTAATTTTTGTCACAAAACTATAAACTATTCTTTAAGATTTAGATATGAACAACAATATATTCAATGAATAACTATCTTCCACAACAAAGATTGAGACAGCCAAGCAACAAACAATCACAGATTATAAATCATGTGATGACTGGGAGAAGGACACAGGTGAAACACAACAACAGATATGTGCATAACAATCGTTATGATCTATTATTCAGTGAACCAGAATGTTACAACTGTCATAATTATGGTCATAAAGATGCAGACTGTCGCTTAAGGAAATACAATTCAGATTTGATCCCCACTACTGAAAATATCAAAGTTTGGAAGAAGAAAGTAGATGACAAGTGTTGACTAGTGCTATCAGACCAAAGGAAAAATAATCCCTAGTATATTGACAGTGGATGCCCCAAACACATGACTAGAGATAGAAGTAAGTTTCTAACTCTAAGTGATAGAAAATCAGAGAATGTAACTTTTGGAAATGATGCACCAGGAAAGATAAAAGGTAAAGGAATTGTAAGTTTGTGTAACGGAAAAAGAAAAGCTCAAGATGTGTTGTTTGTAGAAGATTTGAAACATAATCTACTTAGTGCCAGTCAAGTCTGTGACCGAGGGTGTGAAGTTGTTTTTACCTCTAAAGACTGTAGAATAAAAACTGTGGATTCAGGTCAGCTAGCTGCAAAAGGTATAAGAACAGAAAACAATGTCTATGTTTTAAAAGAAGAAGAAGAAGAATGTCAGTTAAGAAAATATGATGAAAGTTGGCTGTGGAATAGGAGACTTAGTCACCTAAATTTTGATCACATAATCAAACTCAGAAACAATGGGGCAGTAAAAGATATTCTAAAGATATCAAAGCCATATGACTCTATTTGTAAATCCTGTCAGATAGGAAAGCTTACTCGCACTCAGTTCAAATCTAAAAACTTTCCCTCAACAAACAAACCTCTCCAATTAGTACATATGGATCTATGTGGTCCATCAAGGAAACAAGGTACAGGAAAAGAAAATTACTTTATGTTGATTATTGAGGACTATTCTAGACTAACTTGGGTTGCCTTTTTGAAAGAAAAATCTGAAGCATTTGAAAAATTCAAAGTATTTAAGGCTCTGAATGAGAATCAAACAGGAAAAAGATTAAAGGTAGTAATGTCTAATAGAGGAGAAGATTTTAGTTTAGGGAACTTCAAAGAGTTATGTGATAAGCATGGGATCAAAAGAGAGTACACAATTCCAAGGACTCCACAACAAAATGGAGTTGTTGAGAGGCAGAATAGGTCAGTACAACAAATGGCAAGATCAATGATGAATGAAAGGAATATACCTCAGACATATTGGGTGGAAGCAATTCATACAATTGTTCATATCCTTAACAAATCTCATCTCAGACCACATAGTGACAAGACCCCTTATGAACTTTGGTTTCGAAGACCTGCTTCAATCAAGCATTTTAAAGTTTTCGGTAGTAAATGTTATATCAAGAACAATGATGAAAATATTGGCAAATATGATAACTGGGTTGATGAAGGTATCTTCTTGGGTTATGCTACAAATTGTATAGATATAAAATTTGATGAAGAAATTCCAGTTAGAAATGTAAGCAGTGTTGAACCGAGAACATAAGATACAATTGAAGATGAAGATGAACAGGTCCAAGGATCAGAAAGAGAAGAGTCTGGATCAGATGAAGATATGAATATTCAAACTGACACAAATAAGTAGAAAGAAGCAAAATCACCTCTCAGGATTATTAGAAAGAATCATCCTGAAAATTAGATAATTGGGGATATAAATGAAGGAGTTCAGACAAGAAGGAAATTGATTAAAGACTCAGAACAATCTCATGTTGCTTTTTTATCTATGACTGAACCTAAAATTTTTGAGGAATCTAGCCAGGAAGATAATTGGATTAGAGCAATGAATGAAGAGCTTGATCAGATTGAGAAGAACAATACCTGGGAGCTTGTCCCTAGACCTGAAGATAAGAATGTAATAGGTTCCAAATGGGTGTTCAAGAATAAAATGAATGAAAAAGGATAGGTTGTTATAAATAAAGCTAGATTGGTCTGTAAAGGATATGCACAATTTGAAGGTCAAGACTTTGATGAAACTTTTGCACCAGTGGCAAGATTGAAAGCTATCAGAATGTTTCTTTCTTATTCATGTCATAAGAACTTCAAAGTTTATCAGATGGATGTTAAGTCAACATTTCCTAATGGACATCTAGAGGAAGAAGTATATATGGAGCAACCTGAAGGATTCTCATGGACAGATAATCCTAATTATGTTTGTAAGCTAAAGAAGGCCTTATATGGACTAAAACAAGCACCACGAGCTTGGTATTATAGACTGGACAAATTTCTACAAGAAAAAGGGTTAAAGAAAGGTATTGTTGACAATAACCTTTACATTAAGTCTGAAGGTGATCATTTACTAGTTGTTTTGATTTATGTAGATGATAGTATTTTTGGCTGTACTAATGAATCATCTGTCCAGTGGTCTGCTAATTCTATGCAAACAGAATTTGAAATGTCCATGATAGGATAACTGTCATATTTTCTTGGCCTACAAGTAAAACAAAGCTCTGCAGGAATTTTTATTTCTCAAGAAAAAAAATTGAAAGAGATGTTGAAGAAATTTCAGATGGAAGATTCCTCTATAGTTAGCACACCTATGGTGGTTGGTTGCAAGCTGAGTAAAGATGATATCTCACCTGATGTTGATCAAAGGAAATATCGCTCTATGATAGTGATGCAGGAGTATCGCCAACACATCAAGTGAGCCAGCACGGAAGCGGAAAGACAACTGGATAAGCCAGCACAAATTTTGAAACTGCCTTGGAAATGTTGTGCAAATCTTAAATGACGCATTTAAGAAGAGGTGCCTTTGTACATTGTAAATGGACCTTGAGCGAATATCTCTTGTCCTTAGGTATATAGTCAGCATTTAATATAGTTAATGATGGTAGATAGGATTTTAATTCTAGATTTGATAGCTTAGAGTCCAAGGGAAAAAACGGATATAGACATTCTCATTGTGCATAGTAACATAATTGAAACAAAAGCAGGAAGAGAAGAGCATGCAGGGAATTGTATGAAGAACACCCATGTACAGACATTTGAATTAATAGAAGGAAGCTTTGATTCAAATCCATGGTTTGTGATGTTTCTCTGTGTATTGATGTTTTTCTCATGAATGTCTACTTCCTGTCATACAATTGTTTTTATATGCTGTGTGTGTGATTTCATGGTTGAATTGAAGTCTGAGAGGGTGAGTGACTGAGTTTCAATTGTTTCTCTAGTTGAGCCAGAGGATTCCTACAAGGAGTGCAGTTGAATTGTCCGCAAGGAGTGCGTTGACAGAAGGGTTCAATTAGAGATAGCTTTTGTTCTCATTTCCCCGAAGGTGCAGTTGGGAACAGAATCCGTGCAAGGAGTGCGCAGGATGAAGAGGAAGTCTCAGTCATGAATCTAAGAAGAAATATTTAGAGGACTATTGTTGGAGGTGTGCGCAGAGTCGAAAGAAGCTCGAACAACTGAAGCGTTCGCAGGATTTCTGCAAAGAGTGCGAGCACAGGGTTCTTATTTCTAAGAAGTTTGAAAAGATGAAGAAAGCTCGGAAGGAGAAAAGGCCTTCAGAATTATTGAAAGGTTACACAGGAGGTTTTCGTGCCAAGAAATCAGAGGTCAGAATTCGTATGGGAGATTCACGAAAGACCGGTAGCCATCAGATCTAGAAAACGTTGTGCCAGGGTTAGGCCTTAGTTCATAGAGGAGAAGTCCCGCAGAAGCATCGAGATATTGGAGCCATCGGGATTTTGATAGGAAAGAGAATCGAGACCTTGTGGGTTTCGAAAACCCAAAGGAGATCCTAGCCGTTGATATCAGGCAGGACACGTGTCAGAGGATCCAAAGGAGTCGGGGTTCAGCTCATCGTGAATTCCGGGAGGGAAGAAATCGTTGCATCAGGAATCACGATTTCGCGATACCTGATAGGGTGACGAGGAAGTGGTGACGTGGAGGAGAAAGCTATTACGTGCATCAGGGATCAGCATATCGGGATTCTTGGTGATGAGAAAATCATTGTAGGAGAAGTCGCGAAACTCTGAAATGTGATGGCCACACAGTTATAGCGTTATAGTGGAGAAAAGGTGGCATAGTATCGGGGATTGGGAAAAGGCGAGTTCTAAAAAATTTGTCATCAGGATTCGTGATCCCATGAATCCTGAAATACCGATAGAGGTGACGAAAGGTAGAAGGTCAACTCACACGTGAGTCAGAGCTTCGGCACATTGGGTATCAGGAGTTGGCAATTCAAAGTGCACGCCATCGCAAGTTGCGAAACCGCGATAGAGAAGAAGTCCCGATAAGGTGAGAGAAAGTTAGCATTGACTCAAGCCATCGGGTCTCAGGATTTGAGAGCCCAGTGATCAACAGATAAATTGCGAAGCCATGAGTTTCGATCCTCCGATAATTCAAGGAAGGGGGATCGCGCAGGAGAAGAAAAATATGTGGGTGTATATTCCCTGATAGGGAAATAGAAGAGCCATTGAGTTCTTCGGGCCATGAATCGAAGAAGATCCTGTGTGAGTGAGCGTGCTCCGAGGAGTATGACTGCGTCAAGAGTGGTATCAGAGCGGGTAGTCCTTTGATTTCTGTAGCAAAGAAGAAGAGAATTCTTCATGCCGCCAAGGAGAGAAAGACAATCACCTGACCCAGAAGATAGGGAGGTACGAAGAAGAGGCAGGCCAGTAGGAAATCCAGAAATGGAGAGACAGATGCGTGATCTCCGAGAAAGACTCGAGGAGATGGAAACGACGCAAAGACGCACAACTAGTGCAGGGGATCTTAGTGATTCCGACAGTGAAGTAGAGGTTGAACGCGAGGAGGAAGTTGCAGCCAAAGATGCATCAACTGAGCGATTAATTAAGGCTATCACCAGGATGGGTGTAAAGGCAAAGATGGACATTCCAGTTTACGAGGGAAATCTGGACGCGGAGGAGCTACTGGATTGGATTAGAGCTCTTGACACCTACTTCGATTATGAATATATCGAAGAGGATAAGAAGGTTAGGCATGCTATCACACGCTTGAAAGGACATGCAACATTATGGTGGGACGAGCTTCAAGCAGATAGACGTTGCAAAGGCAAGCAAAAGATTAAAAGCTGGGATTGAATGATTGAAAAGATGAAGGCCAATTTCATCCCAAGGGATTATCAAATCACATTGTTCAGGAGAATGCAGAACCTGAGATAGAAGTTGATGACAGTGAAGGAGTATACTGAGGAATTTTACAAGCTAAATATCATAGCAGGTCATCGGGAGAGCGATGATGAAAAGGTTGCTAGATATTTGAATGGTCTGAGATATGACATTCAGGACGAATTAAGAATGGTTACCATTAGGACGGTGGAGGATGCTTATCAGATGGATTTGAAAGCTGAGGAAAAGCTGAGCTGTAAGAAAGGTCAGTGAGGGCAAGGTAGAAGTCAGCCCAGAGGCAAAGAAGTTGCCCAAGAAAGAACTCAGAAACCCAAGGAGGAATGGAAGAAACCTCAGGGTAAGATTGAGAGAGGTGGGACCTCACAGAGAGGGAAACATACAGAGCAGAGAGGAGATTATGATGACGCAAACACTTTTCCTCGTACCAGAGGTATAGGAAGAGGTCGAGGTGGAGTAATCACATGTTTCACATGTGGGAAGAATGGGCACAGGTCATTCGAGTGTCCATAGAAAAAGAAGGACATTGGGGAAGCTCACATCGCCGAAGTGCAGAAGCGGGATGCTGAGGCCGAAACCATAGAAGGTGGAAGGTCGTTGATGATGCGTAAAGTTCTCTTAACACCCAGAAAGGAGGTGGAGGACCCAGCTCAGAGGACCAAACTTTTTAGAACATCTTGCAAAACCAAGGACTGGGTGTGCAAGGTTATTGTCGACAGCGGTAGAACAGATAATCTCGTTTCAACCGAGATGGTAGAGAAGTTGGAGCTGAAGACAACTGATCACCCGAGCCCATACAAAGTTTCATGGCTATAGAAGGGACATTAGGTAAGTGTCACTAACCAATGCTTGGTTGAATTCAAGATAGGGGAGTATAATGATAAAGTACTTTGTGATGTTATTCCCATGGATGTATGTCATTTATTGCTGGGTAGACCATGGAAATATGACAAAAATGTGATTCATGATGGGAGAATGAACACATATACCCTGGAGAAGAATGGGAGGACATACAGATTGCTTCCGATAAAGGATAAGGAGGTGAAGCCGGAAGAAAAAAACACAGTACTTCTCATGAGTGGGAAGGAACTTCTTATAGAGATGGAGAAGAAAGAAGATCCACAATTCTTTGTGGTCAGGAAGCCAAGGATTGTTCTGACTAGCACAAGAGTGGATGATTTACCAGATGAGATTCAGGAACTGCTGGAAGAGTTCGCTGACATCATAGTGGACGAATTACCTCATTCGTTGCCACCAATGAGAAGTGTGAGTCATCATATTGATCTCATACCAGGAGCTAGTTTTCCAAACAAAGTTGCGTATAGATTGACGCCGCAAGAAAATGAAGAGGTCAAGAGGCAGGTCCAGGAGTTGTTGGACAAAGGATTAGTCAGAGTAAACTTAAGTCCATGTGTTGTTCCGACAGTACTCAATCCAAAGAAGGATGGAGGTTGGAGAATGTGTACCGATTCAAGAGCAATCAACAAGATAACCATTAGATACAGGTTCCCATTTCCAAGAATGGATGATATGATGGATTGCCTGAGTGGGGCAAAGTATTTTTCAAAGATAGATTTGAAAAGTGGATATCACTAGATTCGCATGAGGGAAGGCGATGAGTGGAAGACAACCGTCAAGACCAACGAAGGGTTATACGAATGGCTATTCATGTCGTTTGGCTTGACGAATGCACCAAGTACCTTTATGAGGTTGATGAATGAAATCCTGAAAGAGTTCATCAGGAAATTTTTCATTGTGTATTTGGACGACATACTAATTTACAGTAAATCAGAGGCTGAGCATCTGAAGCATTTGGCCATTGTGATGAGGAAGCTACAGCAGGAGAGGTTGTTGATCAATATGAAGAAGTGTTCATTTATGAAGACAGAGTGAATTTACTTGGGTTTTTTTATTTCAGCTAATGAGTTGAAGATGGATCCGAATAAGGTGGAAGTGATTAAGAATTGGCCATCACCGAGAAATATTTTCGAGGTGAGAAGTTTTCATGGTTTGGCTAGTTTCTACCGAAAGTTCATCAAGAATTTCAGTGGAATTAGCGTTGCAATGATGGACACAGTGAAGAAGCGACATAAACCCTTTCATTGGACAGCAGAGGCTGAGAAGAGCTTCAATCTGTTGAAGCAGAATATCATGGAACAACCGATGTTGGTGTTTCCAGATTTCCAAAAAAAAATTCAGGTGAAATGTGATGCAAGTGGGTTTGCCATAGGAGCAGTCCTGAGTCAGGAAGACCGACCAGTTGCATATTTCAGCGAGAAGATGGATGAGGCAAAATTAAAATACTCCACGTATGATAAATAATTCTATGCTATCATACATGCATTATATAAGTGGAGGCATTACTTAATCCCAAAAGAATTTGTATTGTACAATGATAATCATGCATTGCAGTTTGTGACTCAACAGGAGAAGTTGAATCAGAAACATGATAAATGGGTAGAGTATATGCATAATTTCACATTTGTGATTAAACATATTTCGAGGACTGCTAACAAAGTGGCTGATGCTTTGAGCAGAAAGTATTTGTTGTTGCAGGAATTTCGAGTCAAAACATTGGATTTTGAAAATCTCAGGGACATGTACGCAGGAGATGCAGATTTTGCAAAAGCGTAAGAAGCAGTTGAGAATCCAGTTCTCAGAGATAGGATCCCTTGGATAGACTACATGATCTAGGAAGGATTTATGTTCAGAGGCAATCAACTGTGTATTCCGAATTGCTCCATGAGGGAGAATCTGTTGAAGGAAAAGCACAGTGGTGGATTAGCAAGACATTTCGGCCATGAAAAGACATTCGCGAAGCTGAATGAATCATATTTTTGGCCAGGCATGGGAGCAGATGTCAAGAGGTTTGTTGACAGATGCAGGATTTTCCAGCATTCGAAGGGGAGAAAGAAGAATGCAGGTTTTTATCATCCATTGCCCATACCAGAGAGGCCATGGGAGGCAATTAGCATGGATTTTGTTTTGGGTTTGTCGAGGAAACAAAGAGGTGTTGATTCAATCTTTGTGGTAGTTGACAGGTTTTCAAAGATGGCACATTTCATTCCATGCCAGAAAACCAACGATGTGACACACATCGCAAATCTGTTCTTCAAGGAGGTCATTCGACTTCATGGGTTGCCGAAAAGTATAGTTTTAGACAGAGACATGAAATTCATAGGACATTTCTGGAGGACTCTATGGAAGAATCTAGGAACTAACTTGACGTTTAGTTCTTCTTATCATCCGCAGACAGATGGACAAACGGAAGTGGTCAATAGAAGTCTGGGGGACTTGCTGAGAAGCTTGGTGACAGAGAACCACAGCAGTTGGGACAATGCGTTTCCACATGCAGAGTTTGCATACAATGACTCAGTGAATCGGAGCACAAGGAAAAGTCCATTCCAGGTTGTCCAGGTTGTCCATGGGAGGATTTTCTGAATTAAGGGATTTAGAACAGACTGCTACTAGCAGTTCTAGTGCAGAAGAATTCGTTGAGGCGATGAGGGAACTTCACAGCAGGGTGAAGGAGCGACTGATGAAATCAAATCAAGAATTTAAGCACAGAGCCGATCAGCGGAAGAGACAACTTCAGTTCGAAGTTGGTGATCTGGTTCTGGCACATTTGAGGAAGGAAAGGTTCCCAAGGGGAACATACAACAAGCTGAAAATGAAGAAAATCGGGCCATGTAAAGTCTTGAGAAAATTTGGAGAAAATGCTTATGAGATTGAGTTGTCGGAGGGCATCGGAATATCTCTGATATTCAATATCGCAGACTTATACCCGTACAAGGCTGGAGAAGCAGAGACTACAACTAAGAAACCAGTGATCTAGTGGGTGAAGTAGATGCCGATAGCAGAGAAGCCACAAATGGAGTGCATACTGGATAAGAGAGTGGGTAAGAAGACCCGAAGGAAAGAATACTTCGAGTATCTGGTCAAATGGAAGGTCCACCCAGTGGAAGATGCCAGCTGGGAAAGCGAAGCAGACATACAGAAGCATGGATAGACCGTGTAGGAGCTCATGGACATGATCCCATGAAAGTTTTCAAGCCGAGGAGTATGATGCAGGAGCATCGCCAACACATAAAGCGAGCCAGCACGGAAGCGAAAAGACAGTTGGATAAGCCAGCGCAAATTTTGAAATTGCCTTGGAACTATTGCGCAAATCTTAAATGACGCATTTAAGAAGAGGCACCTTTGTACATTGTAAATGGACCTTGAGAGGATAGCTCTCGTCCTTAGGTAGATAGTCGGCATTTAATATAGTTAATGCTGGTAGATAGGATTTTAATTCTAGATTTGATAGCTTAGAGTCCAAGGGAGAAAATGGATATAGACATCCTCATTGTGCATAGTAACATAATTGAAACAGAAGCAGGAATAGAAGAGCATGCAGGGAATTGTATGAAGAACACCCATGTACAGACATTTGAATTAATAGAAGGAAGCTTTGATTCAAATCCATGGTTTGTGATGTTTCTCTGTGTATTGATGTTTTTCTCATGAATGTCTACTTCCTTTCATACAATTGTTTTTATATGTTGTGTGTGTGATTTCATGGTTGAATTGAAGTCTGAGAGGGTGAGTGAATGAGTTTCAATTGTTTCTCTAGTTGAGCCAGAGGATTCCTACAAGGAGTGCAGTTGAATTGTCCGCAAGGAGTGCGTTGACAGAAGGGTTCAGTTAGAGATAGATTTTTTTCTCATTTCCCCAAAGGTGCAGTTGGGCACAGAAGCCGTGAAAGGAGTGCGCAGGGTGAAGAGGAAGTCTCAGTAGTGAATCTGAGAAGAAATATTTAGAGGACTGTTGTTGCAGGTGTGCGCAGAGTCAAAAGAAGCTCGAACAACTGAAGCGTTCGCAGGATTTACGCAAGGAGTGCAAGCACAAGGTTCTTATTTCTAAGAAGGTTGAAAAGCTGAAGAAATCTCGGAAGGAGAAAAGGCCTTCAGAATTATTGAAAAGTTGCACAGGAGGTTTTCGTGCCAAGAAATCAGAGGCCAGAATTCGTATGGGAGATTCATGAAAGACCGGTAGCCATCAGATCTAGTAAAAGTTGCGCCAGTGTTAGGCCTTAGTGCATAGAGGAGAAGTCTCGCAGAAGCATCGGGATATTGGAGCCATCGGTATTTTGATAGGCAAGAGAATCGAGACCTCGTGGGTTTCGAAAACCCGAAGGAGATCCTAGCTATTGATATCGAGCAGGACACATGTCAGAGGATTTAAAGGAGTCGGGGTTCAGCTCATCGTGAATTCCGGGAGGGAAGAAATCATTGCATCAGGAATCACAATTTTGCGATACCCGATAGGGCGACGAGGAAGTGGTGACATGGAGGAGCAAGCTCTGACGTGCATCAGGGATCGACATATCGGGATTCTCGGTGACGAGAAACTCATTGTAGGAGAAGTCGCGAAACTCTGAAATGCGATGGCCACACAGTTATAGCGTTACAGTGGAGAATAGGTGGCATAGTATCTGGGATCGGGAAAAGGTGAGTTCCGAAAACTTTGTCATCGGGATTCACGATCCCACAAATCCCGAAATCCCGATAGAGGTGACGGAAGGTAGAAGGTCAACTAACACGTGAGTCAGAGCTTCGGCGCATCGGGTATTGGGAGTCGGCAATTCGAAGTGCACGACATCGTAAGTTGCAAAACCGCGATAGAGAAGAAGTCCCGATAAGGTGAGAGAAAGTCAGCGTTGACTCAAGCCATTGGGTCTCGGGATTTGAGAGCCCAGTGATCAACAGAGAACTTGCAAAGCTGCGAGTTCCAATCCTTCGATAAGTCAAGGAAGGGGGATCACGCAGGAGAAGAAAAATATGTGGGTGTATATTCCCCGATAGGGAAATAGAAGAGCCGTGGAGTTCTTTGGGCTATGAATCGAAGAAGATCCTGTGTGAGCGGGCGTGCTCCGAGGAGTGCGGCTGCGTCAGATAGGCAGTCTTTTGTACATCACAGCATCCCGTCTTGATATATTGCAAGTTGTAGGAATGGTAGGTCATTTTCAGTCTGCTCCTAAACAAAGTCATTTGGTAGTTGTCAAAAGGATATTTAAATACTTGAAGGGAACAATGAATTATGGTCTGTGGTATCCTAGAAATC
>JZKD02S1665280.1:983216-1007318 GCA_000966675.3 Picea glauca | reverse complement strand
TACTATTACCACCGATGCAGAGTAAGAACTTTGGCTAGGTCTAATAATGCTAGCCTCTAACATTTCTTCAACCATGCGCTCAATTTCACTCTTCTAGGCATAACAGTATCTGTATGGCCTGATGTTAGGAGAAACACTGCCAGGAATTAGGTGAATATCATCATCATGATTTCGAGTGGGTGGAAGTCCTTTGGGAATATCTTCAAATACTTTGGAATTATTATCAATGATCCCTTGGAGATCTAGAGAAATAGATGGATTAGATGTTTGAAGATCTAGTGAGCATAGTTGTGCAATAACACCTTGATTCCCCTTTCTCAATAATTTTTCCATGCCATTAGTTCTTATCACCTTACCGGGTTTCCCCGTGATACCTCTTAGCTCAATTTATTTTCCTTCCAATGAAAATTTCATAAAAAGTTCTTGAAAATTAAAATCCATTGTTCCTAATGATTGTAACCATTGGATTCCTAGTACAACATCAGCACCACCCATGGGTATAGAAATCATTGGACTATTCATTACATATCCCCCCATAGTAAGATTTATCTTATTGCATGAGTAATTGATAGTTCCTCCATTTGCAATAATTACTTGAAAATCTGGTGTTGGATATACAAAGCAATTGAGATCTTTGGCTAATTTATAGTGAATGAAATTATGAGTACTGCCAGAATCAATTAGGACTATTACCTTTTCCTTTTTGATATATCCTTCAATCTTGAGGGTTTGAGGAGTGCTAATTCTAGCTAATACATTACACCATATCGTGGGATTCAACTCTTCAGACGAAATTGATTCTACGTTTTCATCTTCAGATGGTTCTTGTTCATGTTCTTTTTCTTCTTCCTCTTCACAATCTATGTAGAATAATTTCTTCTCACCACACCTATGTCCCTTACTGTACTTGTTGTCACAATTAAAGCATAAACATTTTTCTTTTCTTTCTTCCAATTGTTGAGGTGTCAACCTTGTAGGTTGAGGTGTTTTAAAAGAAGGAGCATTATTCTCTCTATAGATGTTAGGATTTGTCCTTCTAGTAGCCATAGCCATGTTTTTACTTTCAACATTTCTTGCCACCCTAAATGCATTCTCCAATGATTTGGGTTCCCAAAGGCAAACCTCATGTTGAATGTTATCTCTTAAAGTTCCTATGAATACATCAATCAAGTGCTCATCTGGAATATCCGTTACCTTTATATTCAATCTTTGGAAGTTCTCAATGTGCTCTGTAACTGAACCCTTTTTCTTGAGATTTATCAATTGGCTAAAGAAGGTATTGTTCCTTGTATCATCATAGTGTGATATCATTTCTTCTGTGAAAATTGTCCAAGTGATGAGTGATTTATGAGAACAAAGCCATCTATACCATACCAATTGATTGGGTTCTAAATATAAAGAATCAATTCGTACCTTTTGTGTATGTGGAACATTATGTAGATCAAAGAATTGCTCCATCTGAAGTATCCATGTGATAGGGTCCTTGCCATCAAACTTCTTCATATCGATCTTAGGAACATGGTTGGTATTCAACCCAAAGTTAGAGTTTCTCCATTCTTGATTCACCTTCCTTGTGTCCTCATCATGAATTTCATGGGATAGATTTTCACTTTCAGGTGTCCTCTCTATTACGAATTTTTTCAATCCTTCCATGATCTCCTCTTTTAAACCATCCATCTTAGTATTTATTGCCTCCAACTTAGCTTCCATCTGTTGTAGTTCATCTTTTGTTACTGTCTTGTTTTGTAAATCATTTATGTCCCTATGCATTTCTTCACCTTCATAAAGAGTCCAATTAGGATTTTCTGGAGGCTTATTTTGTGTAGAAGTTCCCTTTTTGGGTGGCATGTTGGCCAAGTGTCACTTTTGAATCTTGATTTTGTGGTGGTTCTGCTATACAATATTTCTTTTATTGTATCTCCAAAGTTTCGACCCTTCTAGGTATGCAAATTTATTTTTTGTAGTTCTCTGATATTTCTTCTCTACAATGCCACAGATATGATCAAAATTGGATGTTCCAAGTGGAATTTACGGTAACTTCCCCACAACTTGCTGATTTTTGGCCTTTCCTGGAGATCTCACTTGTATAGCATGCCCCACACAAAATAAATGATATAAAATTTTGAAACAATGTACCAAAAATACTACAAACTATCCACTATCCAATGAAATGAGTCTCACATAATTTGGATACTCTAGGAAGAAGTTATGATTGTTTTACCTGGAACACCCTCTTGAGACTAGTCAATAGGACTAGTCAGATACCTTATCTTCCACAAGGTGTATCTACAAATTTACGATGACCCAAAAGATGAAATGTTTACCATATATACCTTACTAATTTATGTGAATATACTCAGGAGTTGAGGGTCTGAAACGTTACAGAAATTTTTTTATAGTGAAAATTCCACAATGACTCAACTCAGGATGATTCCAGAACCCTATCTTGCACAGGCTGTATCTCCGAAATTGTAAAGCCTCGGGAGATGAAATTTTAACCCAAAGTACCTTGATCCGTCTACTAACTATCCTCCAAGCCGTTTCTTCTGAAACATTATAGAAAAATAGCTATAGGGAAAATTCCAATGTGTCTCAGATGTAGCAGCGAAACCCCAAGACCTTGAGCTCTGATACCATATGTTAAGAACCAAATATCAATATAGCATAGAAAAACCTTAGAATAAGTAATCAACACCTTGAAAAATAGAGAAACTCATATAATAAGACTCTTCAAGGGGAAAACCTCCTTATGCCCACATAAATGTACAATTACAAGATGATTGAAAATGAAAATATCTCCTTGGTATATATAGGAGACTAAGAGGTATAATTACAACTAATGGACTAAAGACGAGATAAATAAAATAACATTACTAATATAATATGCCCTAATTAAGGGGTAATGAGCCACTATTTAGGGCTTAATAGTGAAAGGTACATTTCACAAACCTTCTGGTCGGAGGTTGTTCACACAACTGTTCATATTCTAAACAAAGCACATATAAGGCCGAACAATGATAAAACTCCATATAAGTTGTGGTTTGGTCGACCTGCATCAATCAAGCACTTCAAAGTATTTGGAAGTAAATGCTACATCAAAAATAATATTGATCATCTAGAAAAAATTGATGGTGGAGTTGATGAAGGTATATTCTTAGGATATGCAACAAATAGTAAAGGGTACAGATGCTTTAACAAAATAATGCATAAATTAGTAGACTGTATTGATGTTCGAATTGATGAAGAATCTCCTGTAAAAGATCAACAGAAAATTAGCACCAAGTCATATGAAGAAGATGATGAGGATAATGCAAAT
Organism: Picea glauca; assembly: GCA_000966675.3. Lineage (NCBI taxonomy): Eukaryota > Viridiplantae > Streptophyta > Pinopsida > Pinales > Pinaceae > Picea > Picea glauca. The sequence continues at coordinate 1,004,002 of JZKD02S1665280.1, read as the reverse complement.
GAAGAACAACAAATCTCAGAGTCACAAGAATATGATGAATCAAGTGGAGAAGAGACACCCAAACAAGAAGAGTCGAGACAATAATCAACATCAAATCCATCCTCCAGAATTACTGAAAAGAATCATCTTGCAAGTCATATAATTGGTGGGAAAGACAAAGGTGCAAAAAACAGAAGGATAATCAAAGCCACCGAGCAATCACATATAGCCTTCATATCCATGGTGGAACCCAAGAAATTTAATGAAGCAAGTAAGGATGTAAATTGGTTAAAATCAATAAATGACAAACTGGATCAAATTTAAAAGAATCATAATTGGGAACTTGTTCCTAGGCTAGCAAATAAAAAGTAATAGGATCCAAATGGGTCTACAAAAATAAGATGATTGAGCAAGGAAATATTGTAAGAAATAAGGCTAGATTGGTCTACAAAGGGTATGCTCAAATATAAGGACTAGATTTTGATGAAACATTTGCACCTGTAGCAAGGTTAGAATCTATTATAATGTTTCTTTTCTATGCTTGTTATAAGAAGTTTAAAGTCTTCCAAATGGATGTCAAGCCATCTTTTCTAAATGGATATCTAAAAGAAGAAGTCTATATGGAACATCCAGAGGGTTTCCAATTGTCAGATAATACTGACATTGTCTGCAATATGAAGAAATCCTTATATGGGTTGAAGCAATCTCCTTGTGCCAGGTATTACAGATTGGATAAGTATCTTCAAGACAAAGGGTTCAAGAGAGGAATGGTTGACTGCAATCTATATATGAAAATAGAGGATAATGATTTTCTCATTGTGTTGATCTATGTAGATGACATCATCTTCGGAAGTAATAATACTTCATTGGTACAATGGTTTGCTTATGCCATGCAGTTTGAATTTGAAATGTCTATGATAGGGGAACTGCCATTTTTTCTTGGTCTGTAAATTACTGAGAGGTCTAAAGGAATATTTCTTTCTCAGGATAAATATCTAATAGAAATGTTGAAAAGGTTTCAAATGGAAGATTCTACACCTATGCGCACACCTATGGTCACTAGATGCAAGTTAAGCAAGGATGATGACTCACCTAATGTTGATCAGATTTCATATATTTCCATGATAGGCATCCTGTTCTACATCACAACATCTCATCCAGACACAATGCATGTTGTTGGAATGGTAGGAAGGTATTATTTTGCACCTAAATAAAGTCATTTTCTAGCTGTCAAAATAGTATTCAGATACTTGAAAGGAACAATGAACTATGGCCTATGGTATCCTAGGAATCAAAATTTTCAATTATCAGTCTATTCAGATGTTGATTGGGCTAATTGCATGGATGAAAGGAAAATCATGAGTGAAGATGCATTCTTCTTAGGAGATTCTCTTATAACATGGTTGAGCAAGAAGTAAGGTTCCATTTCCTTATCAACTACAGAAGATGAATACATTGCAACTACCACTTATTGTACCCTATTATTGTGGATGATTCAGACACTTGCAGACTTGGAGGTCAAATATACTACACTGATTCCAATTCATTGTGATAATACTAGTGCAATTAGTGTGTCAAAGAATCATGTATTTCACTCCAAGACCAAGCATATACCATCAAGTATCACTTCTTGAGGGAACAAGTATCCAACACTATTTTTTCTTTGCATTATATTCCATCCAAAGATTAGATTGTTGATATCTTCACTAATCACTTCCAAAAGTCCAGTTTGAGAATCTACTCCAGAAGTTGGGCATGACCCTGTTATATAGTTAAAATAGTCTATTTGATCAGGGGGAGAATTCCCATAGTATATCTAATTAGGGGGAGAGTGCTTCAGGGGGAGAAAAAGGTCACTCTCAGTTCTTTTTGACATTGATGTCAAAGGGGAAGAAAAAGGCGTGGTCTGCTACAGTTGGAGGTCGTGGTCTACTACAGTTGGAGGTCTAAGAAGAATAATGCATCCTTTTAGGGTTTCCATCAATGAAAAAGGGGGAGATTGTTGTCATGTTGGAATTTTGTCTTTTCATTGATGTCAATAACAACATCGATGATGGAATATTGGTAGAATTGATGGAAAACATGAAAGAAACAATGATAGCATCAGGAATTGTTATCTACAATCTCAGGAGGAATAATGCAGAGTTTCACGCAGAGTGAAAGTGTGCGCCATGGACGAGGTTAACTTCATTGCCAAAGATCAGGAGAGATAACATTTTTAGAAATTAAGATGAGACCCAAAGTTGTCAGGACTCACAGAAGGATCAAAGATCAAGGCCTTTAACAATTAGAAATTATTCCAAGTCGGGAGGAAGCATAACCTCAAGAGGAGGAGAGACAATGGTCATTGGATCTAACAATGTGAAGAATCTTGACCATTAGATCAGAGTCCAAACAGGAGGAATGAGTGCTCAGGAGAGGAATAGATCCCATCCATTGGATCTGAGCGTGAAGGACCAATAATCGTTAGAACCAATGGATTTTCAAGGAGGATAAGCTCAAGATAGAATCTCTGAGAGATGACATTGCGAAATGTGAATTTACGATTTGATCTGGACCGTTGGATTATGGAGGGTCGTGGACCGTCAATCTGACACAAGAGCAAGTTCGAGAATTAGAAGAAGGGAGGTGATCCAAATTTCGACATTGCGAAGGGTGTAGTCGCAAAATGCGAAGAGGAGATCTCAACTATTGGATCAAAGAGAGATATGGACCATTGATTTGGCTAACCTCCGACATCGTGAAACATAAATTCTCGATGAGATCTAGGTCATCGGACCATTGAGGGTCACGAACCGTTGATTTGGCATGGCAAAGTTTGGAGTTCGAGAGCTCAAACTTTGAAGAGTGGAGAAGAGATAACTCATGATATCGTGAAACGTGAAGTCGCAAAGCACCTTTCTGACTAGCGGGTGGTCACAACCAGAGGTCATGTCAGTGGAGAATAAGGGAAGAAGCTAGAGTTGCTAGGCTCCACTTTGAATTTCGTGAGTTGTGAGAATGGAGAAAACTCACAACCGAATATCCAATGTGCAAAGTCATGAAGCACCCTTTTTCTTGGCCCCCGGTCATACCCAAGGTCACACCAACCTAAAATAAGCGAAGGAGCTAGCATTTGTAAGATCCACTTCAAAGATCAGGAATTGGGAGAATCGAGGCAACTGACATCATAAGATCATGAAACTCAAATTTGCGTAGTGCCTTTTTAGTTAGCATGTGGTCACAGCCTGTGGACATATGAAGAGGAAATTGCACCCGGTGCTAGTTCATGCAGGTGAAATTCACAAGGAGCTTCTTCGAGAATACCTCCTATAACTGTCAGAAGTTCAAGTGTAACAGAGAAGATGAAGAGTCACACTGCCAGAGAAGCCAAATGATCTCAGGATAATGCCAATGATGACTAAAAGTGTTGAAGACAACTGCCAGAGAGGACAAAGAGTTGCATGCATGATCTGGCAGAGGACTTGGCATGATAAATATACGTTGAACAGAGAAGAGAGGGTGGTCTTCAATTTTGATTCATGTGATTAGAATAGCATGTTGAAGTGCGCATGTAGAGAGAGAGCATAAGAATAGAAAGTGCAAGATTATGCGAGCAGGAATACACTGATGCAGGCAGAGAAGAGTGGTAGAGAAGAACAGTGATGAGACTGGTAAGCCATTGACAAATACTGTATCACTGTAATAAATTTTTTTAAAATTTTTTTATATCTCAGTGTGGTAGGGAGGTGCTAGGGAGGATTGTTGTCCTTGGAGTTTCAAGTGGGTTCTTGAGCACTGGGAGTTTTAGCTTCCATATGGTTTCATCTAGGAAAACCAGGCTGGTAGGGTGGTTCAAGGGAGAACCATTGTTCTCTGTTATACAAGTTGGTGCCTCTGTGTCTGGAAGTTGGTGCTGGAACACTCAACGAGTTGGTGCTTCCTTCTAGTGGGTGCTAGAGAAACCAGAGAGTTGGTGCTCTCAGCAAGTTGTAGCTTTCTATCTGAGGTTCTAGCCTCATATTTGAGTTGGTGCTCAAAGACTGTGATGTACATGAAAGTTGGAGCTTGATTGACATCCTAAGAAGAAGAGGTTTTCTCCCTTTATGGGTTTCCTCATGAAAATTAGTCGCTCTGTGTATTCTGTGTGATTGATCAAATATTGTATATTTATGCATGTTAAGTTATCAACAACACATTAAATAATAATCTAGGAATATTCATGAAAAAAATAGGAAAAGTTTCAAGATTGTATATATAACTGATTCACCCCCCCCTCTTAGTTATTTTTCCAACACTTTTTGTAATGTATAAATAAGTAGATAGGCGATGTAAGTAAGGGGGAGGTCATTGGCTTAGTGCATGACTAGAGTATGTTAAGAATTCAAAATCTAAGTGAAAGTGATTGTAACAGGCTTTGTGCACAAACTTTGTAAGGATTTGTGCCCTGATCTAACTCGGAAGGAGGATCTAGCGAGGTGTGCGCAGATATCCTGTCCTTTATGGAGTTGGCTCTGTGGTTTGGTGCACAGGAGAAGAGTAATGTAAGAGGCTTGAAGACTAATAAATAAGAATAAGACATCGGTGGACATAGCCCCACACTGGGGTGAACCACGTATATCATGTGTTGATGTGCTTTGTGTAATATTGTTCATATTATTTATGTATTTATCTGCTTAGTGCACTGATCTTGATGTATGATAGATAGATCTATGGATTCTTATTGCTTTATGAATGATGAATGTTAGATTTGAGCTTATGCTATGTGCTAAGAGGTTTTACGGGTTAGATATTGATTGTTACAGTGGTAATCTATAATAAGGGTTAATATGCTATGTGAATAAGAATCATAACCTAATGCATATTGTTGGCTGAATGCTCTGTTAAGTGTTGTAATCACATATCTGTGTCCCATGTAGGTTGTAGACACTTGAGTCCTACAACCCCCCCGCCTCTACCTCGGGTGAGACCTCATCTGCTTCACAGGTGTTGTCGAAAGGGCTGGTAGTTAGGGTTTTGTTGTTGCATTGTTGAAGTGTTGAACACTGGGTCTGCCCCTATGCCAACAATTGGTTCCGTTGCTGGGACTTGAAACTGTGATTGTTGGGAACTGAAGAAAAGAGAAAGGTTTGTGCATAGATCTATTACTATAGTGCACAGTATTCTACTTGACTTGTGAATCTCTATGATAAGAAAGGAACCAAATCTAAAGAAAAGAGGTAAGATCTTAAATATTGGTGCTCAGATAAAGGTAAGATAAGTGGAAATTTTTTCTTCGAAAGTATGAATCTAGGTGTGTTCGATAGATTTTGTTTTAGTATGAAAACTAGGGCACAGTTAGAAGAAAGAGTTGATATGAATAAATTTGGTAGAGATAGTGAAAGATATGGTATTCCTATGCATAGAAAGAATTTTTGGACTAATAAGTGTATGCACAAACCTAGAAAGAATTTTTGCAAATTGCAGGTCCATCACTGTGATCCCAGTGCGCAGTACATGAAAGGTTGTAACTCGTTTAAAAGAAAGAGATGATTGAAACTATGTTATAACTACATAAGACTAGGACATCTTGCTAAGGAATTCCCTGGTATGAATCCTATTTGTCGTTATTGTAAAGATATTGGTCACAAAGTTGAGGATTTCCCTAGAATGATTTCCAAAGTTGAAAATATGAACATGAGACAAGAAAACTATGAAGAGGTCAAAAGACTAAGGATATGTTAGAAAACTAGAAAGAATCAAAGACTATGTTATTATAGCTGAAAGAAACACTAAATGATCATAGAGACATCAATTTACCAGAGATCTTAAAAGAGAAGTAGTGCATAGAAACAAGAATAGGAGACTTCAACATAGACTGTGTCCTGGATGAAGAAACACATGTGAATATTATACCAGAAAGCACTTGGGAACTTTTGCGAAAGCCTGTTATGGTTCCTTCATTGGGTAGGATAGGATTGTTTAAAGGAAAGATGGTAGCCCTATGTGGATGAGTTACTAATGTACCTATGATTTCCCATGGAACATCGACCAAAGAAGAATTTGAAGTCATTAAGTTTGTTGATAACAACACTCCCTTTTCACTTTTGTTGGGAAAGACCTAGATTGAGAAAGATTAGATCCGATGGAAAGCAGAGGAAGAAGCCACAGAACAGAAAAAAAAATAATTAAGGGACTTGATGGCTAGGAAAATGGTGTGACTAATAGAAGAATAAGAGAATAAGTCAAAGAAACATAGGACCAAAGAATTAGCTGTCGAAGTTGAAAGAACACAAGAAGGCTTAAAGAACTTGTCCATGTAGGAAAGAAGTGTATCCACCTCGGAACTAGTACGAGAATATGTATTACACTTGAACCCTTTGAAAGACCATCAGAAGTGCGAATTTACTACAGTAAGAGAAGATAATAATAAAAATGGAAAGAGGCACCCAGAGACTCATATCACAAGAAAGAAGGAAAGAAAGCTCAGTAAGAAGAAAGAAAAGTTAGGAAAACAACAGGAATTCCTAGAGAAGACTTCGCAAAAGGAAATATTGCAGAACTTGAACCTCTCACCGTAATAGAAGAATCGTGTAGAGTGGCACTTCACTGCGGCGAATCTATATGACCGTTGGAGGCATCCAAACCATTAGAATGACACTCTAGAATGGATAGCAACATGGTTATTTTTGGAAATATCTCCATTGAACCGTTGAGACTGTGCCATAATGGATGAATTCACCTTGATTGACACATTCATACCCGTTGAAGAATTCGTTACGACATCGCCTATTTAATCCATCGGATGTTGTGCTAGGACCACTTTTTGCAAACTGAGATATTTGAGCTAACAGAGAATTGATCGCATACCACCCTATGATATCTAAGACCTCATCATCCGTTTGATCACCCTATCTATCCGCTCGCCTACCCGATTTATTTTATTACAAGTGTGAATGTTGGGCAAGCATAGCGCACTAGAGAAATCTATGGAAGAGATTTTGATAGACCTTATGGCTGAGAAAGTCATTTTTGTAGGAATGCAGGCATCATCGAATAGTGGATTGCAAGCATACCCTTAGACTTCATGGCGGTCTAGCCGAACCGTGAATGAGAAAAGAAGCAAGCACTGTGATGATCTAGCTAACATGATTCAGATCCCATTGGTCTTGTCGGAGTACATTCTGCCTCTAGATGGAACGGTTAGTCGTGACAACTTCCTGTGTGACTTTGAGTACATGTTGATCACTGCGTACCTATCGAAAAGGAAAAGCACAGTTGGACCTCAGTTGGGACTGATCCCATCTCTCAAGATCAGTGATTTCAACCTCAACGACAGGAAGAATTATGCGATGCTCACACTGCATAGGTACCTAACAAATATGATTGGGAAGAAGCCCAAGATAGTTCCCCAGTCGTGGATTAAATATATCGTGATATCAACAATCCTGAACGTAATGAAGATCCCCCACTTCGGCTGACATTAGGATCTTATTGCTTGCATTAAACTCCTCTTGTCATCCAACCATGGAGGGAATCTCTAGTTAGATAGGCACATCACTGTGAATCCGATGTTGATCCACCTGATCAATGGATTGAGCATGCAGGGACCAGACCCTCATCAGTTCTACCTAGGAAATACATCGGATCACTCCTTGGCCCATCATATCAAGGAGGCCTATGGCGATGTAGAGAAGGGAAAGCGAGGATACAAGGTACCCTCCATCCAGGATGGCGCAGTGCACCTAGCTTTTCATCTTATAGCTAGCAATATCGTCTGAAAGAACCGTCCAACACAAGTCATAGGGCTCATATTCGACCTTACAGGGAAGTTTGTCGAAAGAATGCAGATGAACTGGGCGAGTTACCTCGTCAACGAATTGGAAAAGTACTTTTGCAAAGCGTAGGACCAAGGGTATGAATTCCACTTCATTTGGTTACTGGTACTCATTTCATTTGTTGCTTGGAAGATGCAGGAAGGAGCAACATTCCCTGAAGTTGAGCCATCAAAACCATTGGATGCAAGGTTCTCCACCTTGTGGTACAAGATTGATATGTCAAAGCAGTGGCAATCGAATGCGGTGTTCCACACTTACTACCTATAGTTGAAGTGCGCCATTGAATCATTCCCCCGAATGACACCAAATACACTCCATCAATACAGGGCACTAGCAATTTTTTGTGTAGACCGACACTTCATCTACATCACCGCATGCAGGGATGAAAGTAAGGAGGAGTTGCAGTCTTATTATAAATTGACTAACGAAGATATGGAGGATATAACCAAAGAATGTACAGCCGAATTCCTTGTACCGGTGAAATATGTAGAACTTTTTGACCCTGACATCATGAGAAGTCCTTTGTTCACCCAGACTGAGTATGATGGAAAGAGAAGTGCAAATAAGAAGAATAAAAAGGATGAAGTCCAAGACATGGAAAATAATGAGGAGGACAGCGCATCATATGAAAGTAGGCCCAATTCACTTGCAGAAGGAGGAGAAGACGAAGTGAACCAATAAGAAGGAGATAAATAAGTAGACAAGTAAGAAAAAGGTGAAGTAGCACTGCCAAAGGATCCCCTCACCACAACAGAAGCATCACATAAGAGGAAGGTTTCCCTGGAGAAATCTTCGGTCAGAAAGAAGGCTCACACCAACAAGCCTCAATCGAATAATGTGCTCATAGTGGAAGATATCGACCTCATCATCATATTCGTACAGGACGCTTCAGAAGACATCTTGCAGAGATAGGGAAAAAATCAAGAGTCAATGTATGACAGAATAGAGAAGGAGCTCAAGGAAATCCAGCGAGCTATCCACTCGAGTCGCGCAGTGCCTACAGCGCCATGTTCAATCGAAAGTGTATAAATGGGGGATGAGCCCACCCAATTGTGAAGGTTAGAAGATGTGACAGAGGCTCAACTTCGTCGAGCCCAAGAATAAAAGGAGAAGGCTACAAATTCCTTGGATCAAGAAAAGGAGGAGATCCAAGAGAAAATATGAACTGTTCAAAAAGAGAAAGATGAAATTAGGGCGATGTTTGAAGAGGACAAAGAGAAAATACAAAAAGATAAAGACCAGCTACTCACAGAGAAGATTGGGGTTAAAGAGGTAGTGACTAGAACACTTTGCTCTGTGTCAGGCTTGGTAAATATGGAAGAAGACTTATCCGAGAGCCAAGTGGGGATGCTCGATGAGGTCATTCAACAACTTCAAGCAAGAGTAGCAGAGTTAGAAATTCAAGCAGTGTCGAGCACTCCACAAGAAGTGTGGGATCAGAGGGAAGAAGCTACCATGAACAAAATAGAATGAATCAGGGCATTGACCTCAGAGTGTAAACAACTAAGTGATCGAAGTGCACATACCTATAAGCACCTTGCAGAATATCCATAGCTGAGGAAATTGTAAGCATATCTCCAGGAGGAGAAGCAGTAGGTGTCCACTGTAAAAGCACAGATGAAACTTCGGACTACAATTGAGAAGATGAAGAGGTCACAGGAGTAGCACAGAGTCTAACAATAGGCCACTTCCATCCAGAGCAGAGTTATGGAGGTTACACAGAGACTCTAGCCAGTGCAAGATGAAACCTACACGCTTTTTGAAGATATCGAGGGACGAGACTCACAACTGGAAAATTTGGTCACGATAGTAGAATATCACCCGGAAGGGCCTGTCATTGAGAAAGTAATTTAGGAGTTTGTTGAGCAGGAGGCTCTAGAGAAGAAGCAAGTCGAGGCATCTTGAGCTAAGCTCGATACCTTTGAAGCAGTATTTCCCAGATTGGAGTGACTCGGGATGAGTCACAGGTGAGTGTTAGGAGCCTGTTGGCCCTCGACCAAGTTTTGAGAGAACATTGGTCACTTTTTACCATTTTTGGGACTTCTATAGGTTGGTCAAAGATGAAGCTCCCAGGCGAAGCGAAGATCCTGGGATCTCACCCATTTATTGGATGTCAGCCCATGGGTTTACCCATGCTTAGTCCTTTTTGTAATGTATAAATAAGTAGATAGGTGATGTAAGTAAGGGGGAGGTCATTGGCTTAGTGCACGACTAAAGTATGTTAAGACTTGTAGAGCTAAGTGTAAGTGATTGTAAGAGGCTTTGTGCACATATTGTGTAAGGCTTTGTGCCTTGATCTAACTCGGAAGGAGGATCTGGCAAGGTGTGAAAAAATCTCCTGTCCTTTGTGGAGTTGGCTCTGTGGCTTGTTGCATAGGAGCAGAGGAATTTAAGAGGCTTGAAGACTAATAAAGAAGAGGAAGAAGTTAGTGGATGTAGCCCCACACTGGGGTGAACCATGTATATCATGTGTTGATGTGATTTGTGTAATGTTGTTCATATTATTTATGTATTTATCTTCTTAGTGCACTAATCTTGATGTATGATAGATAGATCTATGGATTCTTAGTGCTTTATGTATGATGAATGTTAGATTTGAGCTTATTCTATATGCTAAGAGGTTTTGGGTGTCAGATCTTGATTGTTACTGTGCTAATATATAATAAGGGTTAATATGTGATGTAAATAAGAATCATAACCTAATGCATATTGTTGGATGAGTGCTCTGTTAAGTGTTGTAATCACATATCTGTGTCCCAGCTAGGTTGTAGACACTCGAGTCCTACAACCCCCTTGCCTCTACCTCTGGTTAGACCTCATCTGCTTCGCAGGTGTTTCTGAAAGGGCTGGTAGTTAGGGTTTTTTTGGTGCGTTGTTGAGGCGTTTAACCCTAGGTCTACCCCTGTGCCAACATATAATGTAGTTTTTTATGCGATTTAATTCGGATAGCATGTCTTGACATATACCTAGTGGTTATTCCAAGGGCTTTGACGGTCATGGTCACAAAACTATTCAATACAAATAAGTGTGTGATTTATAATCTAATAATGATGCTATAATGAAATATAACATTAAGAGACAAGTGGAATTTAAATCTCCTTCGGCCTTTAAGAGGGATACTGACAAAGAAGTAAAACTAATATGCATACAATAAAGGAATAAAATATATTTAATGGATTATCTTTGTCTTGCAAACAATGTTGGAGATTCAATGGATTTTAATGTCCCCTAACAAATATTTTTTTTTATTTGGGAAATTTGGGGTACATTACATATGGTATCAAAGCCGAAGGTTACAACAATTGGACCTCGGGGCAAGGCCAAAATTATTTTAATTATTTTATTTCTGTTGAAAAAAAACTAACAAATATGTTTAGTGTTACAAACATTAAAATTGTTGATTTGTTGAGAAGGAATCCAAATCAAGGATTTCCTAAAGAGCCAGAGCATAACAACGAAGAAATTTCAGCCACCCAAGTTTTGGAAACAATGAAGAACCTCATTTTGGAATTACAAGTGTTTAAGGTAGATAACAAAAAGCTGAAAAAGGAACAGGAAGACAAGTTAGAAATAAATCAAAATGTTGCTACGCAGTATAGTAACCAAGAGGAGCCCAAAGAACAATGACAAAGAGGAAGAAGTCAACAAAAGGTCCTCTAAAAACTCTGGTCATGAAACAAAAAATGAAGATAGTTATTCCGAAGACACACACAGGATAGGAAACAAAACAACTATGAGGAGAAAAAGAAAACAAGTCGATCACCTAGAAGGTGAATTCAAGAAAATAAAACCATCCAGCTTTGATGGAGAATCAAGGGCGAGTGAAGAGGCTGAAGCATGGCTACTAGATATAAAGAAATACTTCCAAATTTACAATTACTCTAGTAATATGAAATTCAGAATGGCCATTTACAACTTGAAGGGAAAAGAAAGTATATGGTGGAATGACCTCAAATTGGCTAAGGGATTGAAAGAGAAACAAATGGAATGGTCAGATTTTAAAAAATATTTCAAGAAGAAAAATTTGTCACAAAACTATTACGAAATAAAAACTAAGGAATTCTATGAGCTAAGACTCAGACAAATGACCATGGACGATTTGATAAATAAATTCCTAGAACTATTGAGATTTGTACCATACATTAAGGAAGACAAAGTAAAGATACAATGATTCTTAAGCTATCTACCACAGTCGTACAAAGAAAAAATTGAATTTGACAATCCCAAGTCTTTAAATGAAGTGTTTAGAAATGCTCAGATGTGTTATGATTAGTACAAACAAAGGTCTAAAATTCCCAAGGCATGGAAGGACAAGAAACAAGACATAGTGAATCAATCAAAGAAAGGATTCCAGCCAACCCCTTTCCATAATATGGAAAAAAGTTTCGAAAAGAAGGACTATCATTCAAACACCCAGAGCGCTCAAGGGGGAGATGGGCTAGTTAACCTGAGAGTCAAGAAAGTTGGGGACAACCCCAGAGAACCATTGAAGTGTTGGGAGTGTGGAGAATCTCACTTGAGGATAAATTGTCCACGCTTAATTTCCACGGCAAGAACTTTAGTCCATAACCTGCAAGAAGCTTTGACAGTAGGAGATATGGGCATAAGCATGCACATAATTAATGTAGTTGTGGATGGCAGGAAAGTTGATCATCAATCCAGTGTCATGGAGGTTGAAGGTAAAATTCATGATAATCACATTTCCATATTAATTGACCTAAGATCTATTCTGAGTTATGTTACTCCTATTTTAGTTGAATTAAACAAACTCAAGAAAGTAAAACATGATAAGTCCTGGTTAGTACAGTTATAAATGGAGACTAAGAGAAAGGTAACGAATTTTATTCCTGAATGTGAATTCAACATAGATGCTCAAAGTACAAAATTAGATATGAACATTTTACCTTTGGGTTCTTACGATTTAATCATTGGAATGGACTAGTTAGAGAAACATAAAGTAATATTAAACTTTTACGAAAAGCCACTTATTTATAGAGATGAAAACACCATAGTTAGGATGATACAAGGGATTAGAATACCAGTTTCGGTTAGGAAGATATCAACCATGCAGTTTAAGAAATGTATGAACAAAGGTTTCCAAGTTTATGTTGTTCAGGTAACTAATCTGTTAGAAAAGGAAAACAAACCCAGTTTAGAGGACTTTACAGTCCTACATGGGTTTAGAGATGTATTTATTGACAAAATACCTGAACTACCTCCAAGAAAATAGATATATTACCTACTAGAACTATCTACCAGAACTATCTACTACCTGGATCTACCTCGATATCTAAGGCATCTTATAAAATGAGTCTACCCGAATTAATGAAACTGAAAATTCAGCTACAAGAAATGATAGATAAAGAATATATCAGAGCAAGTGTCTCACCTTGGGGAGCACCGTTTCTATTCGTTAAAAACAAATATGGAACCTTGAGACTGTGCATTGACTATCAACAACTAAATAAGATGATGATCAAGAATAAGTATCCTTTACCCAGAATTAACGACCTTTTTGACCAAGTTGGAAGAGCAAGGATCTTCTCTAAGATATATTTAAGGTCTAGTTATCACCAAGTCAAAATAACAGACGAAGATATAAATAAAACAATATTTAGAACACATTACAGACACTATGAGTTTGTCGTAATTTCGTTCAGTATTACTAATGCACCAACAACCTTTATGTGTTTGATGAATAGTTTATTCAGTCAATATATGGATAAATTTGTGTTGGTGTTTATCGATGATATTTTATTTTACTAAAAAATTGAAGAAGAACATGAAGAACATCTGGAAATAGTATTGCAAACCTTAAGCAAAAATAAGTTGTATGCGAAGTTTGATAAGTGCAACTTCCACCAAAGAATGATACAGTACCTAGGACACGTGATACCTAAAGATGGTCTTGTAGTTGATCCATTATGGAATAGCCTATCCCTAAGAATGTAGTAGATATCTGATCATTCGTGGGAATTACCGGTTATTACCGAAGATTTATCGAAGGATTTTCTAAGATTGCATATCCAATTACATCCCTATAGAAAAAGGGAATAAGATTTACTTGGTCACAAAAGTGTCAGGACAACTTTGATAAATTAAAAATAATGTTAACTACAACACCTATCCTAAGCATAGCGGATCCCGATAAATATTTTACAGTTTGCGTGCTTGCAAGCAAAGAAGGCTTGGGAGGTTTCCTAACACAACATGGAAACATCATCTGTTAGGAATCATGTAAACTAACATAACATGAATGGAATTATGTTACACATGATTTGGAATTAGTGGTCATAATTCATGCTCTGAAAATGTGGTGACATTATTTAATGGGGAGAAGGTTTCTATTACTAACCGACAACAATGGTGTAAAGTTTGTATTCAGTCAACCAGATATCAATGCAAGGCAAGCGAGATGGTTGGTCTTTTTAAGTGAGTTTGATTTCGAAGTACGACACATCAAAGGTAAATAAAACAAAGTTTCATATGCTCTAAGTCAGAGGACTAACAAACTTTATGACATAAGTGTTAGAAAAGAAGAAAATGACATTGAACAAAGAATAAAATTTGCAAGCAGTAATGACGAAAAGTACATCAAAACAACAACATGATTGCAAGAAAATGCAGAAAAACTGAACAAAATAGATTTGAGTTTAGCTAAAAATGGAATGCTAAGGTTCAAAAACAGGTTGTATGTACCTAATTCTACTTATTTAAAATCAACAATTCTTGACGAATTGCACAAAAGGTTGTATTATGGTCATGCAGGATACCAAAAAATGATAACAACTTTAAGAAAATTGTTTTATTGGCCGAACATGAAGAGTGAAACAACTGAATATTTATATAAATTCTTAGATTGTCAATAGGTAAAGGTCGAACATCATCATCCAACAAGTTTGCTACAACCTCTACCTATACCAGAATGGAAGTGCGATATTATCTCGTTGTACTTCATCACAGGTTTTCCTAAGACTCAAAAGAAAAATGAATCAATTATGGTAGTGATTGATAAGATTAGGAAATATGCACATTTTATACCTGTGAAATCTACTTATAAAGAAATTAATATTGCTAAATTTTTTATGAAAGAAATGTTTAGATTGCATGGAATTCCTAAGATGGTGATCTCCGATAGACATGTCAAATTTACGTCAACATTTTGGAAGGAATTTTTTGCAATATTGGATACTAACTTGAATTACAGCACAAGCTACCATCCACAAATGGATGGGAAAACCAAACGAATAAATCAGATTGTGCAAGACATGTTACAAATGCACGTAAGAATGAAACCAACTAAGTGGGAGGAGTACCTACACTTAGTTTAATTTTCTTACAATAATGGCTATCAGACATCAGCCAAGCTAAGTCCCTTCGAAGAATTATACAGAAGGAAATGAAACACTCTAATTAGATGGGATAATCTAGTTTCTAGGATTATGATGGGACCAAAAATGCTCCAGGAAATGGAGAAAATGGTAAAAATGGTACAACTGAATTTAAAGGAGGCCCAAAACCGACAAAAAAGATTTGTGGATTTAAAAAGGAGACACCAGGAATTTCAAATTGGGGACCATGTGTATCTAAAATTCAAAGCAAGGAGGAGCTCTCTAAAGCTAGGAAATTGTTCAAAGTTGGTTCTAAGGTTTTGTGTCTCGAGATTTTAACTCGAATCAGACCCGTGGCGTATCAAATAGCACTTCCTGCAAACTTAAAAGTTCATAATGTTTTTCATGTTTCCTTATTAAAAGGGTATATTCATGATCCTACTCACATCATTGACTGGAACATGGTGTAGGTGGAACCAGAAGACGATTTCCAAGAGGAACCTCTGTGCATTCTGGATAAGAAAGAAACAGTACTACGGAACAGAGCCATCGCTCAGGTAAAAGTGCAATGGAAGCACTTTAGACTTGAGGAGGCCACTTGGGAATTAGAGGAAGATTTATTGAAATCTTATCCAAACCTATTCTGAGAGAGGAATGAACATTGAGGACAATGTTGTACTTAAGGGGGAGAGGATGTAATATCCTCAAATTTTAGAATATTAAATTCTAAGTGAACTTTCAAATAAACTTTCTTTTTTGGAAAACTTGGATTTGGAAATTATTTTCCATTTATGGAAAATATGAATTTGGAATTTTTATTGTTTTAATTAATTATTTGATGATTTTTGGGAAAATATTTGACTTTCCCAACTATCCTCTTTTATTTTGACACATGTGTAAGAAATTTTTTTAATAAATTAAATGTTGGAAGAAAAATGGAACAACCAGGTTAAAAATAGTTGACCATGACTCCATGAGTGGGGAACATGTTTGAGTTACCTCAAGGATGATTTTTACAAGTGGCAGAAGTGGAATTTGACCACTAGCAGCCCCTAAAAATCAAGTATTTGTAAATCTGTGAATTTTCCCAAGGAAGGAAGGAAAGACCTAGGCACCAGGATGCATATTTTAACAACATATGGAGAAGGTAGGACATTGCTTAGTATGTTGGGAAATAAAATTATTTGTTGCTATGAACATTGTTAGTGTGAGGCAAAGGATTTTTCTGATCTATGGATGGTGACTATATCTAAGGAGGATCATTCAGTTTTCCCTTATGGACTCATGGTCAGGATAGGGGGTGAGAAGGACAAGTGAACTTGGTTGTTCTATTCTATGGTTGGGTGGAACGTGGCTACTCCATTTGTATTCCAGCATCAGGTTTCAGATATGTATTTCAACTTGTATTCCTTTTTCAATGTTATATTTATGGTTATTGTTTGTTAGGAATATTTTGACTATGTATACATAAGTGAAATCAATTCTTAAGGGACTGTATGACCATGTTTTACTATGTCTTATCATAGTTAAATGATACTATAAATATTGTTTATTTAAAATGTGATGGTTGTACATATATATTTAAATATGTGTGTGTGTGTGTGTGTGTGTGTGTGTGTGTGTGTGTGTTCAAATACATAAATAAATAGTAAAAGTATTTTTATGTTCCTATTGGCCATTGAATATATATATTTTGAATTGCTATTCAAATCTATACATACACAAACATCGCAGAGAATAGATAGAAAGAATAACAGTCCAAATACATTCTTATTACCATAGAAATATAGCGATTTAGTAGAATTCAAAGTATCTTGCACAAGTAACCATTGTATTCAATCGATCATTGTTCAAAATATTACAGTTGCAATACCATAGACCAAAAATTCTAGAACCTCTTGTATTGTAAACAGAACTCTAAGAAAGTACACACAAAATCTATATGTAACTGAAGTCAATGCATGCATAGGTAGGTCAAGGAAGGACATGGAACTTGAATACCTTTCGTGGTAAGAGGCTTCCTTCTTTCAATTACATCAACTTGAATAACTTGCAAAGGAAGTAAAATGAGGGTTTAGTAACTGTGCTAGCATTTTAATTCTATGGAAATCAAACAGTAGAATAAGCCAAGGACAAAAACTTATCTTGAGTCCCGACGAAAACCAAATTTCCTTTTGTTTCTTGTGTGATAATCTGTCCACGATCCAGGAGGAGGAGGAGTGGACCCAAAACTGACTGATGGGTACCCTCACAACATAGAAACGGTCCATAATTAATTTCATTTATTTATGCATAGAATTTTTCATTTGTAAAATAGAGGAAGCAACAGTAAGAAAAGAAGTGAAACCAGTTATCATCAAAATAGGTCTTTCTTAGAGTGATCAAACAAGAAGAACATAATAATAATTCTCCAAACCCTTTGTAGAGGACCAAATAAATGAAAGGAGTCGACTGTGGCAAGGCCAACGATTAAACATAACTATGATCTAATTTCCTGTAATCACACAGTTGGAATTTCCAATTTGGGGTAACGATCACAGTGAATAATTATTAAACTAACAAGCATTCATAGAGGCACACAATATGCGACCTGAGTATATTCACAATAGAGGGATCATTAAATATAAACAACATTACGGAAAGGTAAAATGTGAAAGTCTGAGTGAATAGAAATTTATAGTAAGAACCAAATCCGTAGGTTAAAATCTAACTGTGAAAAAAATGTGTTCGAACCCTACGAATTTTGTTCTGCATACATTCAACAGATGATTAAACAAGGATACCCTCTCTTTTGCTAGTGCAGAGTGGTCAACATAGGCAAGGAATTTTGTAAATGGCTTCATTTTATAACTGTATCGAACGAGAGATCAAGTGAAGGATGTCGTCAAGGTGGTCGCAGGAACAAACCACGATTCCTCCCAACAGAGGAAATGTTGGTTGTGGATCCTGATTATCTTCTTGATTCAGAGGTCTTTTACTTTCATCTGTGCTTATACCCCATGAAGTATTTACACCCCAAAAGTATGCACACTCTTCCACACGGGGGAGTGCAGAGGGGGAGTACCCCCTCTGCGGGGTCTGGGGAGGCTATCCCCCCGGCTGGGGGGTCTGGGGGAAAGAGGGCCCCCAGTGGGGGTTCGGGGGTAATGGCCCTGAAGGAAAAATTGCCTTGTAAATGTATATTGTAATTTCATTGTAAATCTAGACCATTCATTATAAGGTTGCAGATCTAATGATAGAGATTATGTTAGGGTTTTTTTCCCTAGAAGGAAACCCTCTTTTATGAGGGAAATGTATTGCGGCTATGGTTGATGTTGAATATTGTATTATGAGATAGGAGACTGTGAGAGAAAGAAGAGGAAGTTACAATGTGTTTGTTGTAGGTTGTATCCCTTCATATGTTGGATAATAATAAAGGAAGGACCTAGCAATTTCTCTAGTGGACGTAGCCCACACTCAGTGAACCACGTAAATCTGTGTCTCTATTGTATTATACATCTTCTATGTTTTGTTTCCGCATTTTTTTTATTTTTTTTCTCCACGGTCCTGTTTTTATAACAATTGATATCAGAGCGAAAGCTAACTCGGAGGAAAAGAGGGTTTATGGTTTGAGTGGGAGCAATGTTTAAAGATGGAAAGTTTAGGGTCGAGAAATTTAATGGCCAAAACTACCAATTATGGAAGATGCAGGTGGAAGACTATTTATATCAAAAGGATCTATTCCTACCATTGGGCAGAATAGAAAAGAAGTCGGCGGCTATGAAGCACGAAGAATGGGAGATTCTTGACAGAAAGGCTCTAGGAATGATACGACTGAGCCTGGCAGCATCGATGGATTTCAATATTTCCAAAGAAAAGACAACAAAGGGTTTTATGGATACATTGGCCAAATTGTATGAAAAACCCTCAGTGTCCAATAAGGTATTTCTAATGAAGATATTATTTAATATGAAGATGTCGGAAGGTGCGTCTATTGTGGATCATTTAAATGATTTTAATACGGTTACTAATCAACTAAGTTCTGTAAAAGTGGACTTTGATGATGAGGTCAGGGCTCTTCTAATCTTGTGCTCATTTCCAGCAAGTTGGAATGGCTTGGTCATGGCTGTAAGTAACTCTGTCTCTAGTTCAAATACTTTAAAATTTGATGATGTTGTTTGTGTTATCCTTAGTGAGGAAATGCGATGGAAAAGCATAGGTGAGACATCAGGAAATGCATTGAACATGGAGAACAGGGGAAGACAAAAGGACAAAGGAAAGGGTTTTGGGAACTGTGGGAATTCTAGGAAGGGTAGATCCAAATCCAGACTTGGAAAGATAGAGTGTTAGAATTGTGGGAAGAAATGACATCTGAAGAAAGACTGGGGAGCTCCAAAGAAACAAAGAGATGGGCAGCAGGAGAGAAAATAGGAAGCAAATGTAACAGGTGATGTGTTACAAGATGCTTTGATTCTTTCTGTAGATAATATTTCTGAGTCTTGGGTAGTAGATTCAAGGGCTTCATTTCATGCCACACCCCATAGGAAACATTTTCTAGATTATGCTCAATGTGATATTGGGCAATTTCATTTGGGTGACGATGCACCATGCAAAATTGTTGGAATGCGAAAGGCAAAAATAAAGCAATGCAATGGAAACCAATGGTTGTTGATACAGGTAAGACATGTTCCATATTTAAGGAAAATTTTAATTTCAACAGGGAAGTTGGCAAGTGAAGGTTGTATATCCATATTTATAGATAAGACGTCGAAGGTCATCAAAGGATCATTGGTGATAGAGAAAGGAGAGAAGGTAGGTACATTGTATTTATGTACTTGTAATACTGACTCTTGTATCTCTTTAGCTTCTACAGGAGTGGATAGAACACTGTGGCATCATAGGCTTGGACACATGAGTGAGAAGGGGATGCAGATACTTCACAAAAGAATTTTGTTGCCAGATCTTAAACAAATTGATTTGGACTTCTGTGAGCATTGTGTTTATGGAAAACAGAAGAGAGTCAAATTTCTTAGAGTTGGAAAAGAAAAGAAGAGTGAAAGGTATCATCTCTTGGTGGCTCTCATTATTATATTACTTTTATTGATGATGCAACTAGAAAAACTTGGGTTTATTGCATTCGACAAAAATTTAATGTTTTTGATACTTTTAAGAAACGGAAAGCTTTGGTTGAGAATGAGAAAGGAAAAAAGTTGAAGTGTCTCAGATAAGATAATGGAGGTGAATATTTCAAGAAGGAGTTTGATGATTATTGTTCATACCATGGGATTCGTAGAGAGAAGATAGTTCCAAGAACACCACAAGAAAATGGTGTGTCAGAAAGGATGAACAGGACAATCATGGAGTGTGCAAGGAGTATGAGATTGCATGTTGGTTTGCCCTTACAGTTTTAGGCAGATGCTGTAGATATTGTTGTTTACTTAATAAACAGAGGACCTTCAAGCTCTTTGGATGGTATAATTCCAGAGGAGGAATGCATAGGGAAAAAGGTAAACTATTATTTTTTGAAAACTTTCGATTGTGAAGCATTTGTCCATATTGATAAAGAAAATAGAACAAATCTCGAGGAAATCCAAGAAGTGTACCTTTATTGGATATGGTGTTAATGATTTTGGTTATCTCTTATGGGATTATGAAAATAACAAAATCATTAGGAGTAGAGATGTCATATTCAATGAGAAGT
>JZKD02S1665280.1:935717-948770 GCA_000966675.3 Picea glauca | reverse complement strand
TATATATATATATATATATATATATATATATATATATGTATGTATGTATGTATGTATGTATGTATGTATGTATGTATGTATGTATGTATGTATGTATGTATGTATGTATGTATAGCAGGTGTTCATGCAAGTTTTCATATTTAAAAATGAAAATAGAATACTGTATGCCCCTTAGTGTGGATTTAAGCTACTACGGATCGACACAATTTCAGGATAGATCGGTAATAGTGCGAAATTAATTACTATTGATAGGTTGATAACGAAACATAGAACCTAGTGCCTACACAAACAAATACGTATATAAATATATATGTATATACGTATGTACTCATAAGTATTATTTTCCCATCTTCCAAGTGTGATAAAATTCTCGACAGACTCGTAACCACATCCATAAATCGAATACAGAGTAAAAATATTTCAGTCAAGAGCAATGCATTTTTATACATGAATCAAAATCGAATTACAGAGTTAAAGTAGTTCAGTCAAGAGCAATGCATTTTTTTTATATACATGAATCAAAATCGAATCAGAGAGTTAAAGTAGTTTAGTCAAGAGCAATGCGTTTTTATATACATGAATCAAATTAGAACAAATGGTACCAGTAATCCCATTATTTAATTCTGGGGAATTTTCTTCCTTTCTGTAATGAAATAGGTAATTAACATCAGATAGAGTCAAACTATATAGAACTTCATTATTTCCCCCTAATTAACAAGTTCAGTTGTGGAATTGAACAAATACAATCATCATTTCGATTAACTTTGGCCAGGGGCACCTTTCATTAAATAAACAGGAAATTATATTACATAGATTGGCCAAATCTGATATCAAAGAAAGCATTTGAATGTTGGTATAAAGACGGGCATTATGCCAAAATGGAAATGCCCCAATGATTTCCTTAGGGAACCATGTTTCTTTTAGAAATCACAAAGAAAACTATTTATAATAGACCAAATTGAAGTACAGGACCTTTCCTCTGGATGATTCTAGAACATGTAGAGTTAGCTGAAGTGATGAAGGGTTCGAAACCCATATACCTTTGGTGCTGAAGGTAGAGGCAGGAATCCAATATGGACATAGGTGGAAACAAATACCTAGAAAGGAAAACTAAACCCTGAAAAACTTTATCCTTACTCGGGAAACCAAGTAACAGAAGAAAGAAAATGCAAGAACAAAAATGTTAACCAACGAGATACTTATCTTTGATGCGCGAGCCCAAAAACCCTAACCACCACTTTCTTTCTGGATGGATGTCCGAGTTGAAGGAGGAAGGCGCATTAAATCTCTGATGGGTCCTTGCAGAAACAAGGCCCATCATTAATGATGATAACAATATCATAAGATTTTTCTCCTAACAGTAATCAATCAATAGGAAATCCCCTATTTTATACAATTACGCCATAAATAGAAGCTGAATCAATAACATAGACATTTCGTAAAGAAAAATATTAATGAAAGTAGCTTAATCTTTTCTTGGACCAAAAAACTATAGCGAATACTTGTAGTCAACTTTAAACATAGTCGTTACGCTATGATGATGGAGATTAACCACTTCCCATCAAGGGACAAGGTTTCCCTTTCAAATTTTTAAAAGGGTATGTGCCATCGGACTCCCAATAATTTTGTTCAGGCATCATAAAAATAGAAGAAATTTAAATCAATAATAATGGAAAGAACCAGCAGAAGGTCTGGTGAGCCTACAGAAGGAAGAATTCATCCAACATAAGGGAATTTATTCAAAGGGTAAGTAGAACACTACTCAACAGTAAGATTTTCCCTTCGGCAAACTATTCACGGGGTTGACATACCTCTTCGGTATTCCTTAGAGAAAATAGGAAGGTAAAGCCAAGACCTAAGAATTACACAGTCATTCCTATCACCCAAAAACCTATACTTTCAAGCAATCATAACCCTGAAGGACGTCGATGAACCTTGACAAAGAAAATCACCAAAAGGGAGAAGTACAAAGGGACTAGAAGGACTTGATGGTGATTAAGAGAGTAACAAAATTATTTAATGCTACACTGGGGCTTTGTTTAAGGATGAACTTACCAGAGTTTGAATCGTTTTGTCGGTTACATCCATGGCGTAACCACCCTTTACACTACAACCTTCGCCTCGAGAAGAAAGTAGGATACATAGAACCTCCATGGAACATTACACCACTACTTATAGACTTGGCCTCAGGAAGAAAATGTGATACATGAAAACCCTTCTAGGGAAACAAAAGCTCAAAATTTTCAAATAGTAGAGTTACCCAAAAGCCTAAATAGTGCCTTGTCACCTCAGATTAAATGAGGGGAGTACAAAGGATGGGTAGCCATGTGATGATGACAAGGTCGGCATGAAATTCGGGTGCAAAGCCAGATGAATTCAATGAGATTAGGAGGGTTGTCATTAATGAAGTTGCAAAGATTTAATTAATATGACAATGAACCATCTCTCCCTCTAGCCTTTGGATTAATTAATTCACTACGATCAACCACCGATTTGATAATCACTAGAGGACCGTAACTCAGACTTTATGTTAGTTGTCCGATGGAAAAACAAAAAACTCGACCCCATGACTTTATGGTTAAGCATATAGTTATTGTTTCCTAAGGTAAAGATCAACCTGTGGAAGGGTAAGCGTTTTCAGAACCTTATGAAAATATAAGTTTAGGAGGAGTTATAAGACCCCTTTCATATATGTAGCCCTATATTCTTAAGGGTGAAGAATAAAGGATGGAGGGGTTTTGTGATAACCTTTGGATCCTTCTTATAACCCTTTTATTTTGGAATGAAGTAAGACAATGCGAATAGGCTATCTGCTGGTAAGATTAGATTTAAGAGTTGTAGCAAGATCTCATATTACAATCTTATAACAAGGTCTTATTACAACGTCTTTGTATCCACGTTGACATTAGAATTTTATGACTAGTATCATTTCTTTCACCAATAGTGTTACATAATACAGTTAAACAATTTTATTTTATTTTTAGAAATTAAGAGGTACATTACATATGGTATCAAAGCAAAGTTTACAACATTGTGCCTTGAATAGGGCCACATTAAATTATTGGCATATATTTTTACCTATGCAAAACTAATAAACCTTCATTGTTACAAACAAAAAACTTTTTATGTTTTGTGTTAATCATGGCATCTTAGGATGATGCAGAAATCAGAGTGGAAGGAAATATGGAGTAGAGACCTCCTAGATATCCAAGACAGAACAGCGACAGAAGCTCACCTACAGAAGTGTTGGAAACAATGAGGAATCTTATTATTGAACTGCAGGTTTTCAAAGCTGACAATGAAAAACTAAAGAAAGCATAGCATGAACAACAAGAGATAAATGAAGTCATGCTACGCAGTATAGTGACCATGAAAATCCCAAAGGCTGATAACCATGAGAAAGAGGTCAGCAAAAGGGCCTCCAAGAATTCTGGGCCTAAAACAAAAAAAGGAGACAGTTCATTTGAAGGTACATCTTCAGCTGAGGAAAAAACTAAAACAGACAAGAAAAGGAAACAAGTAGACCACCTTGAAGGAGAATTTAAAAAGATTAAACCAGCTACCTTTAATGGAGAATCTAGAACAGGAAAGGAGGCTGAGGCATGGTTGTTAGACATCAAAAACCACTTCCAAATTTACAATTATTCCAGCGATATGAAGGTCAGAATGGCCATATACAATCTGAAAGGGAAGGCCAGCATTTGGTGGCAAGATCTGAAATTGGCCAAGGGCCTAAAGGTGAAACAGATGGAGTGGTCTGACTTCAAGAAGTATTTTAAGAAACAATACCTTTCTAAAAGTTACTATGAAAGGAAAAAAAAAAGAATTTTATGAGTTACGACTTGGACAGATGATGATGGAAGACCTTATAAACAAATTTCTGGAACTACTAAGGTTCGTACCTTACATCCGGGAGGACAAGGTAAAAATCCAACAATTCCTAAGTTGTCTACCACAGTCCTACAGGGACATAATTGAGTATGACAACCCCAAATCCTTGATCGAGGTATTCACGAAAGCATGAATGTGCTACGACCAGTACAAACAGCAGGCAAAATTCCCCAAAGCTTGGAAGGATAAGAAACAAGACCAAATGAACCAGTGGAAGAAGGGATACCAGCCACCTCCTTATCGGAATGTAGCAAAACTCTTTCCTAGAAAAGATTTTTACTCAAACCATCCAAGCACACAAGGAGGCGGTAAACCTGGGAACAAAGAAATTCAGGGACAATCCCTGGGAACCATTAAAGTGTTGGGAATGTGGAGAACCTCATATCAAGAGGAACTTCCCACATTTAAACACGACAAACAGAACTACTGTTCATAATCTGCAAGAAGCTTCGATGGTGGGTGATGTAGGTAGAAGCCTGCATCGGATTAATTCGACCATTGATGGTCGGCAAGCTGACCACCAGTCCTCTATGGTGGAAATCAAAGGTAAAATCAATAACACCCGAATTTATGTTTTAATCAATTCTGGAGCTACATTAAGTTATATCACTCTTGGAGTAGCAGATTCAAATAAACTTAAGAGGATGAAACACGCAAAATCATGGATGGTACAGTTAGCAACAAGAACTAAAAGGAAAGCGGTTGACTTTGTTTCTGATTTTGAATTTAACTTAGATGGTCATAACATAAAAACAAATATGAATATTCTGCCACTAGGATCCTACGATATGATCATTGAAATGGATTGGTTAGAAAGACAAAAAGCAGTTCTAGATTGTTACACAAAGACACTTAACTATAAAGATGATTGTGACACTACTAGAACAACCCAAGGTATACCAAAACCAGTATCAGTTAGACAAGTCATAGCAATGCAATTCAAGAAATGTATGAGAAAGGGGTGTCAAGTTTGCACCATCCAAATAACAAATCTGTTAGAAAAATAATATAAGCCTAAGCTAGAAGATTTTGTTGTCCTACATGAGTTTAGAGACATGTTTGTTGATGAGATACCGGAATTACCTCCTAGAAGGGAAAGAGACTTCTCCATAGACCTACTACTTGGGTCAGCCCCTATCTCGAAAGCACCTTACCAAATGAGTTTGCCTGAACTGATAGAACTAAAGATACAACTGCAGGAATTGTTCGACAAAAAGTATATCAGACCCAGTGTTTCACCATGGGGAGCACCAGTCCTCTTTGTGAAAAAGAAAGATGGCACTCTAAGACTATGTGTCGACTACAAAAAATTGAATAAAATGACTATTAAGAACAAGTACCCCTTACCTAGGATAAATGACCTGTTCGATCAAGTAGGCGGGGCCAAAATCTTTTCAAAATTGGATTTACGATCCAGTTACCATCAAGTCAAGATAAAAGATGAGGACATAAGAAAAATAGCCTTTCAAACAAGATATGGACACTACAAATTCATAGTAATACCTTTCGGACTCACTGACGCATCAGCCACATTCATGTGCCTAATGAACAGTATTTTCAATCAGTACTTAGACAAGTTCGTACTAGTATTTATCGACGATATTATGGTGTATTCTAAAACAGAGGAAGAACATGAAGAGCACTTAAGAATTGTCCTACAAACTTTAAGGAAGCACCAACACTATGCTAAATTCGATAAGTGAGATTTTTACCAGAAGAATGTACAGTACCTAGGACACGTAATATCTGCATAAGGCATTGCAGTCGACCCTAAGAAATTAAGAGCCACTATGGAATGGCTAGTACCAAAGGATGTAGCGGACATCCAGTCATTCATGGGAATCACTGGATATTATCGCAAATTCATAGAAGGATTTTCCAAAATAGCTTATCCTATCACGTCATTACAAAAGAAAGGGACCAAGTTTAACTGGTCACAGAAGTGTTAAGACAATTTTAACAAGTTGAAGGAATTATTGACAATTGCACCCATATTGAAGGTAGCAAACCTAGATAAAGACTTTACCGTATGTGATGATGAAAGTAAAGAAGGACTAGGTGGTGTCCTAACTCAGGAAGGACACGTAATTTGTTATGAGCCTCGGAAATTAAATGAACATGAGAGAAATTATGTCACTCGTGACTTAGAATTAGCAACAGTAATACATGCCTTAAAAATGTGGCAACACTACATAATGGGCAGAAAATTTCTACTATTGACGGATAATAGCGGTGTGAAATTTTTGTTTAGCCAACCAGATATTAATGCAAGGCAAGCAAGATGGCTAGCCTTCTTGAGCGAATTCGACTTCGAAGTCAGACATATCAAGGGTAAGGAAAATAAGGTAACAGACACTTTAAGCAGAAGAGTCCATGGGTTATTTGAAATAAGTACTAGCAGGGCAGAAAGTGATCTGGAACAAAGAATAAGGGCGACGGGTATTAACGACGAAAATTACACTAAGATAATGGCATAATTACAAAACAGTAACGCAAACTCAGATAAACCATATCTAAGTATCGACAAGAAGGGACTATTGTGATTTAAAAACAGACTTTACATACCAAATTCAATAGAGTTAAAGATAATAGTCTTGGACAAAGTCATAAGAAACCATATTATGGCCATCCAAGATACCAGAAAACGATAACAACACTTAGAAAACTATTTTACTGGCCTAATATGAAGGGTGAAATAGAAGAATACTTGGCTAGGTGCCACGATTTTCAGCAGGTTAAGGCCGAACACCAGCATCCAGCTGGCCTATTACATCCATTACCAGTACCAGAATGGAAATGGGAGACCATATTGCTGGAATTTATAACAGGTTTCCCAAAAACTCAGAAACAAAATGACTCTATTATGGTTGTAATCGATAAACTCAGTAAGTTTGCACACTTTATTCCTGTAAAGTCTACTTTT
The DNA here is from genome assembly GCA_000966675.3 of Picea glauca. Classification (NCBI taxonomy): domain Eukaryota; kingdom Viridiplantae; phylum Streptophyta; class Pinopsida; order Pinales; family Pinaceae; genus Picea; species Picea glauca. The sequence continues at coordinate 941,956 of JZKD02S1665280.1, read as the reverse complement.
AAAGCTATAAACATTACTGAAATATTTATGAAATAAATTTTTAGACTGCATGGTATTCCTAAAATGGTGATTTCAGATAGAGACGTAAAATTCACATCCACTTTTTGGAAGGAATTGTTTGCAGGGCTAAATACTAATTTCAATCTCAGTACGAGTTATCACCCACAAACGGATGGACAGACCAAAAGGACAAACCAAATCATAGAGGATATGGTCCGCATGTACATAAGAACAAAACCAAACAAGTGGGAAGACTATCTACACTTGGTAGAATTTGCATATAACAATGGGTACCAAACTTTAGCTAAGTTAAGCCCTTTTGAGGTACTGTACGAAAGAAAGTGTACGACTCCAATTAGCTAGGATAACCCGGTTGACAGACTCATGGTTGGACCAGAGATGCTCCAAGAAATGGAGAGCATGGTAAGGAAGGTACAACAGAACTTAAAAGAAGCACAGGACAGACAGAAGAGCTATGTAGATCAGAAAAGAAGACACTTGGAATTTCAAGTGGGAGACCATGTTTATTTGAATGTCAAAGCCCAAAAAAGTTCATTGAAGTTAGGAAACTGTTCCAAGCTGGCACCCAAGTTTTGTGGGCCCTTCGAGATACTAGCTCGAATTGGACCCGTAGCATACCAACTTGCACTTCCAGCTAATCTAAGAATTCATAATGTATTTCATGTTTCTTTGTTGAAAACATATGTTCATGACCCTACTCATATGATTGATTGGAACTTGGTGCAGGTGGAACCCGAAGGCAAGTTCCAGGTGGAACCCCTGCATATTCTGGACCGAAGATAAATAGAACTTCGGAACAGAGTCGTCGCTCAGGTAAAGGTGCAATGGAAGCACTTTAGTCCTGAGGAGGCCACTTGAGAATTGGAGGGAGATTTGTGGAAATCTCATCCAATCTTGTTCCAAGAAAGGAACGAACACTAAGCATAGTGTTTTATTGAATGGGGAAAGTATGTGACATCCCCAAATATAAAGTATTTTTGAAATTTAAAATTTGTTGGAAAATTATTCTGTTTTTAGTAAATTCGAATTTAGAAATTTTTTGCCATTTATGGAAATTCTAAATTTTGAATTTGATAATTGTAATTAATTATTATGACTGTTGGGCAGAGATATGATTTGACCCAATTAACTATTTGACTATGACACTTGCTTGAAAACATAATATTTTATATTGATTGCAGGAGGACAAATGGAACAGTCATGTTAAAATCAGCTGACCATGACTCCATGAGTGGGGAACATGTTGGAAGTACCCCTTAGATGATTATTACAAGAGGAAAATCAGAGATTTGGCCATTGGCAGCCCCTGAAAATCAGGGATTTAGAAAGCTGCCAAAATTCTCAAGGGGGGAAGTAAGACCTAGGCAAAGGAATTGTTTTGTTAAATAGCATATGTGAGGAGGCGGGATGTTTTCGAGTATGCTGGGAAGAAGAACTACTGAATACTTGTTGTTATGAACATTTATTCTGAGTGTGAGGCAAGAGAGAAGACTACTCATAGAGGAAGACATTGTTGAAGAGGAGATTTCAAGTTCGCCCTCATGGATTCATGGTCAGGCTAGGGGCTGAATTGGGTAAGCGATCTGGCTGCCCTGTTCTACGGTTGGGAGGAACATGGTTGTTCCCTTTGTCTTTCCGCGCATTGGTTCAGATATGTAATCTTTCCTTTTCTATGTGAATGCACACTGGTTTAGACATGTAATTTTCCCTTTCTTATTAGGAATGATCGTATATCTGATGTAATGTATTTGTTGCATCTAAATTGAATTATTTCCTTAAGCTCTATAGGGACACCATAACCTGAACAAAAATCTGTTCGATTATACGAATGTGTGAAGTTAAACTTTCAACAAGATCGTTATGATCCTTTTTCTGATTATTTCTTTATTATTGATTTAGATTCTGTATGAAAGTTAGAAGTTATTATTTTTCTTCCTACAACAATCGAATGGATTAACATGACTAAAATTTTGAAAATAACTCTCTTTTTTGTAATTGGATTTTCTGTTATAAATGAAAACAAAATATTGTCTACCCCTTAGTGTGGATTTAAGCTACTATGGATCAACACAATTTCAAGATAGATGGGTAACAATATGAAATTAATTACTATTGGCAGGCTGATAACGAAACACAGAACCTAGTGCCTACACAAAGAAATACGTATATAAATATATATGTATATACATATGAACTCATAAGTATTATTTTCCCATCTTCTAAGTGTGATAAAATTCTCGACAAACTCGTAACCACATCCATAAATCGAATACTGAGTAAAAATATTTCAGTCAAGAGAAATGCATTTTTATACATGAATCAAAATCAAATTACAGAGTTAAAGTAGTTCAGTCAAGAGCAATGCATTTTTTTTTATACATGAATCAAAATCGAATCACAGAGTTAAAGTAGTTCAGTCAAGAGAAATGTATTTTTATATACATGAATCAAATACAGTATAACAAATGGTACCAGTAATCCCATTATTTAATTCTGGGGATTTTTCTTCCTTTCTATAACGAAATAGGTAATTAACATCAGACAGATTCAAACTATACAGAACTTCATTATTTCCCCCTAATTAACAAGTTCAGTTGCGGAATTGAACAAATACAATCGTCATTTCGATTAATTTCGACCAGGGGCGATTTTTATTAAATAAACAGGAAACTATATTACATAGATTGGCCAAATCCGATATCAAAGAAAACATTTGAACGATGGTATAAAGATGGGCATTATTCCATAATGGAAATGCCCCAATGATTTCCTTAGGGAACCATGTTTCTTTTAGAAATCACAAAGCAAACTATTTATAATAGACCAAATTGAAGTACATGACTTTTCCTCTGGATGATTCTACAACATGTAGAGATAGCCGAAGTGATGAAGGGTTCGGAACCCGTATACCTTTGGCGTCGAAGGTAGAGGCGGGAATCCAAGACGGGCATAGGTGGAAACAGATACCTGCAAAGGAAAACCAAACCCTGAAAAAATTTAGCCTTGCTCAGGTAACTAGGTAACAGAAGAAAGAAAATGCAAGAACATAAATGTTAACTAATGAGATACTTATCTTTGATTCCCGAGCCCGAAAACCCTGACCACCACTTTCTTTCTGTATGGATGTTCGAGTCGAAGGAGGAAGGCGCATTAAATCTCTGATGAGTCCTCCGAGAAACAAGGCCCATCATTAGTGACGATAACAATCTCATAATATTTTTCTCCTATGAGTAATCAATCAATAGGAAATCCCCTATTTTATACAATTACTCCATAAACAGAAGCCGAATCAATAACATAGACATTTTGTAAAGAAAACTATTAACAAATGTAGCTTAATCTTTTCTTGGACCGAAAAACTATAGCGAATACTTGTAGTAAACTTTAAACAGAATCATTATGCTACGATGATGGAGATTAACCACTTCTCATCAAGGGACAAGGTTTCCCTTTCAAATTTTTAAAAGGGTATGTGCCATCAGACTCCCAATAATTATGTTCGGGCATCATAAAAATAGAAAAAATTTAAATCAATAATAATGGAAAGAACCAGCAGAAGGTCTGGTGAGCCTATGGAAGGATGACTTCATCTAACATAAGGTAAGTTAGTCAAAGGGTAAGTAGTACACTACTCAATAGTAAGATTTTCCCTTCAGCACACTATTCACGGTGCCGACATACCTCTTCGGTATTCCTTAGAGAAAATAGGAAGGTAAAGCCAAGACCTAAGAATTACATAGTCATTCCTATCACCTAAAAACCTATACTATCAAGCAACTATAACACTGAAGGATGTCGATGAAACTTGACAAAGAAAATCACTGAAAGGGAGAAGTACAACGGGACTGGAAGGACTCCATGGTGATTAACAGAGTAACAAATTTATTTAATGCTACACTGGGGCTTTGTTTAAGGAAGAACTTGCTAGAGTTCGAATAGTAATGTCGGTTACATCCATGGCGTAACCACCCTTTACACTACAGCCTTCACCTCAGAAATAAAGTAGGATACACAGACCCTCCATGGAACATTACACCACTACTTACAGACATGGCCTCAGGAAGAAAATGCGATACATGAACACCCTTCTAGGGAAACAAAATCTCAGAAATTTCAAATGGTGGAGTTACCCAAAAGCCTAAACGGTGTCTTGTCACCTCAGATTAAATGAGGGGAGCATAGAGGATGGGTAGCCATGTGATGATGACAGGGTCGGTGTGAAATCCGGGTGCAGATCCAGATGAATTCAATGAGATTAGCGGGGTTGTCATTAATGAAGTTGCAGAGATTCAATTAATATGACAGTGCACCATCTCTCCCACTAGACTTTGTATTAATTAATTCACTACGATCAACCAACGATTTAATAATCACTAGAGGAACGTAACTCAGACTTTATGTTAGTTATCCGATGCAAAAGCAAAAAACGCAACCCCGTGACTTTATGGTTAAGCAACTAGTTATTGTTTCCTAGGGTAAAGATCAACCTATGGAAGGGTGAGCATTTTCATAACCTTATGAAAAGATGACTTTAGGAGGAGTTATAAGACCCCTTTCATATACGTAGCCCTATACGCTTAAGGGTGAAGAATAAAGGATGGAGGGGTTTTGTGATGACCTTGGGATCCTTCTTAAAACCCTTTTATTTCGGAATTAAGTAAGGCGATGTGAATAGGTTATTTGGTGGTAAGATTAGATTTAAGAGTTGTAGAAAGATCTCATATTAGAATCTTCTAACAAGGTCTTATTACAACGTCTTTGTATCCACGTTGACATTAGAATTTTACGATTGGTATCATTTCTTTCAGCAAGAGTGTTACAGAATACAGTTAAACATTTTATTTTTATTTTTAGAAATTATGAGGTACATTACATCGGTATTGAAAGAAGAAAATGGATGAGATAGAAAAATAACTTACTAAATGTTAGGACTCCTTCACCACTATGAGAGTAGAATTATAGAAGAGTAGATTGCATCTCTTGCAAATTGTGGGGGGGGGAATTCACTCTATAGGATAATTGGAAAGATGAGAGGTTTGTTGAAGTGACTTCTCAACTATATCGGTATTTGGTAGTGAAGGAAGAGGCCTTGACGAAACTACAAGTAGTTTTTCAAGACACCAAACTATCCCCTTCCATTCCCATTGGAGAATCCAACACCATGTTGAAGTAAACTCACCTTAGAATACCCTTCCTCAAGATAACTTTGGTGACATTGAAAAACAAACTAGAGGCATCAATTCCAAGATCATGAGGAAAATGGGATATGATGGTCAATGGATAGGAAATGAAGGCCAAGGGATTCACATACCTAGTGTAGGTCAACATATGCCCAATCATGAAGGCCTAGGATTCAATGGACAAGAATATAGCACAAGTTCAATTGAAATGACCTTCATCAAGGCAATAGGAATTGAAAAAGAAGCTATCCCCATGGAGGAAAAGAAAGCTCAAACTGGAGTGTGTAGTGAGCCACTCAAATATGTTTACAGGGGCTTGGATGAGGGTTGTAAAGAGATGATTCCTCCATCCAAATCCTTGTCAAATCTTTGGGGACCATGTATCTAAGATGGAAACCATCATCACAAACTGAAAAGGTATGGAATAATTCCTTTGGTTTGTTTTTGTTGCAAGAAAATAGGTCAAAATGATAGAAATTGTTGGCACTCCAGAAGGCCAAGAATCCCATATAGGAACTATTGCAACTATTTTAGATTGAATAGACATTGGGAGACCAAATGTTGAATCCTTCACATAAAACTCCATCTCAAGGATTGGAAAACTAAGAAGAAAGCTTGGAGAGTCAATATCAAGGGAAAAAATGGGTTTCTGGCAGTTGTCACCGAAGGAGAAGTGGTTTTCTAATGGCCTATTGTAGCAAGAAATGTCATCTCTATAAATGAGATGGAAAACAAACTTATGCCAAAGGAAATCATTATTCAACTCTTATCTTCTATCTTGCAGCAGAGGAACCCTTTCATGGAGATTTGTTGCAGTATGCTTTAAGGTAGAGAAGAATAAGATTGAAGGGAGTTGAATATTTTGGGGAATTTTTTTTTGCAAATGGGGAGCTGTGATTCCAATTGGATCCTTGTCAAAATCTCATTGTAAACTTTGTCATAAGAAAAATTTGATCGTTTGTTTGGAAAAGTTGAGGGTCCAAAATTTACTTGGAAGTTGAAATGAACCAATGTAATGGTTGGCCTTCCAAGGAAATG
>JZKD02S1665280.1:916092-928412 GCA_000966675.3 Picea glauca | reverse complement strand
GTTGCAACTGGAAGGAGGTTCCAACCCCCTAGTTTCTCAGGATAAAATATAAGGGAAGCTCCAACTCCCCAATTCTCTGGCTACAACCAGAAGGCAGCTACAACCCCCTATGTTCTTTGAATACAATCGGAAGGTGGCTACAACCACCTGTCCTTGCCCCATCCTACCACCCTGAAGTAGAAGTAGAATGATGGAACCACTATCACACTATCACTGTGAGATATATCGTTGTAAACCTGTACCAATAAATCTGAACCATGCATCAACCATGTATCAACCTGTACCTCAACCTATAATCAACCTGTACCATAAACAAGTGCATCAACCATGCACCAACCTGTACCAAACAACCTCTAATGAACATATACCATAAACAAGTGCATCCAACCATGTACCAAGTATGTACCAATCATGTGCCAATTACTCATCAACTATTACTCATCAATATGTACCAACATCATCAACTATACACCTCATGTATGCGCCAACTCATCAACCACTTGTCTCAACCATGTACTCAACATGTACCTCAACCAAAATCCCTCATCAATTTAACCATCCAAATATGATTTGTAGCTCTGTAATAGACTTTGTGTATATGATCACATTCCTACAAACCTTCCTTAACTTTAACAACAAGATACTAGCATTTTCATCAAACCTTTCTTTAGTCTCACATGCCTAGTTTTGGATTAGTCAACAACCCTAACTTGAAGTAATCATAACTTTGAACATGTAATGTATAAAGATCTGAAACTGATACACAATGTTATTCATTGTGTTTTATGCAATTCCTCTAGGTGTCACTACTTGGAACCTCTCAGAAAAGGAGTTATAGAAAAAATGGCATACCTTGTTGAATTATGGCTTATTCTAGAGAACGACCTTGTAGAGCGTACCTCACACGAAATATTCGTTGAATTGATCTAAAAATTTTACACAACATACTACAAACTGTACCCTAACCAACACATTTGGTCTCACTGAATTTGGATCTGTTATGAAGAAGTTATGACGTTTTTACCCAAAACACATGTTTTTGACTAGTTTCAGGACTAGCCACAAACCCTATTTTCCACGAAGTGTAACTCCCAAAATACAACGACCCACAAGATGAAATTTTTACCACATATACTTGGGTATGTTTTCTCAATGGCGTAGAAATTTCACTGTTGGAATCATTATAGAAAAAAAATTATAGCGAAAATGGTGAGATGACCTACAAATAACATACCTTAGAGAGCACCATCAAAAGAATTTATCCTTCCTTGCATTTTGGCCTTCTTTTCTTCACCTTCCCTCAGAAATTAGGCTTAGATGTCCTTCGTTACCTCAGACACCTATAAATATTCAATATGCTCAAGTGTGATTTAAATGAGAGAGCCTTGCCTCTTATTTATACTCTCCAAGTAGCTTCCTTAAAAACATCTTCTAGGTCACTTTGTCCACTTTCCTAGGAATATGTTGGTATATCTATGTGTGTTTTAATGTTATGTACAGTGCTCTAGATGAGATTATTGCTCTCATTTATGGTGCATTGTTATTGGTGGTTACACACATGGTTATGATAAAGAGTTCCATCTTTTAATTCTCTTAGTTAACTTAGAAACAAATTTCCATTAATATTTAATGAATGCCAACAAATCTATATTCTCCTTCATCCTTTATACTTAGAGATTGGATATCTATGACTATGATATAAGAGTCATTGAACTTTTGTAGGAGGTTTTCAAATTGGATTAATTGAGTCTAGTGGACTATTGGTCTTTTTTAGCATTGTTGGGAAAATTCATGGTTAATCAAGTGCTCTCTTTGCACATTTAAAGAATACCATGAAGTCCTACATCATTTTGGCATTGATAGACTTGTAGAATGTCATTTGAAATTGGAACTGCAAGCAACTCAACAATGAACCAAAGATTAAAAAGAGTAGAATTTATTTCCATTGGTTAGCATTCAATTCACCGAGATTTTGTTTGGTAGATTTTCAAACTAAATAATGTAACCAGTTAACAAGTTCAACACGTGAATATTCATGATCTCAATCTATTTTTAATCACAATACCTAGTTTAATTTTATTCCATAGAGTATCCATATTGGTTGGCCTACCATTTATGGATCACAAGGGAAGTTTGGTCTCAATTCATTGCATATTGTTATATCATTGTGTCCACTAATTTTTTACTTTGTATTGAATATCAATGCAAGTATGTTATAAAAATGATTGAAGTGATGGTGGAAGAACGTTTGGGAGTAGAATACTCACTTAAGGACCTATCACAACTCCCTGAAGAAACTTTAGGACGTATATTAGCAATAATGTGAGTGAATTGTTTTCTTTCTCCTTTATTTCATTTTCAACATTTAATTTCATTATTTTACTACATGGAATTGACAATTAACTATAGGTTAGCTTGTATTTCATTTATTAATTTGTTATTAATTACTTTTTCTAAACCCTAATTGAAATACCCTAATTAATCTTTAACCATAAATAGATAATTAAGATGAATACATTAATCCATACAAAGGTCTTTCTTTCTTCTCTTTTCTAACAATAAATAACCAATTAAGATGAATACTCTAATTAACCTAAAGATTTTTAGTTAGTGTATTTGCCTTACAACCTAGTGACAACTCGGCTCTATCTTCCTTCTTTGTTAATAGTATTTGCCTTAAAACCTAGTGACAACTCCGCTCTATCTTCCTTCTTTGTTAATAGTATTTGTGATAGGAATAGTTCCTCACCCTTGCCAACCTAGTGATAACTCGGCTCTATCTTCCTTCTTTGTTAATAGTATTTGCCTTAAAACCTAGTGACAACTCCGCTCTATCTTCCTTCTTTGTTAATAGTATTTGTGTTAATAGTATTTGTGGTAGGAATAGTTCCTCACCCTTGCCTCCAAACCATTCACTTAGTATAATAAACATATGTTCTACACAGTAAAGATAAAAATGTACTTTTAAAACCTATTAACAACTCCACTTTATTTTCCCTCTTTGTTAATAGTATTTGTGGTACGAATAGTTCCTCATCTATGCCTCCAAACGAGTCCCTCACTATAATAAACATATGCCTCATCCTTTTGAGCTTTTCAATGTATTCCTTGTCATAGGCATTAGGCATTATCAAGGGCTTGGATGTGAACTTAGAACGAGTCTCTTACTGTCATAATCTTTGTATAATAAAATATTTACATCCGCTCTTCTTTAGTAATGTGTATTTGTGCACTTAGGACATTATTTTGGTTTTTAATCATATTCTCCCTTATATACTATTCAATAAACCAGGCTAGAGGGCATTAATTTTGGCAGTATTTTCTTCTTAGATATCTATGTCGAATTAGCACGATGTATTCCACTCTGCCGTATTGCTTTTAGCTTTTTCTTTTTTAATGCCGGACCTTCCTTTTTCGCACTTTAATTTCCGCTGGCTGCCTCTTATAAGCTCTGATTGCTGGTCTGAACCGAACATCTAACGAGTGCGCACTTTTTCTTCTGCTGTTCTCTTCTTATAGATTGCCAATCAAACGAGCCATCGATATTCTCTACCACTGCAACTTCTTTTCTATTTTTCAAGACGTTCAAATGGGGAGATATTGATTCATTGATTGAGAAGATTAAAGGGTGGACTGTTGGGCCATGAATGGACCATAACGTCATCTCTTGCGTCTTGGTTAAATTCTTTTCTGTTATGATTTTTTTAAATTTTCAGTGGCGCCTTTACTACCTTGACAAAGTTGCGCTCCTGGTTTTTCTTCCAATTTATATATTATTTTACTTAAAGTCAAAGGTGACGCAGGATTTGGTTAGTTTCAATGATTGTTTGTTTTAGTATTTTAAACGCAGAAGTTCAGAAAGAGAAGAAGGTGTTTATGTTCTTTAGGACTTTTTATATTTCAGTGCTTTTCGATATGTTCAGACGTTGTTTCAAAGCATCAAAGTGCTGGTATAAACAATCTGGACAACTTTCTCCGTAATCGATATCGCAAAAGAGCCAAACCCTGGTGTGCGTTATTTGATTTGCTTCTCATCACGTTTGTTTTTTGTTTTGTTTTCACATATTATAATTTAATATTTGACCGTTATATTCTTCATTTTGTTACAAAGATGTGACAATGTTAATTAACATTCCTTTCAAAGGGAAAAAAGCAATACCTAAAATGTAAGAATAAGTTGCTATTACATAGAACCTGTTGTGAGTTTTTTGATTTGCTTTTCATCAAGTTTGCATAGAACCTGTTGTGAGCCTTTTGATTTGTTTTTCATCAAGTTTGTTTGTTTTGTGTTTTCACAAATTATAATTTGATATTTGACGGGTATTTTTTTAGTTTTGTTATATAGATGTGACAATGTTAATTAACTTTTTTTTAAGGGTAAAAAAGGTTTTTGTGTTTTCACGAATTATAATTTAATATTTGATTGTTATTTTTTTGTTTTGTTATATAGATGTGACAAAGTTAATTAACATCAATTTGAAAGGGATAAAAGCAATACCTAAAATGTAAGAACAAGTTGCTATTACATAGAACCTGTCACAAATTGTAATTTAATATTAGATGGTTATTTTCTTCTTTTGTTATATAAATCTTACAATATTAATTAACATTCCTTAGAAAGAGATAAAACCAATACCTAAAATATAAGAAAAAGTTGCTATTGCATAGAAACTCATATATATATATATATATCTTATTTTAAAAACTAAATTGGGTTTTAACATGTTATCGATGGAGTTATTAATACTTTGTTTAGGTTGTGTTAAGATATTAAGTTTAATACGATGTCATAGGTTGTGTCTAAGCTAATTATTTTTAATATGGAGTTTTGATTAATTAAAGAATTTTTGGATTATCTAAAATTACGGAGGAATGAGTTTATGCTTAATAAATGAATTATTATAAATTCTTTTGCATTAGATATTTGTTGATGGTAAGTCTTTTCTCCACTTAAATTTTGGTAAATCTATAATTATTTTAAAAGAAATTCAATGATAATATTTTGATGTTTGGAGATAAATTGTGTAATTTTTTGAAATATCTACTAAATATAATAAATTTCTGGATTGCACTACTAAAGCTAATTGATGTATTATTAATTTTAAATTTTTAAAGTTTCTTTATAGTTAAGTTTTTCTCATAAAGAAAACTAATTTTCTTAGTTATATGAAGTGCTTCAAGAAATTGCAACTAGAGAATTATATCACATTTTATTCTACTAAACTCACCTCAACACTTAAACCATCTTCATCCTTAGACTCATGATAATAGGTGAGGTTAACCACAATCAAAATGTAACCTGGTGAATGGTTTATTCATTCATTGAACTCACCAAAATGCTTTATTATATTATTTTGGTGGGTAAATCCCTTTTGACTAGAAAAAGTACAAAATTAATTAGGTTACAATATAAACATTAGAAGTAGGAAAACATCATATAAGAAGCCACAAGTGGGGTATTTATTCCATCTAAGTCATCAATTAATTGCAAAACATCATATAAGAAGCCACAAGTGGGGTATTTATTCCATCTAAGTCATCAAGTAATTGCACTTAGTTGGATCTGCAAAAAAAATGTATTTGCATTTGCATTCACACATACCAATAGTACTTATACATAGTTGAATATCCAAACAATTGGTATTTTCATTTTCATTTTGTTATTTGCATTTGCATTTACATATGTGATATGTGAGTAGTACTTGCACTTTGTTGGATGTGCAAACAATTCATATTTGTATGGGCATGGAACATGCATTTATTAAATTAGCTTGAACATATTTGATATACTATGAATCAATGTAGTATTGGTGAACTAAAATATATTTTTCTAAATGAAATTGCATAAATTGCTAAGCTTTTCTATTAAAAGAAAGGAAAGTTATTAGAAATTTTGATGATTTGAATGACCAAAAAAACCTCCATCTAAACATATTTTGAATTTATAACATAAAAAACCATAAAAGAATTTGTATTTACTTCTATTAACCAAAAACAATATGATATAACTTAAATATATAACATAGAAAACAATAAGTAAATTTTTATTTTTCCATATTAACCTAAATGATTAACTTGCTTTGATTTCACATTAATAATAAAAAACATCAATTTACTTAACTTTCATACTAATACTTCAAATAAATAATTTACTTTTCTTAATAACTAGAAATAATTTACTAATACTTAATAATAATTAATAATGAAAAAAAAATTAATATATTTTTTTAAATAATAAAATAAAAGTGATAATTATGTTTGATATTAATGTATTTTTTTTAAATAATAAAATAAAAGTGATAATTAAGTTTGATAATAAAATAAAAGTGATAATTAAGTTTGAAGAAGAAATTAGAAATAACACTTTCTTAAAAAAACAATACCTTCATTTCTTAATGTTTATAAAAAAATAAAAACAATACTTTCATTTCTTAATGTTTGTAAAAATATTAATTAAATGTTAAGAAGAAATTAAGATCAGGTCAAATTGATAAAAGTTTTATTTCTTAATGTTTATAAAAAAAATAATTAAATGTTAAGAAGAAATTAAGATCAGGTCAAATTGATAAAGGTTGCAGTTTAGGTAATGACTGCATTTGAACTTTAACCCTTAATTAAACATAAAAACAATGTTTTCCATAAGAATTAAATGTGATAGTTAAATGTTAAGAAGAAATTAAGATTAGGTCAAATTGATAAAGGTAGCAGGTTAGGTAATGACTGGATTTGAACTTTAACCCTTAATTAAACATCAACAACAATGTTTTCCATAATAAATAATATATAGAAACACTAATCTGGTTTAAAAAACGTAGAAAACGATGATAAAAATAAATTCAAGATTCACTTTACTAACGTGTTTTACACTACACATGAACAACACTAGGGCAAACAATGTTGGCGTTTCAAGTGAAATTGTTGCCACTGATTTTCATTGTCCTGTAATCGGAATCGGAACCCAGTCAATAAGGATTGCCGAATTGATAAGTATAAATAAATAAATTGTGGATGGAGGGGATAAAAAACTTTTGTCAGAAAACTTCTCCTTGGCCTCGCCCTCGCCCTCTGCAATATATCTGAATTCACATATTATGTATCTATGCAAGAATTGTAACGCTCAGACGCTACGGTTTAACATGTCCCGATATCGTTCGAAGGAATCCTGTTTCTGCAGATACATTTGGGTGCGAAACCTCCTGATAAAAGCGTCCGCCAAAATGTCGATCTCGTCCTCCAGCTGGCCCACGTCCGAGAATGTAGACATTCGCCCTTCTGTAACACAAACAGAATTTATAGGGTTATCCGCTGGCGGGTCTGATTCGAAAAGCTTGTCGGATAGATAATCCAATTCCTGCTCGCAGTGTTGTAGCACTTCACAAGGCATCTCATGATACACCGTCAATGCCATGTTGTTGATGGAATAGCTATGGCACTCTCCATGTCCAAACAGAGAATTCATCTTTTGAGAGATTGCAACGATTATCTTATTGTTCTTGATGAGGCCAAGAACAGCAATCTTGGTCTTCAATGCGTGGGCTGCTTTTCCCTTGACAGCAATTGATTTCGATTTCAGCACTCCACTCAGGACCGACCACACCTGCTTCACCACCGAAGGCGTCCCTTCTATCTTCATATTTCTTCCTGATAAATACAATTCAATGCAGTGTAGCATACAACCAGGATAAATCGTATGGGCTATAACAATAATAGGTCTACTGCCGGCAGACGTTCCTTAGTCCCAACAGGCATACCAGTTGATTTCCTTCATGATCGACCTTTCTATATATCGAAATTTCGCCCTCGAATAAAATAGTTAAAGAATAGATATCCGACCTTTATGTACAGTGCAAGCATTCGTCTCGTCCGCACAAAAAACAGCACGCCGATACACGTGATAAAGAAAAAAGATAAACTAAGGAAAGTAAAGTCGTCGATCTCGGCGCCTGCTGTTTCATTAAAACTGGACATTTCAGTACAGGCTGTGGACAGCCAAAAATGATGAAAGTGGGTGACGACAGATTGCTTTAAGGCCCAAAGAAAATATTCTTTGTCCAACAAAAATATCTACTACGGTTATATATCGAATTCGCACGATGTCCTCCACACTGTCATATCTGTATTATTTTACAAAGACGCCATGTAAAAGCTGAGGAAATGGAAGGTGGAGGAGAGCTCTTGCGTTTTTACATTTTACTATTTCTATTGTGGCTCCTACCTTTTACGCACTTTACTGTATGCGGGCCGAGGCTCCGACTCCGATGAACTCGGATCGATTGTTTGAACTTTATTTTCTGCATATTTTATTAGATTTGTGATCGAACGAGCCATACGTATTCTCTACCACTTTTGACTTCTTTTCTATTTGTCAAGGGATTCAAAAAGGGGGAGATTAGTTGAGCAGGTTCAGAGGGACGACTGTACTTTCACAGCTTATGGTGGACAGTTGGACAACGCTTCGTCTTTTGTTCAATGCTTTTCAGTTATGTTCTTTTCAAATTTCAGTTCTTAACAAACATGCTAAAGCTTCCCGGTTGCGGCAGCTTTTTGTCCGTTCGAATGTTTTTTTTTTCAGTATTTTAAACACCAAATATTAGAAAGAGAGGAAGGTATTTATGTAATTCCGGGCGTTTCATATTTACTGTTTTTCGATCTGTTCCTACCTTGTTTCAAGGCATAGTTTTGCTCTTGAAGAGCTGTGGTATGAACAATCTCCTCACCTCTGTCGGTAGTCACTATTGTAAAAGAACCGGACCTTGGTGTGAGGCACTAAATATTTTATTTGACATTAAAATATGTTTCATGTTTGTGTTAATGTGCATGATATTGATTTTTCAATGATTATAGTTTAGTATTTGATGGTTATTAGTCATTGCCATGGGACTATCGCAATGCGTTTGCTTTTGATGTGACATCGTGATCTGTCCAAGAAGGCAATCTACAGGAGAAGGTGAGCACGCAAGCCATAGCTCGGCTTCTGACCAAAACTCTCCTCAGGGGCGCAAATCTGAACAGGGGCACACCATTAGTTTGGGTGACCAAGCAAATGGGGTTCCAAACCGGGGTGAACCGAGAGTGGCCAAGAGGTGTTGTCGATCTCAGAGTGACCTCCAGGGATTAGTGGGAGAAGCCCAGTGCAGCCATGGAAGAGGGCGCACTCACTTCATTCCCACAAAGAAGAAACGAGCAAGGGCACAAACGCTAGTTGGTGCACCCTCCCTTCTGCCTCGGAAAACTCGAAGGAAATGATTTGCTCCCTGAGAGAGTGGCTAGCTAATGAGATAAGCTTGCTCTTAGAGGTGGAAGCATGGCAAACGGAGTCACCAAGAGGCAACCATGAAGGAAGGCGCACTGGTTATTCTTCAGAAAACCTAAAAACAAAATTGTCGTGAATGTAAAATGCAAACTCAGAAAAGAAAACAACCAAGACACATAGCTACATCAGAAAATGTAAGAATGCTTTATTTTAGTCCCGATTCACCTTATATACCAAGGGAACCATTTATTTTACATATATTTAATTACTCATCAAAAGGTAAAGAAGTGTTGCGCCTAGGTGATTGACTTGTGCGCCCTAGATGGGCGTTCCCCTAGGTGGCCTCCTTGGCCCAATTCCTCCCTATTTAGATCTGGAAGCATCCTGGCTTCCATGAGAAGATGCATAAACTTGTTGTGCAATACATCTGTTGTGATCCACTTTGCCTTAGTTGGAGTTTGGCCTTGGCAGGCTACCAGATATGAAGTGTAAGTCTGGTATCGTGTAGAGCGACTTTGAGTGTCCAGTATAGTGTCTTTGGCCAATGGGAGTTGGAAATCAGGAATGTTGTCCACTGGATGAGTGATGGTGATTGGTTCTTCCAAGAGGGAAGGATCAAAAAACTTTAAGTGATTTACATTAATGACATTGTGGATTCCCAGTTGTGGTGGCAGATCCAACCTATATGCATTTTCTCCAATCTTGTCGAGTATTGTATACAGACCATATCTGATTGGCAAAAGCTTGTGATGGTGGCCTTTGAAGCGCTTCTTATCCAAGTGTAACCAGACTTGATCCCCTGCTTGAAAGGCCATGAAGGTTCTTTGTTTGTCATGGCACTGCTTGGCATGATCTTGGGCTACTTTGAGTGTTGATGTGATTGCACTGTGGCGTTGTGCAATTTGTTGGAGAAATCGTTGAGCTGACAATTGTTCCTCTTGTTGATGGAAGGTAACTTGAGGAGCCCAAGTGACTGGAAGCTCGGTTCGAGATGTTGGTTGGAAGCCCAAGCAGACTTCAAAAGGTGAAAAGCCTGTAGAAGAATGTGGTCGTTGTTGTAGTTATGTTGGAGAATGTGTAAGTAATTGTCCCATTGTTTGTTGTGCCCAAAGTGAGTTCAGAGAGCATGCACCAAGACTATGTTGACAACCTCTGTGTGGCCATCCGTTTGAGGATGGAATGAAGTAGAAAACTTGAGGTGGCACCCCAATAGCACCCATATGGTCTTCCAAAATGTACTAAGGAAGAGAGAATCTTTGTCTAAGATGATACTGCTTGGGAGGCCAAAATGGGGCCAAACATGATGGAAATAGAGTTTCATTGTTTGCGCTGATGTAGTAGTCTTTGTGCATGGGATAAAAAGTTTCGTTTTGCTGAAGTGGCATACCACTACCGAGATTGCATCATGTTTCTTTTGGGTTGTTGGAATTCCACTTAAGAAGTCCATTGAGATTGACTCCCAAGGATGAGAAGGAAGCGACAGTGGTTGATACAACACATGCTTCCAGTTGGATGGCTTGGATTGTGAGCATAAGGCACAAGCTCTGATAAATTTTTCAACATGAGGCTGCATGGAAGGCCAATGAAAATGGCGTTGCAGATGTTGGGTGGTCTTGTAGTCCCGAAGTGGCCCCCATAGGCTAAAGCATGTGCTTCCCTGATGAGCAAGAGGCGGTCTTCTGAGTGTGGAACACATAGAAAATTCAACTTATATAGCCACGCATCTCGAATAGTGTAGTCTAGGCAGGGGGCCTGATTGATCATCGTGGGGCTTTGCAAAGCTTCCCAAATCTCTCGAAAGTCGGTGTCAGTAGCATATTGATCTTTCCATGTGTCATAAGTAACACAACGTACTTCTAGAATGGAAAGAACTGGAGTGGGAGGTCGACTTAGCAAATCAGCCATTTTATTAGAAGTGTATTTCCTGTATCTGATGACTAAGTGAAATTGTTGAATGTAGGAGGTCCATTTAAGGTGCCTTTGTTCCTTAATCTTCGATTGAGAGTTGATGAATATAAAAGGGTGGTGGTCAGTATGCAGAATGGTTTCTTTACCCAACAAATAATGCCTCCATTGTTTGAGTGCTTGCACCAGACTATAAAATTCCTTGTCATAGGTACTATAATTTTTCTTTGCCTCGGATAGGGTTTCAGAGTGGTAAGCAACGGGGTGTCCTCCTTGTTTAAGTATGGCACCAATAGCATATTGTGAGGTGTCAGACTCAATCTCGAAGGGTTGGGAGAGGTCTGGCAGATGTAAAACAGGGGATGAGCAGAGCGCGTCTTTGAGCTGAGAAAAGTGAGTAGTTTCTTCTTTGGTCCAGATGAATGTAGAAGAAGTATTTGAGAGCTGATGCAAAGGTCGAGCAAGATTTGAAAAAGAGGGAATGAACTTATGATAGAAATTGATGCCACCCAAAAAGATTTTCAACTCCTTAGCTGAAGAAGGTAGAAACCATTGTTTCAATGCTTGGATGCGAGCTGGATCTGGTTGAATACCCTCTGATCTGACCACAAAGTCGAGATAGAGGACTGAAGTCTGACCAAAATATGATTTCTTCTCTTTGACTTGCAACTTGTGTTCTTGGAGAATTTGGAGAGCTTGTCGAACATGTTCCATGTGAGTGTCCCATGTCCGACTGAAGATGAGAATGTCATCTAAGTAGATGACCACAAATCGACCCAAATGTGCTCTGAAGATGTCATTGATGAGCCTCATGAAAGTGGTTGGGGCGTTGGTGAGACCGAAAGGCATGACTTTCCACTCAAAAAGACCAAATTTGGTCTTGAACGTTGTTTTCCAAACATCATCTGGGTTCATTCAGACTTGATGGTAGTCGACTATCAAATCCAATTTAGTAAACCACTTAGCTCCTTGGAGGGTGTCGAGTAGTTCCTCAATCCAAGGAAGGGGGTAACAGTCATAGATGATTTTAGGGGCGAAATTTCGCCAATGGGCGAAATTTAGGGGCTTTCAATTTTTTGTTGGGCGAATTTTTTGTATGAAAGTGATTTTTTAAAACTTATATCATTAGCCCGTAATTTATTTTAGGGGAAAAATTGTGTAC
>JZKD02S1665280.1:890437-904990 GCA_000966675.3 Picea glauca | reverse complement strand
ATGAACGGTCCAGATTTACAATGAAATTACAATATACTTTTACAAGGCAATTTTTTCTTCGGGGGCTTCGCCCCCGAACCCCCGCTGGGGGCCCGCTTGCCCCCAGACCCCTCAGCCGAGGGGATAGCCCCCCTGGACCCGCAGAGGGGGTACCCCCCCTCTACACTCCCCCGCGTGGAAGAGTGTACATACTTCTAGGGTGTAAATACTTCATGGGGTATAAACACGGCTGAAAGCAAGGACCTCTGAATCAGGAAGATAATCAGGCTCCACAACCAACAGCAGGTACGTAGCTTTATTGGTTTTGCTAGTTATTACAGGCGTTTTATAGAAAAATTTTCTAAAGTAGCACATCCACTTTTTCAATTGCTAACAAAAGATTCAGATTTTGTGTGGACAGAGGACTGTGATGTAGCCTTTATGAGAATTAAGGAATTGGTCTGTAGCACTCCGATCCTTAGAGAGCCAGACTGGGCATTACCTTTCCATATTCATACGGATGCTTCCTAAACAATGATTGGTGCAGTATTAGGATAGCAAGAGGACAAAATATAATCTGGCTCATGCTGAATTAAACTACACAGTGACTAAGAAAGAGTTCCTTGTTGTCATTGCGCCATCAATAAATTCTGGCACTACATTACCGGGTATCCTACCTTTGTGCATACTGATCATGCAACTATCACGTATTTAATGAATAAACCTGTTACCCTTGGTTGTATCACAAGATGGCTTTTGCTACTACAGGAATTTGATATTACTATAGTAGATAAACCAGGGAAGGACAATGTGGTTGCAGATTACTATATTCATTCATTGAACTCACCAAAATGCTTTATTATATTATTTTGGTGGGTAAATCCCTTTTGACTAGAAAAAGTACAAAATTCATTAGGTTACAATATAAACATTAGAAGTAGGAAAACATCATATAAGAAGCCACAAGTGGGGTATTTATTCCATCTAAGTCATCAAGTAATTGCACATAGTTGGATCTGCAAAAAAATTGTATTTGCATTTGCATTCACATATAACAATAGTACTTATACTTAGTTGAATATGCAAACAATTGGTATTTTCATTTTCATTTTGTTATTTGCATTTGCATTTACATATGTGATATGTGAGTAGTAATTGCACTTTGTTGGATGTGCAAACAATTCATATTTGTATTGGCATGGAACATGCATTTATTAAATTAGCTTGAATATATTCAATATATTATGAATCAATGTAGTATTGGTGAACTAAAATATATTTTTCTAAATGAAATTGTATAAATTGCTAAGCTTTTCCATTAAAAGAAAGGAAAGTTATTAGAAATTTTGATGACTTGAATGACCAAAAAAACCTTCATTTGTCCATACATAATTTGAATTTATAACATAAAAAACCATAAAAGAATTTGTATTTATCTCTATTAACCAAAAACAATATGATATAACTTAAATAGAAAACATTAACTAAATTTTTAATTTTCCATATTAATCTAAATGACTAACTTGCTTTGGTTTCACATTAATAATAAAAAACATCAATTTACTTAACTTTCATACTAATACTTCAAATAAATAATTTACTTTTCTTAATAAATAAAAATAATTTACTAATACTTAATAATAATTAATAATGAAAAAAATATTTTTTTTAATATACTTAAAAAAATATATATTTCTTAATATATATTTAAATATATATTTCTTAATATATATTTTTAAATAATAAAATAAAAGTAGATAATTAACTTTGATATTAATGTATTTTTTTAAATAATAAAATAAAAGTGATAATTAAGTTTGATAATAAAATAAAAGTGATAATTAAGTTTGAAGAAGAAATTAGAAATAACACTTTTATAATTTCTCTAATAAATCTCCCCCCTCCCACCCTCTATAGGAGGGGGGGGCTTTATTAGAGAAATTATATTATAATATAATTTCTCTAATAAATCCCCCCCTCCCACACTCTGTGGGATGGGGGGGCTTTATTAGTACCTTCATTTCTTAATGTTTATAAAAAAATAAAAACAATACTTTCGTTTCTTAATGTTTATAAAAAAAAATTAAATGTTAAGAAAAAATTAAGATCAGGTCAAATTGATAAAGGTTGCAGGTTAGGTAATGACTGCATTTGAACTTTAACCCTTAATTAAACATAAAAACAATGTTTTCCATAATAATTAAATGTGATAGTTAAATGTTAAGAACAAATTAAGATTAGGTCAAATTGATAAAGGTCGCAGGTGAGGTAATGACTGGATTTGAACTTTAACCCTTAATTAAACATCAACAACAATGTTTTCCATAATAAATAATATATACAAACACTAATCTGGTTTAAAAAACGTAGAAAACGATGATAAAAATAAATTCAAGATTCACTTTACTAACGTATTTTACACTACACATGAACAACAATAGGGCAAACAATGTTGGCGTTTCAAGTGAAATTGTTGCCACTGATTTTCATTGTCCTGTAATCGGAATTGGAACCCAGTCAATAAGGATTGCCGAATTGATAAGTATAAATAAATAAATCGTGGATGGAGGGGATAAAAAACTTTTGTCAGAAAACTTCTCCTTGGCCTCGCCCTCTGCAATATATCTGAACTCACATATTATGTATCTATGCAAGAATTGTAACGCTCAGACGCTTCGGTTTAACATGTCCCGATATCGTTGGAAGGAATCCTGTTTCTGCAAATACATTTGGGTGCGAAACCTCCTGATAAAAGCGTCCGACAAAATGTCGATCTCGTCCTCCAGCTGGCCGACGTCCGAGCACGTAGACATTCGCCCTTCTGTAACACAAACAGAATTTATAGGGTTATCCGCTGGCGAGTCTGATTCGAAAAGCTTGTCGGATAGATAATCCAATTCCTGCTCGCAGTGTTGTAGCACTTCACAAGGCATCTCATGATACACCGTCAATGCCATGTTGTTGCTGGAATAGCTTTGGCACTCTTCATGTGCAAACAGGGAATTTATCTTTTGAGAGATTGCAACGAATATCTTCTTGTTCTTGATGAGGCCAAGAACAGCAATCTTGGTCTTCAATGCGTGGGCTGCTTTTCCCTTGACAGCAATTGATTTCGATTTAAGCATTCCACTCATAACCGACCACACCTGCTTCACCACCGAAGGCGTCCATTCTATCTTCATATTTCTTCCTGCTAAATACAATTCAATGTAGTGTTGCATACAACGTATGCGCTATAACAATAATAGGTCTACTGCCGGCAGACGTTCCTTAGTCCCAACAGGCATACCAGTTGATTTCCTTCATGATCGACCTCTCTATATATCAAAATAGTTAAAGAATAGATATCCGACCATTATGTACAGTGCAAGCATTCGTCTCGTCCGCACAAAAAACAGCACGCCGATACACGTGATAAAGAAAAAAGATAAACTAAGGAAAGTAAAGTCGTCGATCTCGGCGCCTGCTGTTTCATTAAAACTGGACATTTCAGTACAGGCTGTGGACAGCCAAAAAKGATGAAAGTGGGTGACGACAGATTGCTTTAAGGCCCAAAGAAAATATTCTTTGTCCAACAAAAATATCTACTACGGTTATATATCGAATTCGCACGATGTCCTCCACACTGTCATATCTGTATTATTTTACATAAATCCCATGTAAAAGCAGAAGAAATGGAAGGTGGAGGAGAGCTCTTGTTTTTTTACATTTTACTATTTCTAATCTGGCGCCTACCTTTTGCTCACTTTACTGTATGCGGGCTGAGGCTCCGACTCCGATGAACTCGGATCGATTGTTTGAACTTTATTTTCTGCATATTTTATTAGATTTGTGATCGAACGAGCCGTACGTATTCTCTGCCACTTTTGACTACTCTTCTATTTGTCAAGGGATTCAAAAAGGGAGAGATTGGTTGAGCAGGTTCAGAGGGACGACTGTACTTTCACAGTTTATGGTGGACAGTTGGACAACGCTTCGTCTTTTGCTCAATGCTTTTCAGCTATGTTCTTTTCAAATTTCAGTTCTTAACAAACATGCTAAAGCTGCCCGGTTGCGGCAGCTTTTTGTCCGTTCGAATGTGTTTTTTTTCAGTATTTTAAACACCAAATATTAGAAAGAGAGGAAGGTATTTATGTAATTCCGGGGGTTTCATATTTACCGTTTTTCGATCTGTTCCTAACTTGTTTCAAGGCATGGTTTTGCCCTTGAAGAGCTGTGGTATGAACAATCTCCTCACCTATGTGGGTAGTCACTATTGTAAAACCGGACCTTGGTGTGAGGCACTAAATATTTTATTTGACATTAAAATATGTTCCATGTTTGTGTTAATGTGCATGATATTGATTTTTCGATGATGATAGTTTAGTATTTGATGGTTATTAATCCCTGCCATGGGACTATAGCAATGCGTTTGCTTTTGATGTGACATTGTGATCTGCCTAAGAAGGTGATCTACAGGAGAAGGTGAGCACGCAAGCCATAGCTCGACTTCTGACCAAAACTCTCCTCAGGGGCGCAAATCTGAACAAGGGCGCACCATTAGTTTGGGTGACCAAGCAAATGGGGATCCAAACCGAGGTGACCCGAGAGTGGCCAAGAGGTGTTGTCGATCTCAGAGTGACCTCCGGGGATTAGTGGGAGAAGCCCCCATGGAAGAGGGCACACTCACTTCATTCCCACAAAGAAGAAACCAGCAAGGGCGCAAACCCCAGTTGGTGCACCCTCCCTTCTGCCTCGGAAAACTCGAAGGAAATGATTTTCTCCCTGAGAGAGTGGCTAGCTAATGAAATATGCTTTCTCTTAGAGGTGGAAGCATGGCAAACAGAGTCACCAGGAGGCAACCATGAAGGAAGGCACACTGGTTATTCTTCAG
This sequence comes from Picea glauca, assembly GCA_000966675.3. Taxonomy (NCBI): domain Eukaryota; kingdom Viridiplantae; phylum Streptophyta; class Pinopsida; order Pinales; family Pinaceae; genus Picea; species Picea glauca. Next base: position 900,138 of record JZKD02S1665280.1, on the reverse strand, counting down.
AAAACCTAAAAACGAAATCGTCGTGAATGTAAAATGCAAACTCATAAAATAAAACAACCAAGACACATAGCTTTAGAAGAAAAGGTAAGAATGCTTTATTTTAGTCCCGGTTCACCTTATATACCAAGGGAACCATTTATTTTACATATATTTAATTACTCATCAAAAGGTAAATAAGTGTTGTGCCTAGGTGATTGACTTGTGCGCCCTAGATGGGCGTTCCCCTAGGTGGCCTCCTTGGCCCAATTCCTCTTGGAAGCGTCCTGGCTTCCATGAAAAGATGCAGAAACTTGTTGTGAAATACATCTGTTGTGATCCACTTTGCCTGAGTTGGAGTTTGGCCTTGGCGGGCTACGAGATATGAAGTGTAAGTTTGGTATCGTGTAAAGCGACTTTCAGTGTCCAGTATAGTGTCTTTAGCCAATGGGAGTTGAAAATCAGGAATGTTGTCCACTGGATGAGTAATGGTGACCGGTTCTTCCAAGAGGGAAGGATCAAACAACTTTAAGTGATTTACATCAATGACATTGTGGATTCCCAGTTGTGGTGGCAGATCCGACCTATATGCATTTTCCAATCTTATCAAGTATTGTATACGGACCATATCTGATTGGTAGAAGCTTGTGATGGTGGCCTTTGAAGCGCTTCTTATCCAAGTGTAACTAGACTTGATCCCCTACTTGAAAGGCCATGAAGGTTCTTTGTTTGTCATGGCACTGCTTAACATGATCTTGGGCTACTTTGAGTGTTGATGTGACTGCACTATGGCGTTGTGCAATTTGTTGGAGAAATCATTGAGCTGACAGTTGTTCCTCTTGTTGATGGAAGGTACCTTGAGGAGCCCAAGTGAGTGGAAGCTCGGTTGGAGATGTTGGTTGGAAGCCCATGCAGACTTCAAAAGGTGAAAAGCATGTAGAAGAATGTGTTGCCTTGTTATAGTTATGTTGGAGAATGTGTAAGTAATTGTCCCATTGTTTGTTGCGCCCAAAGTGAGTTCAGAGAGCATGCACCAAGACTCTGTTGACAACCTCTGTGTGCCCATCAGTTTGAGGATGGAATGCAGTAGAAAACTTGAGGTGGCACCCCAATAGCACCCATATGGTCTTCCAAAATGTACTAAGGAAGCGAAAATCTTTGTCTGAGATGATACTGCTTGGGAGGCCAAAATGGGGCCAGACATGACGGAAATAGAGTTTCATTGTTTGCGTTGTTGTAGTAGTCTTTGTGCATGGGATAAAAAGTGTCGTTTTGTTAAAGCGGCATACCACTACCGAGATTGCATCATGTTTCTTTTGGGTTGTTGGAATTCCACTTAAGAAGTCCATTGAGATTGACTCCCAAGGTCGAGAAGGAAGTGGTAGTGGTTGATACAACATATGTTTTCGGTTGGATGGCTTGGATTGTGAGCATAAGGCACAAGCTCTGATAAATTTTTCAACTTGAGGCTGCATGGAAGTCCAATGAAAATGGTGTTCCAAATGTTGGGTGGTCTTTGTGGTCCCGAAGTGGCCCCCATAGGCTGAAGCATGTCCTTCCTTGATGAGAAAGAGGCAGTCTTCTGAGTATGGAACGTATAGAAAATTCAACTTATATAGCCACGCATCCCGAATAGTGTAGTCTAGGTAGGGGACCTAATTGATCACTGTGGGGCTTTGCAAAGCTTCCCAAATCTCTCGAAAGTCAATGTCAGTAGCATATTGATCTTTCCATGTGTCATACGTAGCACAACGTACTTCTAGAATGGAAAGAACTGGAGTGGGAGGTCGGCTTAGCAAATCAGCCATTTTATTAGAAGTGTCTTTCTTGTATCTGATGACTATGTGAAATTGTTGAATGTAGGAAGTCCATTTAAGGTGCCTTTGTTCCTGAATCTTCGATTGAGAGTTGATGAATATCAAAGGGTGGTGGTCGGTATGCAGAATGGTTTCTTTACCCAACAAATAATGCCTCCATTGTTTGAGTGCTTGCACCAAACTATAAAATTCCTTGTCATAGGTACTATAATTTTTCTTTGCCTCGCATAGGGTTTCAGAGTGGTAAGCAATGGGGTGTCCTCCTTGTTTAAGTATAGCACCAATAGCATATTGTGAGGCATCAGACTCAATCTCGAAGGGTTGGGAGAGGTCTGGCAGATGTAAAACAGGGGATGAGCAGAGGGCGTCTTTGAGCTGAGAAAAGTGAGTAGTTTCTTCTTTGGTCCACATGAATGTAGAAGAAGTATTTGAGAGTTGATGCAAAGGTCGAGCAAGATTTGAAAAAGAGGGAATGAAATTATGATAGAAATTGATAAAACCCAAAAATATTTTAAACTCCTTAGCTGAAGAAGGTAGAGGCCATTGTTTCAATGCTTGGATGTGAGTTGGATTTGGTTGAATACCCTCTGATCTGATCATAAAGCCGAGATAGGGGACTGAAGTCTGACCAAAATATAATTTCTTCTCTTTGACTTGCAACTTGTGTTCTTGGAGAATTTGGAGAACTTGTCGAACATGTTCCATGTGAGTGTACCATGTCCGAATGAAGATGAGAATGTCATCTAAGTAGATGACGACAAATCGACCCAAATGTGCTCTGAAGATGTCATTGATGAGTCTCATGAAAGTGGTTGGGGTGTTGGTGAGACCGAAAGGCATGAATTTTCACTCAAAAAGACCAAATTTGGTCTTGAACGTTGTTTTCCAAACATCATCTGGGTTCATTCGGACTTGATGGTAGCCGACTGTCAAATCCAATTTAGTAAACCACTTAGCTCCTTGGAGGGTGTCGAGTAGTTCCTCAATCCGGGGAAGGGGGTAACGGTTTTTTATTGTGGCTTTGTTCAAGGCTCAGTAATCAGTGACAAGGTGCATTTCTAAGGTATCTCGTTTAGGGATGATAAAGGCGACAGAAGCACAGGGAGAAGATGAAGGTTGGATGTGGCCAGAGTTGATGAGGTCGGTCAGTTGTCTTTCCATTTTCTCTGTTTCTGTTGGGGCCAACCGGTAAGTATGGGTGTTAGGTAAGGCAAATCCGAGGATGAGATGAATGGAATGGTCAATGTGGCAGGACGGAGGAAGTCCCTCCAGAGGTTGAAAGACCTCTGTGAACTCATGGAGGAGGGGAGTCATAGTTTCAGAAACAAGGTCCATTGTATTGTTTGGTGTTATTGGGTGCACCAAACAGAGAGAGACACATTGGTTTAAGTGTACATGTGGGATTTGTTCTTTGGTAGAAGGGGGTTTGGGTTTTGCTGCAGTTAAGATGTAAGTGTGGCCTTCTTTGGTAATTTTGTACTCACGGAATTTGGATAGATAGATAGCATTTATTTGGGTTTGGTATGGGATATCGAGCAAAAAATCCACACAATCCAAGGGGGAGACATGACAGAGGACAGTATCTTTGAATTGGCCTATGGCGAAAGTGACTAGACAACGCTTGAAAACTAGGAGGTGAGGGCCATCCTTTTGGACCCATCTGAGTTGATAGGGTTGCAGATGTGGAGTGGTGACAAGATTAAGGCGGTTGACAAGGGATTGAGACACCAACTTTTTTTGGCTTCCATTGTCCATAATCAGTAAAGACAAGGCATTTTTGATTTGGCAGTTATGGGTGAAGAGGGGTTGGGTGGATGCGTTCGAATCATCCTGGGTCATTAGAATCAATGAGGGATCTACTTCTATAGGATTGTGTTGGGCACCAAATCGAGTTATCTTTCCGTTGCATTTCCATTACCCTTTTTGACCCTTTTGCACTTATTTACCTATGTTTACTATGCTAAACCTGTAAGGTAAATACCCCTGCCTTGTCTATTGGAATATTTTATTAATGAAATAAAGTCATGGAGTTTTGCTTATTCACAGCACTAAAACGAATGTTTGACCGCAGGTTCTGGAGAACAGGAACCAAGGCTTTAGTATCTCACAGCAGATCTGCTATTCATAGCAACGACCAAGCCATAAGGAGGCCGCGCAGCTGGAGTCACAGATCCCTGAACCATCTTGGGCATCTCGCTGGTCTTGTCTATCTAGTACTGGTGCTGTTCCAACTAATGTATATTTTTTGGGATACGATTACCATGTTTTGGGAAAAGAGGTTGTTCTCCCTCTCCATGTATAAAAGACAGTTTCTTCCTGTAACTAGGGATGCCCCCGTTGATATTGTAATAACCATTTTTAGATTTATAAAGCATCATCTATTTTGTTGTCTTAATCTTCGTTGTGACTAATGCAGCCCTGATCAGAGAGCTAGGCCCTCTCTTCTGATCAGGTGTTGCATCTCTCTGTGTGTATTATTTATTAGTTTATGCTGGTTGTTACAGTGTTTTAATTCTTATGATTGATTTTCGAAGTTGTAATTAATCTAGTTTCACAACAATGTTTTGAATCTTAATCGTGAACTCTTGTCCAAATCGGATTGTGCTCTTGCCCTTGCATATACCTTGCGCATTGACTTGAAATAATACGCACCTGGATTGATAAATTAATGTAGGAAAAAGGGTGAATAAATCGTTCATACCTAGACACCAACATTTTGGCGTCATTGTCGGGGAGGCTAACAAGGTGCAAGACAACGATCCGGACCAATTAGAGGGTCAATCTCTCGTCCTAGGGAGAGAACGAGTTTTCTCACTTTGCTTCAGGTCCTAAGCGTAGGTGTTCTTTCCGCTTGTTTTTATTCTTGCTTTTCTTTTTTTGGCCAATCTCTTGTCCTGGGGAGGGAGGAGTCTTTTGACGCACTGCTCTAGACCCTGAGTTAGATTTACTTCTTTCAAACCCTTCTGTGTTTTTTTTTTGGGAAACCCTAGATTTTACCCTAGGGATGGAGGAGTCTTTTGATGCCCTGCTTCCTAGTTGGAAAGTATTAGGTCTTCTCGTGGTGTGTATTTGTTCCTAGTTCTTGTCCTGGGGTAGGAGGAGTCCTTTGACGCCCTGCTCTAAGCCGTGAACCTTAAACTCTTTTTTTTTTTTCAGTTACCTTTCCTTTTGTAAGTTCTTTCATCTTGGGGAAGGAATGGTCCTTTGACACCTTACTTCGAGACTAAGAATTGTAGGTTCATGCCAAGACCTTCCATCATACCAACACTTGTATGAACAAAGAATCGAATAACAGGGGCAGAGGGAGAGCCCCAAAGAGGGGAGGACTAGATTTGGGAAGAAAGACCTACATCCAGCAAATTATAGCAAAGGCTGAATTATAAACATCCTCTCGTGCAACCATGAGACCAAGGGCATGAAGAGTGAAGTCTGAGGGACAATCAGTAGATCAACTAGTGCTGTCTACATCATTATTTGGTGATACGACACATCAGGTCCCTCCAGCAGTTGAAGAAACATATAGTAGTATACCTGACCAGGGAAATATTATGCTGGTAACAGAGGGGGAAGAGGTCGCAAGCAGAACCTCGACAAAGTCAGACCACTCCAGTAAGTGAGAGGAGGTTGTAGCCGAGGGATTAAGTCATTAGGACGCAGGAGAAGGGATCGAAGGAGTATTTTCATCACCAAGGGACCGGGGAAGTGCTGCTAAAGAGACTCAGATACAAGGGGTAAGGAATCCTCAGCCATCTCCTACAGAGCCTAGTGAAATACCCAGCGGTTATTGGAAGATATTTATGGCTCCCACAACCTCCACTATCGAGTTTCCAATCGAAGATCTGGGAGTTGGTGCCCCCACAAAGCCTATTCCATTAGCAGCCTTACCAAACTTTCATGGGCTTGTTTCAGAATATCTCAACACATTTCTATTTGAGTTTGACATAGTGTGCCGAGGGTATGACTACACGACGGAGGCCCAAAAGTTAAAAAAAATTCCTTCTACATTAAAAGGAACGGCTCTGCGATGCTTCATGGGTGTTGGAGGAAGCTCTATTTCCACATTGGATGATATGCGGACAACTTTTCTAGAAAAATACCAGGATTACTGTAAATCCCGGAATATTAAGGAGGAACTTTTCAAGTTCGCACAAAAAGAAGATGAGAGTTTGGAAGATTGTGTTGAATGATTCAAGTACACCTTACAGAGGTCGGGTCACTCTGACCTGGATAAGGAAATTCTAAAAATTATCCTCCTCTGATATTTCCGTGAGGACTCAATGGAACTATTGAACATTGTGGGAAACAGAGACATCTCTAAGGAAAGTTTAGAAGGTATCTGTGAATTATGCATTCAGTGCTCAAGGGGGATTACAAGAAAAAGACAAGGAATTCGCTCATCAAAAGGGTCTGGCAGAGGTGTTACAAAAGCATAAATCGAAAACCTTCTAGACAATTTGAGGGCGGATATCCTCAGCACCCTGTCGACACAGATGGATACGCTACAAGTAAAACAGAAGCAACTGGAATTGGACAGGACTATGGCGATATTATGCCCGACGTGTAGAAAGAAGCATCCAAAGAGGGAATGTCCACTAAACTCCATAGAGGAATGTGCAATCTGTGAGATAAATCATGCAACAAGCTCATGCCCCTCCCTGTCAGGCCTGAAAGCAGTATTTCAAGGAATAGGGAAAGACATGGAGAAACTGTACCTCATGGGGTCTAGAAAGCCATGGAAACCTCGACCACCAAAGGGAAATCAAGGTATGTACTCAGATCCATCTCAGTATTTCAATAATTCTAATATGAATCCTCAGTCCATACCCTATCCTTCCATGTGGCCACAATACCAGTTTCCACCATGGCAGCAGTGGAACCCTTAAGCCAGTTCGAGCTCCCCATGGGATCCAACTTGGCAAGGATCCCCTCCTGGGAAGTTTCCTCAACCAATGCCACAACAACAACTCCAACTGCCCTCTAATGTGCCTTCGGGTAATCAACCTGCCTGTCCTCAGCTCCCAATCCAACCTGATCCTAATCCTCATACCAAGGGAGCTGATCAAGTTTTCATTCTTAACCTACCTTCATATAGTATTCCCACTGCAGAGTTGTATGAAATCAATCTATGATCAGGGCGGACAGTTAATGTTCAACCTCCTCCAGTTACCATTGAACAACTCGATAGTGAAGGTAAGGAATCAAAACCAATTAATAAAGAGCCAAAACAAACTGATAGAAACCAGGCACCTCCTATAAAACAACATCAATCTGAACCACCTTACCCAGACAGACTAACTTTGAGTAAATCAAGCCCTGAAGCTGAGTTTGATTTATTAGGAGAATTGCATAACTTATTTGTTAAAATTTCCTTGTTACAAGATTTGAAGGATGTACCAATATATGCAAAGACTCTTAGGGAATAATGTTCAAAGAAACCCGCAAAGAAATCCAAAGACCCCCTTACCATTCATCTTATGGGAAAATTATCAGATTTCATGACGGGAAAGTCAATGCCTGAAAAGTACGGAGATCCGGGGAACCCAATTATGACAGTACAAATTAATGGGGTATAGATTTTGAATGTGCTGGTAGACTTGGGTGTTGCCATCAATGTTATCACCACTAAAACCATGCATGCATTAGGTATTTGTAACTTGAAACATACACCTACAGTATTGGAATTAGCAGACCGATCCATAGTCAAACCTATAGGAAAGTTGGAAGATGTAACAATTTTAGTGGATTCATGGCACTGTCCCATAGATTTCCTGGTCTTACAGATGCAATCTTCGGTGGGCAGCCATCTTTTGATTTTGGGTAGACCATGGATGGCTACTGCAGATGCTTACATTGGGTGTCGATCAGGGCACATGGTTATTTCCAATGGGAACAACATTAAGAACTTAGTGTTATACCCACCTGTAGAACCAAACCCATCCATAAAACCAGCAGGAAGCAAGAAAATTTTATCTAGGAAAGAGCCTGAAATGGAAAATGAGGAATTGAGGCCAATCCTCAGTATTGGACAAGCCCTTCAGTTGAAAATAGAATCAGAAGATGATGTAATCACCTCTTTTATGGATGATCCTTGCTCTGTTTCCAAAACAAATCAACAATTCCTAGAATCTATCCTAAGCTATGAGACTCAGGAAACAATTGAAACAACAAAAGGATCAGAGGAGCTACCTATTGATGCACCCAGTGAAAGTGTCCCAGTGGAACTAGAACAAAGAAAAAACCAGAATATTAATCCAACCCTGTCAGAATCCCAGAAGAAGAAACTCGTGGATGTCCTTCGGAAACAAAAAGAGGCCTTCACCTGGGATTATACAAATATGAAATGGATTCCTGCTAATTCATGTACCCATCATATATACATTAAGGAGGATTGTCGTCCTGTGAGACAACCTTAGAGAAGGATGAACCCCGCATTGAAAAATGTTGTGAAAGAAGAACTTCAGAAATTACTAGACGTATGTTTTATTTACCCCATATCAGATAGCCAATGGGTCTCCCCATTAGTAATGGTCCCTAAGAAAAATGGTAAATGGCGGATATGTGTGGATTATCGAGAATTAAATAAGGCAACGCAGAAAGATCATTTTCCTTTGCCATTTATTGATCAAGTTTTGGACACATTGGATGGTAAAAAGTTTTTTTCTTTTCTAGATGGGTTTAGTGGGTATAACTAGATTCAGATAGTTCCTGAAGATCAGGACAAAACCACTTTCACATGCCCCTGGGGAACATTCGCATAACGGGTCCTTCCTTTTGGCCTGTGTAATGCTCCTGCAATGTTCTAGAGGGAAATTTTGGGAATCTTCTCTGATTTGATAGATGACAGTTTTGAAATCTACATGGATGACTTTACTCCATATGGGGATTCATTTCTTGAAGGGCTGAAAAATTTAGAAAAATTTCTTGAAAGGTGTATACAAGCACGTGTCTCACTGAGTACGACAAAATTCCATGTGATGATGGAAGAGGGAATTGTTCTAGGAAATTTTCTCTCAGATGAAGGAATCTGGATGGACCCAACAAAGACAAAGGTAATTCAGCATTTCCCGACACCCAAAACACCCATGCATGTACGCAACTTTATTGGTTGTGCTAGTTATTACAGGAGTTTTATAGAAAATTTTGCTAAAGTAGCACATCCACTTTTTCAATTGCTAACAAAAGATTCAGATTTTGTGTGGACATAGGACTATAATGCAACCTTTACGAGAATTAAGGAATTGGTATGTAGCACTCCGATTCTTAGAGGGTCGAACTGGGCATTACCTTTCCATATTCATACAGATGCTTCCCAAACAATGATTCATGCAGTATTAGGATAGCAAGAGGACAAAATACGATACGCAGTTTACTATGTTAGTAAGAATCTATCTCCTGCTGAATTAAACTACAAAGTGTCTAAGAAAGAGTTCCTTGTTTTCATTTACATCATCAATAAATTCTGGCACTACATTATCGGGTATCCTACCTTTGTGCATACTGATTGTTGGTCACTATAATTGCTTAATTAATTTCAAACAACCAAGTGAAACATAAATTATCAACCCAGGGAAGTCTTTTGTTTCAAAGATAGTTGCGCACTATATATGCTCAATTCCAAAAGCACTTAGTGTTGTAGTAAAGAAATCATTCTATCTAATTTTGCTGAAATGAACTGAAGTTTTGAATTGTATCACAGGAAAGAGATCTCCCTATTGCAATTCTTTATAGTTCGAATTAAGAATCCTGGATTACATTTTAGAATAACATTGCAATGGGTAAGAACAACTATCTTTTAATCAGAGAACATGACCCTTACTCTCAAACAGAGACTCAGTACTAACACTCTTTCATGAAAGCAATAATGCAGAAAACAATAAGCTCTATCTAACAGAGAACAAAGCACTTAGT
>JZKD02S1665280.1:878369-890427 GCA_000966675.3 Picea glauca | reverse complement strand
TGTTTTGCAGGAAAAAAAAGGAATATGGCCAGGAAAAATGTAACACTCGGTGCCGTTACTCCACCAGTGCTTCTATAAAAATGTTGTTGTTACTCCCCTAGTGAGTTGTTACAGCTCTAGTGTTTTTACTCCACTAAATGTTGTTACTCCGTAACTATTGTTACTCCTCAACGGCCGTTACTTCGTTGATGTTGTTACTCCGCAACTGTTGTTACTCCGTCATTGACGTTACTCCACAACTGTTGTTATTCCGCTGGTGTTGTTACTCTGTAACTGTCATTACTCCGCAACTGTCGTTACTCCACCAGTGCCATCACTCTGCAATTGTCGTTACTCTGTCGATACAGTTACTCTACAACTGTTGATTCTCCGCCCTTGTTGTTACTCCGTAACTATTGTTACTTCGTCGATGTCATTACTCCGTAATTGTCGCTACTCCGTCGTCGTCGTTACTTCGTCATTGTTGACTACTCACTTTTGTTGTTACTCCTTGTTGTTGTTATGCCCTGTTACCGTTACTCCGTCAGACATTTTGTTGTTACTCCACCATAAGGTAGGTCCCCAGGTACGTCTCCGCCAAATTTTATGGATTTAATTAAAATATTCCAAAAATACATCAAAACATGACGTGGATGGACATAATTAAGTTGGGGGGGAACCGTCATAATAAACAATGGCATACCACGAAAAACATTCATGACACACGATCCCCACCAAATAGAATCCAATGATTTTGGTACTTCTTAATCATAACTTTGATATGGTGGAATGCGTACTCGTATGCACAGAGTCACAATCATTCACCTCCCCAACACGCTGCATTAAATCTCTGAAATATCCAATAGTACCACCACAATCTGTCATGATTTTCAAAACATACCAGTTTTGTTTCATCCGTTGTCCCCAAAAGCGACATGATGTTATTTTAGTTGCCAATAGTTTGGAGCCCTGTCATTTTACCCTACTAGCTAATTGCATTCATCATGCTAACTCCGCCTCTACAGCAATGGGTGGATGATCTGTGCGGCATGAGCCTAAAGATACAATGAGAGTTCGGAACAATCAGGAGGTATGGCAGGTCTTTGAGAACATGGGATGGAATGTTTACTTTGAAAGGTTGAAAGGGTCGAACGAAGAAATTGTAGCAGAATTTGCACCCAACTTGAGAGAAGGAGGCTCTCGGGTCTACAGAATTGAAATCCCTGTAATAGAGGAAGCCATCGCAGAAGTTAGTGGACTCCCTCAAAACGGACAAAAATGGTTTTCAAGAAGGACTGTCCTTCCGGAGTTTCCTAAAGCCTTTTTATCGGTGGAAGAAAGCATCGTGCAGAAGGGTCGAGGATACAACCAAAAATCGTTGTTGCATCCATGGGAAGAAGTAGCAGAGTTCATCATGAGATATATGACTTGCGAAGGGAGATACTCTACCATATTCAAATACCATATTTGAATACTGACTCACCTGAAATTTCCCCAAGCAAAGGATTTCTCACTAAATGTGTCATATTTCTTATTGAGAAGCATTCACCTAATGGCACATTCGGCTCAGGAGTCACGACAGGTATTGGCGGTCATCATCCACCATGGGTTGGTTCAGCTGTTAGTAATGAATGACATCAGACGAATCTTGATCCTGTGGGAACTATTTTGGGATTCCATAGAGGAAGAAGTAGTAGCGATTGTGGCTGCTAGGGAAGATGAACCAGAAGCCATGAACGAGGAAAATGTTAGGGAAGATGAACCAGAAGCCATGGAGGAGGAAAACGCAAGAGAAGATGATTATGTTGACTAGGAGGAATCGGAAGAGATGGATATGGAAGCTGAAGAATTTGAAGAAGAGGTTGCTCCCCAAGAGCGAGATGAAACCATGGAACCAATGGAAGATGTGGAAGTTGACACAAAAAGTCCCACTAGTACCATAGCTAAGGTTGTCCCACAAGAACCAGCCTCACCTGTGGAACTAGTATATCAATTTGATAGCATGATAACCACAGAAGCGGGGTCACAACAGACAGGAGCAGGTGAATTGGTCGATATTGCGACCGAGGGTACCCCACAAGGACCTCCTGTCACCATGGAGTCGATGGAGGAGGATAAATCAAATGAAGAAGAGGTCATGACCACCCCAACCATAAAACCCATGGAAGAGGAGGAACGAGGACAAGAAGGGCTCAGAGCTAGGGAAGCCATGGAACCCACGGAGGAAGTTCTAGGAGAACTAGGGCGTGAGGTTAGCGCTGACCCACAAGAACCAACATCGACCTCGGGACCAAACATTGAAGATCTCTGCCAGTTCTCCTTTTTCTCCTTTATTCCAAGAGGAGCAAGGCGAACTTGTTCCCTTTGACGCACAGAAGAAGATCTCTCCATTCCTCTAATTTTATCACAAAAGACACAACCGTGTGGGGTGGATGCTACTCAAACAAACACATTAGTAGGAGAGCATCTCACAAGGGCACCATCGATCGCGGTGAGTGCACAACAAGAAGAAATAACCATAGGCGAAGAGGAGGGACCAAGTGAAGCGGTCCCAACGAATGAAGCAATGGAAGAGCCAGGCGAGAAGGTCGTAAGACTCCCAGTCAAACAAAAACATCAACTACAGTTTAAAGAGACAATGCATCTTAAGATGGAGGTCAGGAAACTAAGGAAACAGGTACACAAAATACAGAAGAGGATGAAGAAATAAAAGTAGCAAGCTAGAAAGTCCAAGGCCATAGGAGTAGAAGAAGAGACTCAGATGGACCAAGTAGCCATAACCTCTGCTGCTACTCAAATAGACCCGCTTGAGCGATTGTTTGAAGACCGTGAGTATGACTTAATGGTCGAAGTGTAGACTTGGAAATATACTGTGGCTCAGTATCAAAACAAGGTCAGAAGAACTCAGGAACAAGCCTCCACAACCATTTTTAATTATGTGGAGCATATAGACATAATGAGATTAAGGCATGCGAAGCAACAGCTCAAGATGGAGCAGCTAGAAAAGCAAGTGGCAAAGCTGAAAATTGATAAGGAGTAGATGTTTAATTTGGCGCAAGAGGTGATGGCATGTCGCCCCTCTGCTTCTTGTTATTCTTTATTCTTACATGAACGTTTTCTTTTATTTTGCATGGACAGCATAAAAAACGAGATTAGTTATAAAATAGAAGATGGTGTATAATTCCTTCGAATAATGAGGCACCATGATGTGCCAACTCAACATTTGATGTGTGAATTCTACTTGCATGGGTATCTTCTATGCCTGGACAGAGAATTCAACCCTGTCCCATATGTGGGGGACATTCATTTAAGGGCCCTCACCTCTTACACCTTCAACCAGATTAGCTGGCAGAAGGCTTTTAACACATTTGAATCTAATCAGGTTACAAATCCATTTATAGTAAGAGGATAACATGAAAGTTCAGTCACCATGTTCACTAAACACAACACCTTTTTGGGGATTAAGGGGAATAGAGACAGAATGCCAAGGACACAAAATTGGTGCCTTGATTTATGTGTCAAACAATTAGTCACATTTCAAGATGAAGCCCTTGATTACTGTCAGAAAATATGGATGATGTCACCTACAACTATCTGGAACATGGAACCTTTTGGGGCACCAAATTTTTCACAAGTTCTCCCTAGAGTGCCTAGGTATGTGGCATGTGTATGAACATGCGGGGTCCGGTGGATGGGAATCTGGTTTCAGTTTCCCACTATTTGGTTTCCAGTAGAAGATTACACTCCAGTGTATATCGTCTCAGACAATTGGTGGAAAGAAGTTCTCCTTTCAGATGGTTTTAAAGTTCCAGGGACAGAGATGGCCAAAGAATATGATCTCGCCCATTTTCAGAAAGCCAACAGTCAGTGAAATCCAGATCTGTGAAGGCGGCGAACTACATGAGGGCATGCAGAAGGCTAGTTAGGGGGAGATGTTGGGCACCAAATCGGGCTATCTTTCTGTTGCATTTCCATTACCCTTTTTGACCTTTTTGCACTTATTTACCTATGTTTACTATGCTAAACCTGTAAGGTAAATACCCCTGCCTTGTCTATTGGAATATTTTATTAATGAAATAAAGTCGCAGAGTTTTTCCTATTCGCAGCACTAAAACAAATGTTTGACCGTAGCTTCTAGAGAATAGGAACCAAGGTTTCAGTATCCCATAGCAGATCCGCTATTCACAGCAATAACCAAGCCATAAGGAGGCCGCGTAGCTAAAGTCGCAGATCCCTGAACCATCTTGGGCATCTTGTTGATCTTGTCTATCTAGCACTGGTGTCGTTCCAACTAATGTATATTTTTGGGGATACAGTTACCATGTTTTGGGAAAAGAGGTTGTTCTCCCTCTCCATGTATAAAAGATAGTTTTTTCCTGTAACTGGGGATGCCCCTGTTGATATTGTAATAACCCTTTTCAGATTTATAAAGCATCATCTATTTTGTTGTCTTAATCTTTGCTATGACTAACGCAGCCCTGATCAAGGAGCTAGGCCCGCTCTTTTGATCAGGTGTTGCGTCTCTCTATGTGTATTATTTATTAGTTTATGCCTGTTGTTACAGTGTTTTAATTCTTATGATTACTTTTCAAAGTTGTAATTAATCTAGTTTCACAGTAATGTTTTGAATATTAATCATGAACCCTTGGCTAGAATGGATTGTTCTTTTGCCCTTGCATATACCTTGCGCGTTTCCTTGAAAGAATATGCACTCGGATTGATAAATTAATGTAGGAAAAAGGGTGAATAAATTGTTCATACCTGGACACCAATAGATTGTCCAGAAGAACTTCTTAGATATATTCTACTTGGGAAGGCGCAATGAGCTCAGTGAGTAGAGTTTTGTTGGTTTTAAGATTTTGGAGGATTCGACAATCTAATGAATTGTGTGAAGTAGTTTTCTGGAATGAGCACTAGGGTATCCTTGTATTTGTATTGGGTGTGGGGTTTTGAGTCCGAGGAGATGGAAAGTGGGCTGAGGGATGGGAGCTGGATGGTTGAGAGGCAGGGGGGTTGGTGTAAGGGTGGGACTGAGGAATACGACCTCTAGGAGATAATTTCCTTTTTATAGCCAAAGATCTCTGAAATGTTTTATCTAAATTTGGATTTTCAAACAACTCTACTTCTCGATGGAATTAAATTAATAAACCAACCACAAATTTTAATATGAGTACCTCTTCCGAATCTGGAACATGAAGTAAGAGGCACATCTTGTAGAAGAAGTCTATGTAGACTTGCACTCCTTGTGAAGGGAGTTGTCGAAGTTGGTGCCATTTGATCCATAAGGATTTCACATACCCAGGAGGGTAGAAGCAATTTCTCAAAGCTTCAGAAATTTGAGACTGGGTTGTGAAGGGTTAAAAAGTAGAGGATTCTGGAGCATCCCCAATATCTATCACAAATGTGGTATTCTCTTGCTCTGTATCCCACCAAGTTTGTGGCATTCCTTCTAATTGCAAGGCGGCAATATGGAGTTTTATTTCCTCGGTAAGGCATGGACATGTATTGAAATAGGTGGATAGGCTACGGATCCAAGAATCCACCATTTCACCATTTGTTTGCCCAAAAAACTTGGATAGTTATGGATTCGAGTGTCCAAACGGAATGGATTTGGATTGTTTTGTTGTTGCATTCTGAGCAGCTCATTGAGGACGGCGGAAAGATCTTGGATGGGATTTGATGTGTTGGAATCTGAGTCAACTACCAAAGGATCTTTGTGTGGAGGAATTGTGAGGCCAATTGAAGAGAAAATGCACCCCTAGGTTGCAATGTTGAACATAGGACTTTGTTTTGAGAACAGAGGAATCAAAACCTTGAGGCAAAGGAGCTTGAACTGGTCTAGAGGGAGAGATCTATATTGTTTTAGATCTGTGGAGCTCCTCTCTATGGAAATGGAGATGTGGGAGCCCTAGGGGCTTATGAGATCTATGGATCTTCTTGCATAAAATTGAAACCCTGGAATGGGCAAACTCTAGATTATTTCATGAAACCCCCCCCCCAAAAAAAAAATTGGCTCAATCTTCAAGATCAGAAGTTTTTCCATGGATATTGAGGCTCTAATACAAATTGATCTTCCCAAGAAGGTGATCTACAGGATACGGTGACCACGCAAGCCATAACTCAACTTCTGACCAAAACTCTCCTCAGGGGCGCAAATCTGAACAAGAGCGCATTAGTTTGGGTGACCAAGCAAATGGGGATCCAGACTAGGGTGACCTGAGAGTGGGAAAGAAGTGTTGGCAATATCAGAGTGAACTCCAGGTATTAGTGGGAGAATCCCAGTGCATCCATGGAAGAGGGCACACTCACTTCATTCCCACAAAGAAGAAACTAACAAGGGCGCAAACCCCAGTTGGTGCGTTCTCCCTTATGCCTCAGAAAACTTGAAGGAAATGATTTTCTCCCTGAGAGAGTGGCTAGCTAATGAGATAAGCTTGCTCTAAGAGGTGGAAGCATGGAAAATGAAGTCACCAGGAGGCAACCATGAAGGAAGTTGCACTGGTTATTCTTCAGAAAACCTAAAAACGAAATTTTCGTGAATGTAAAATGCAAACTCATAAAATAAAACAACCAAGACACATAGCTTCAGAAGAAAAGGTAAGAATGCTTTATTTTAGTCCTGTTTCACCTTATATACCAAGGGAACCATTTATTTTACATATATTTAATTACTCATCAAAAGGTAAAGAAGTGTTGTGCCTAGGTAATTGACTTGTGCGCCCTAGGTGGGCGTTCCCCTAGGTGGCCTCCTTGGCCCACATTGATGTGATATTAATTTTTACCCTAAATTTGTGTATGCAATGTAATGCTTAACATAGGAAAACAAATATATATTTTTGGATATAATAAAAATATTTGTGTTTCTCATTTTTAACCGGTTGATGGAATTGAAGTGTTATTGCTCTCTTCACCTCTTTCAATATGTAGAATTAATTACATAATCAATGAATTTCACCAATCACCACATCTAATTATAAAAATTTGTACTATGTATTTATTATTATGCATTATTATATTTATATTATATTTATTATCTAATATATTATTCAGATTATATTTATTATGTAGTATAATAAATATTACATAAAAATATATATTATTAAATTTGAAAGGTTTATTTTCAAAAAGAAAAATGGAATATTTTAGAAATGCAATTTGCATTTGGCTAGCTTAACTTAATTGGAAGGAAGTTTAGGTTAATCCCAAAACTATACAACATCCACATTAAAGTAAAAATGTGGTCAATGTTAATTTTTTTCATTTAAAATCTTTACAAATTGATTCCTTTTAAGACTATAAAACTAGCCCCTAGTTAACATATTGTTCACTTTTCACAGTAATCATCATCATCAATAGGGTGTCAGCTATCATGCCCATTTCCAAATCTACTTGGCAAGACTAAGATTCCATACAACCCTTGTCTTATTTGTGTGAATATGCAATCAATCTTTTAACCTATGGTAATCACACATTGATTTCCGACCTTATGCTTCCTTAGGATAATATGTTCTATTTAGGTTTGGTTGGTTTCAAATATATTTCAGCTATTTTTAAAAGCTATGTTTTTTTAGGTTTTATTTTCTTATATATATACACCCTTAGTGGGCCTAATGGTTAAGAACATGTGTTTCCTCTTAAGAGGTCATGGGTTCAAATCCAGAGGGGGGTAGGGTATGTATACCTTCGTAGACTTTCGTTGGGCGGAGGGGGGGTATCATACACTAGTTTGGTGTGCTGGCTTGGCCATGACCTTAAAAATAGATTATTATTATTATATATATTAAGATGTAGTTTTGAGTTTTTTGTGATTTTTTTATTATATTTCTTGCCTTTTTCATAGCTCAATTAACATTTAATAAAAATTAATATAAAAATAAAATAAAATAAATAGCTGAGAAATAAATGAAAGGAATACTTAAAAATACAAACTTTGTTGTAATACATATAATTTATTGTGACTAATATGACTATTATACTACTTATATATATATTTTTACTTTTTGTTATGAAAATCAAGTTGGTTTTATTAACATGTTCATAATCATATGTATACAGGTTTATTTT
The DNA here is from genome assembly GCA_000966675.3 of Picea glauca. NCBI lineage: Eukaryota > Viridiplantae > Streptophyta > Pinopsida > Pinales > Pinaceae > Picea > Picea glauca. The sequence continues at coordinate 882,384 of JZKD02S1665280.1, read as the reverse complement.
AAGGGTACTACTCTAAATACAAAGAGTATTTGGCCAATATTTACTTACTTTTTATTTAGGTTGTGCCGAGAGTTTTATATGGGTTTTATACCAGTGGAATAACGATTTGAGTCTCCAAAATTTAGGATGGATGAGCTTGTCTTGGAAGGTTATCATGGGGTGTTAGTACATGAATCTTAATGATGGTAAGCTTCTTCTCTGAATTTTGGTAAAATTATAGTTGCTTAAAAAAAAAATTAATGACTACAACCCTACCTTATGGATTGTAATATGAATTATAATCCATTTACTATTAACCTTAGGCTTCTTTAGTCACATTCATAGTTGAGATTTCTTTTAAATATTTTATCTTATTTTTTTTTCCATAGGAAGTCCTTCAAGAAAATGTAGCTAAGGTCTTCCTCTACCTTTTATTATACTAAAATCTCCCAGTCATTTACACCATCATCATCCTTTAAACACATACTAGCAAGTGGCGTAGAGCATAATGAGAATTGAACCCTCGTGAATGCTTTACCCATTCATTGAACTGACTAAAATGCCAATTATGTTCTTTTGGTGGGTAAACCCCTTGATTGGAGAGGGTACAAAACTAGTTACAATATCTCCTTTATAACTTGGTATAATATCAACCTTTTGGAATAAATTCATCTAAGAAGCCACAACTAGGGTATCTATTCCATAAAAGTCATTGAGTACTTCTACTTGACAAAATTTGCAAAGATTGCATTAGGATGGGGACACCCTTAAAACCACATTCACATTCCATTGAACCTATGCTTATTGCATTAACATGTCCTCCCAACTCTAGAGGATTTCATCAATTGGAGAATGGTTATATGAGTTTGGGTCTTTCACCTTGGGTCATTATCATAAAAATTGCTTCAACTTACCACTATAACACAACTGAACATCATAATTTTTTTTTTCTTACATGTGCTTCATGACACCAAATACCGGTACTCGCTACATCCATGAAAAAAAACCCCAAAATCCACGAGAGAACATGGGGAGGACGAGAATTTTTTAAATATTGGGACTCAACATCTAGAGCATCATATAGACCCATTTAAGTGCATCACATGCCACTTACCAGGAATTGAACCTGGGTGGGGAGCATAACAACATTCCTCCAAACCACCCAAGCTACATCCAATGGACACATAGGAAATGTTATATTTATAATTACAAACAATTAAATATTTTGTGTATCTATCAGGTATTAAAATGGTATAATGTTTAAACAAGAATAAAAACATGTAATGATTATCTTACCAATGCATAGTATTGATTTTCCCCCCACTCTCATTCCCAAAAATATAAAAATGTTTGCTAACAATGATCCTTACAACTCTTCTATGTTTTATACCCTTCCAATACTTTCAAGGGAAATAACATTTACCATCACCATAATGTGCTAATAATATAACCAAGTCGCTAAACTATCATTTGACATTGTTATTTATCATGAAAAATTCAATTGATGAGTTTGTACAACAAGACTATATTAAAAAAATTATACATAAGGAATTCAAAATAATCATCATAATCTAATACACAAGTTGTAAATATGGCATAATCATCACAATCTCTTTTAGAATTTACATTTGTACAAACACATGAGTACACTAACATACCATTAACATAATCAAAGTTAACATAGTCAAAGATAATATTTTTGCCAAACTTGACCTTGGCTCAAATCTTAAAATGTCAAATAGGTGTTGTTATTGCTACATCCTAAAGAGGAATCTATATATTGATGTCTATCGGGTAAAAAAGTTAAAAAAAAAAAAAAAAAGAAGTAGTTTTAACAAGTTGCCAAGAATTTCTAACACCAAAATTAATTATTACCATCAGAGATATATGTCATATTTCAAACCCAAATGTAGTAGTGGAAGTTCATATAGTTTCAACCTGGCATGCACCACATGTTCACTTTTAAGCATAAGAGGCTTTGGGAAATAACATGTGAGGTGACATTGGAAAAAGGTGTCAAGACAAAATATATGCATAAGATAGGATTATAACAAGGTTGATATCCTAAACACCTTTGGCATATCCTATTGTGGGTTCATCGTCCCCTCTTTGGCCCCTTTTCCAATGCTTAAATACACATGCACATTCTTTTTTTCCATACAAATACAATTGATCATAAGAAATGCAACCCATCTATTTTTATCACTAAATAATAATAAAAAAGGAAATAAAAATGCATACAAAACAAGACAAAAGAAATATATAAAATAAAAGGAAATAGGAAAACAAATAAAGTCGAGGATAATCATCAAACAAACAATAAACTTAATTAACTAAATACATTGGGTTAAGAATCTCATCCCCTAGTGTAACTATTAGGGCCCTACCCTAAACCCCTTACTTCGATAACTTTTTAATGTATAGCACACCTTTTTTTGAATAAGATGCATTAAATAGTTATTTGGTAGTCATTCATTGTAAAAAAGGTCCTATTTATTAATAAGGCCCTAATAAGTTTGTAGGAACTCATTATAAGTGGGATCATAGGTAGTTAATATTATATTTGGATAGCTATATATTGAGTAGAATGTTATGTAAAGTTTTGTCAAGATTTGTTAATGTAATTGGAGCTTTTCTCTTTTAGGTTTCCCCCTTAAAGATGCAAGTGAACATAAATCTCTATTTTTTATTATCAAGAGATATTTATTGGGGTTTATGATCCAGTGGATATCATTGGCCACCCACCTATTCCAACTGGCTCACATACAGTTTTCATCTTGACAGTTGTTTTCTAACTTTACGCATCCTAAACTTTTAGGGTCGTTTTGAGTCCCTAAACAACATTTTTGGGATCACCACAATCACATTGTAGATGATGTAGTGTTGGATTACTCAAGCGGGGGTGAATCAGTAATAGAGAAATCTAATCCTTTTTAACCATAAAATGCAAGTGTTATATCAATGTAGCATTATCATCCAATAGTTGTAGAGTAAATAAACAATGAAAAAATGAACAATCATACACATACACAATACACCAGTGTTTTTACGTGGAAACCCGTAGGGGCCGAATAAAATTTACATCAAATATTTTCATAAACTGTGACAGTATATCTACCTGATTTCAAACAAAATTCAATAATTCTTTTAATTGAGCACCTAAGCATTTATAAATTTATCAACACATAATAATATTTTTATAACAGTTTAAAAACAATGCAAAATCTTAAATACCTGAACCTGATGCTAATATCCCTCCGTTGTCCAAATTCCTTCTTGACCGTTGGTGCACCATAAAACACTGCCAAAAACCTAGTTCCTCCCTGCCAACTAGGTAACTTCCTAGCTCCAGGATATCATATGGATATCCTGGCCCCCGTGCCCAAAACCTCCAGCAACCCCGGTGCACTCATACAATCCCACTCCCAAAATTTCACTTCTCTCTGCAATTCCCAGAGCTCCCAAAATTCATCCCCAACCTCCCCCCCGTAGAATCCTCCCGTCCACCTCCTTCCCCTCCAGATTCCTCCTTCACCAACTCCCTGCGCCTCATTTACTCCCTACCTAACTCATTTATTACCCTCTCATCCTTTCTCGTTAATGCCCCGTATCCCTCCTTTATTATTTTATCCTCTTGTAGTTAATATGTTATCCCTTGTTGGATACGTAACTTAATTTAACAATATAGTTTATTATCCTCCTTTTATTTCTTTACCTTATTAATTAATGAGTTAATTAATACTTAAATTAATGAGTTAATTAATACTTAAATTAATCATTGACAATCATGAATAACTAATTAATAATAATTAATTAGTAAATGTTATTTTAAGAAATAATTATTGTTTAGCTAATCTTTTAGAACAGTTAGATTATTAAATTAATTATAATTAATAATCATATATGTCTATTTAAGCAGGTTCGTTACATACACCCACCCTTCAGGAAACTTCATCCCGAAGTTAAGGTATCTTATGGTACAAAGGACAAGAAACATGGTTCACACATTCATAACAAGTAACTGACATTATTAGTA
>JZKD02S1665280.1:823357-866674 GCA_000966675.3 Picea glauca | reverse complement strand
AACTTTTACACAACATACTATAGATTGTTCCCTAACCAACACATTTTGTCTCACTGAATTTGGATCTGTTATGAAGAAGTTATGACGTTGTTACCCAAAACACCTGTTTTTGACTAGTTTCAGGACCCGCAAACCCTATTTTTGACGAAGTGTAACTCCCAAAATACAACGATCCACAAGATAAAAAATTTACCACGGATACTTGGGTATGTTTTCTCAATGGCATAGAAATTTCACGGTTAGAATCATTATAGAAAAGAAATTATAGCGAAAATGGTGAGATGACCTACAAATAACATACCTTAGAAAGCACCATCAAAAGGATTTATCCTTCCTTGCATTTTGGCCTTCTTTTCTTCACCTTCCCTCAGAAATTAGGCCTATATGTCCTTGGTTACCTCAGACACCTATATATATTCAATATGCTCAAGTGTGATTTAAATGAGAGAGCCTTAGCTCTTATTTATACTCTCCAAGTAGCTTCCCTAAAAACATCTTCTAGGTCACTTTGTCCACTTTCCTAGGAATATGTTGGTATATCTATATGTGTTTTAATGTTATGTAGAGTGCTCTAGATGAGATTATTGCTCTCATTTATGGTGCATTGTTATTGGTGGTTACACACATGGTTATGATAAAGAGTTCCATCTTTTAATTCTCTTAGTTAACTTAGAAACAAATTTCCATTAATATTTAATGAATGCCAACAAATCTATATTCTCCTTCATCCTTTATACTTAGAGATTGGATATCTATGACTATGATATAAGAGTCATTGAACTTTTGTACGAGGTTTTCAAATTGGATTAATTGAGTCTAGTGGACTATTGGTCTTTTTTAGCATTGTTGGGAAAACTCATGGTTAATCAAGTGCTCTCTTTGCACATTTAAAGAATACCACGAAGTCCTACATCATTTTGGCATTGATAGAGTTGTAGAATGTCATTTGAAATTGGAATTGCAAGCAACTCAACAATGAACCAAAGATTAAAAAGAGTAGAATTTCTTTCCATTGGTTGGCATTCAATTCACCGAGATTTTGTTTGGTAGATTTCCAAACTAAATAATGTAACCAGTTAACAAGTTTCAACACGTGAATATTCATGATCTCAGTCTATTTTTAATCACAATACCTAGTTTAATTTTATTCCATAGAGTATCCATATTGGTTGGCCTACCATTTATGGATAGCAAGGGAAGTTTGGTCTCAATTCATTGCATATTGTTATATCATTGTGTGTCCACTAATTTTGTACTTTGTATTGAATATCAATGCAAGTATGTTATAAAAATGATTGAAGTGATGGTGGAAGAATGTTTGGGAGTAGAATACTCACTTAAGGACCTATCACAACTCCCAGAAGAAACTTACTTTGTATTGAATATCAATGCAAGTATGTTATAAAAATGATTGAAGTGATGGTGGAAGAATGTTTGGGAGTAGAATACTCACTTAAGGACCTATCACAACTCCCATAAGAAACTTTAGGACGTACATTAGCAATAATGTGAGTGAATTGTTTTCTTTTTCCTTTATTTCATTTTCAACATTTAATTTCATTATTTTACTACATGGAATTGACAAGTAACTATAGGTTAGCTTGCATTTCATTTATTAATTTGTTATTAATTACTTTTTCTAAACCCTAATTGAAATACCCTAATTAACCTTTAACCATAAATAGCTAATTAAGATGAATACATTAATCCATAGAGACGTCTTTCTTTCCTCTCTTTTCTAACAATGAATAACCAATTAAGATGAATAGTCTAATTAACCTAAAGGTTTTTAGCTAGTGTATTTTCCTTCCAACCTAGTGACAATTCGGCTCTATCTTCCTTCTTTGTTAATAGTATTTGCCTTAAAACCTAGTGACAACTCCGCTCTATCTTCTTCTTTGTTAATAGTATTTGTGGTAGGAATAGTTCGTCACCCTTGCCTCCAAACCATTCACTCAGTATAATAAACATATGTTCTACACAGTGAAGATAAAAGTATACTTTTAAAACCTATTAACAACTCCACTTTATTTTCCTTCTTTGTTAATAGTATTTGTGGTACGAATAGTTCCTCATCCATGCCTCCAAACGAGTCACTCACTATAATAAACATATGCCTTATCCTTTTGAGCTTTTATATGTATTCCTTGTCATAGGCATTAGGCATTCTCAAGGGCTTGGATGTGAACTTATAACGAGTCTCTTACTGTCATAATCTTTGTATAATAAAATATTTACATCCACCCTTCTTTAGTAATGTGTATTTGTGCACTTAGGACATTATTTTGGTTTTTAATCATGTTCTTCCTTATATACTATTCAATAAACCAGGCTAGAGGGCATTAATTTTGGCAGTATTTTCTTCTTAGATATCTATGTCGAATTAGCACGATGTATTCCACTCTGCTGTATTCGTGTTCTTTATATAGAACAAAGCAAAGAAATTGAAGGTGGAGGAGCGTTCTTGCTTTTAGCTTTTTCTTTTTTAATGCCGGACCTTCCTTTTTCGCACTTTAATTTCCGCTGGCTGCCTCTTATAAGCTCTGATTGCTGGTCTGAACCGCACATCTAACGAGTGCGCACTTTTTCTTCTGCTGTTCTCTTCTTATAGATTGCCAATCAAACGAGCCATCGATATTCATTACCACTGCAACTTCTTTTCTATTTTTCAGGACGTTCAAATGGGGAGATATTGATTCATTGATTGAGAAGATTAAAGGGTAGTTCAGGGTGGACTGTTGGGCCATGAATGGACCATAACGTCATCTCTTGCGTCTTGGTTAAAATCTTTTCTGTAATAATTTTTTTAAATTTTCAGTCGCGCCTTTACTACCCTGACAAAGTTGCGCAACTGGTTTTTCTTCCAATTTATATATTATTTTACTTAAAGTCAAAGGTGACGCAGGATTTGGTTCGTTCCAATGATTGTTTGTTTTAGTGTTTTAAAAGCAGAAGTTAAAGAGATGAAGGTGGTTATGTTCTTTTGGACTTTTTATATTTCAGTGCTTTTCGATCTGTTCAGACGTTGTTTCAAAGCATCAAAGAGCTGGTATAAACAATCTGGACAACTTTCTCCGTAATCGATATCGCAAAAGAGCCAAACTCTGGTGTGCGTTATTTGATTTGCTTCTCATCACGTTTGTTTTTTGTTTTGTTTTCACATATTATAATTTAATATTTGACCGTTTCTTTCTTCATTTTGTTACAAAGATGTGACAATGTTAATTAACATTCCTTTCAAAGGGAAAAAAGCAATACCTAAAATGTAAGAATAAATTGCTATTACATAGAACCTGTTGTGAGTTTTTTTATTTGCTTTTCATCAAGTTTGCATAGAACCTGCTGTGAGTTTTTTTATTTGCTTTTCATCAAGTTTGCATAGAACCTGTTCTGAGCTTTTTGATTTGCTTTTCATCAAGTTTGTTTGTTTTGTGTTTTGACAAATTATAATTTGATATTTGATGGTTATTTTTTTAGTTTTGTTATATAGATGTGAAAATGTTAATGGGATAAAAGGTTTTGTGTTTTCACAAATTATAATTTAATATTTGATTGTTATTTTTTTAGTTTTGTTACATAGATGTGATAAAATTAATTAACATTAATTTGAAAGGGATGAAAGCAATACCTAAAATGTAAGAACAAGTTGCTATTACATAGAGCCTGTAACAAATTATAATTTAATATTTGATGGTTATTTTCCTCTTTTGTTATATAAATCTCACAATGTTAATTAACATTCCTTAGAAAGGAATAAAACCAATACCTAAAATATAAGAACAAGTTGCTATTGCATAGAAATTGGTATCATTATATATATATGAAACTAAATTGGGTTTTAACATGTTTTAAATTATGGAATATACATTTGACTATCAATGGAGTTATTAATACTTTGTTTAGGTTGTGTTAAGATATTAGGTTTAATATGATGTTATAGGTTGTGTCTAAGCTAATTATTTTCAATATGGAGTTTTAATTAATTAAAGAATTTTTGGATTATCTAAAACTGAGGGATGAGTTTATGCTTAATAAATGAATTACTATAAATTCTTTTGTATCAGATATTTGTTGATGATAAGTCTTTTCTCCACTTAAATTTTGGTAAATCTATAATTATTTTAAAATAAATTCAATGATGATATTTTGATGTTTGGAGATAAATTGTGTAATTTTTTGAAACATCTACTAAATATAATAAATTTCTGGATTGCACTACTAAAGCTAATTGATGTATTATTAATTTTAATTTTTTAAAGTTTCTTTATAGTTAAGTTTTTCTCATAAAGAAAACTAATTTTCTTAGTTATATGAAGTGCTTCAAGAAAATGCAACTAGAGAATTATATCACATTTTATTCTACTAAACTCACCTCAACACTTAAACCATCTTTATCCTTAGACTCATGATAATAGGTGAGGTTAACCACAATCAAAATGTAACCTAGTGAATGGTTTATTCATTCATTGAACTCACCAAAATGATTTATTATATTATTTTGGTGGGTAAATCTCTTTTGACTAGAAAAAGTACAAAATTCATTAAGTTACAATATAAACATTAGAAGTAGGAAAACGTCATATAAGAAGCCACAAGTGGGGTATTTATTCCATCTAAGTCATCAATTAATTGCAAAACATCATATAAGAAGCCACAAGTGGGGTATTTATTCCATCTAAGTCATCAAGTAATTGCACTTAGTTGGATCTGCAAAAAAAATGTATTTGCATTTGCATTCACACATACCAATAGTACTTATACATAGTTGAATATCCAAACAATTGGTATTTTCATTTTCATTTTGTTATTTGCATTTGCATTTACATATGTGATATGTGAGTAGTACTTGCACTTTGTTGGATGTGCAAACAATTCATATTTGTATGGGCATGGAACATGCATTTATTAAATTAGCTTGAACATATTCGATATATTATGAATCAATGTAGTATTGGTGAACTAAAATATATTTTTCTAAATTAAATTGTATAAATTGTTAAGCTTTTCCATTAAAAAAAAAGGAAAGTTATTAGAAATTTTGATGACTTGAATGACAAAAAAAAATCCTCCATTTATTAAGACATAATTTGAATTTGTAACATAAAAAACCATAAAAGAATTTGTATTTACCTCTATTAACTAAAAACAATATGATATAACTTAAATATATAACATAGAAAACAATAAGTAAATTTTTATTTTTCCATATTAATTTAAATGACTAATTTGCTCTGGTTTCACATTAATAATAAAAAACATCAATTTACTTAACTTTCATACTAATACTTCAAATAAATAATTTACTTTTCTTAATAATTAGAAATAATTTACTAATACTTAATAATAATCAATAATGAAAAAAATAATTTTTTTAATATATTTTTAGAAAAAACAATATTTTTTAATATTTTTTTTTTAAATAATAAAATAAAATCAATAATGAAAAAACTAATTTTTTTAATATATTTTTAGAAAAAACAATATTTCTTAATATATATTTTTTTAAATAATAAAATAAAAGTGATAATTAAGTTTGATAATAAAAAAAAATGATAATTAAGTTTGAAGAAGAAATTAGAAATAACACTTTCTTAAAAAACAATACCTTCATTTCTTAATGTTTATAAAAAAATAAAAACAATACTTTCGTTTCTTATTGTTTATAAAAAAATTAATTAAATGTTAAGAAAAAATTAAGATCAGGTCAAATTGATAAAGGTTGCAGGTTAGGTAATGACTGCATTTGAACTTTAACCCTTAATTAAACATAAAAACAATGTTTTCCATAATAATTAAATGTGATAGTTAAATGTTAAGAAGAAATTAAGATTAGGTCAAATTGATAAAGGTCACAGGTTAGGTAATGACTCGATTTGAACTTTAACCCTTAATTAAACATCAACAACATTGTTTTCCATAATAAATAATATATACAAACACTAATCTGGTTTAAAAAACGTAGAAAACGATGATAAAAATAAATTCAAGATTCACTTTACCGGGGATTAGTGGGAGAAGCCCAGTGCAGCCATGGAAGAAGCCCAGTGCAGCCATGGAAGAGGGCGCACTCACTTCATTCCCACAAAGAAGAAACCGGTAAGGGTGCAAACCCCAGTTGGTGCGCCCTCCCTTCTGTCTCAGAAAACTCGAAGGAAATGATTTGCTCCCTGAGAGAGTGGCTAGCTAATGAGATAATCTTGCTCTCAGAGGTGGAAGCATGGCAAACGGAGTCACCAGGAGGCGGACGTGAAGGAAGACGCACTGGTTATTCTTCAGAAAACCTAAAAACAAAATTGTCGTGAATGTAAAATGCAAACTCAGAAAAGAAAACAACCAAGACACATAGCTTCAGAAGAAAAGGTAAGAATGCTTTATTTTAGGCCCGGTTCACCTTATATACCAAGGGAACCATTTATTTTACATATATTTAACTACTCATCAAAAGGTAAAGAAGTGTTGCGCCTAGGTGATTGACTTGTGCGCCCTAGGTGGGCGTTCCCCTAGATGGCCTCCTTGGCCCAATTCCTCCTTGTTTAGATCTGGAAGCGTCCTGGCTTCCATGAGAAGATGCAGAAACTTGTTGTGCAATACATCAGCTGTGATCCACTTTGCCTGAGCTGCGGTTTGGCCTTGGTGGGCTACCAGATATGAAGTGTAAGTTTGGTGTCGTGTAGAGCGACTTTGAGTGTCCAGTATAGTGGCTTTGGCCAATGGGAGTTGGAAATCAGGAATGTTGTCCACTGGATGAGTGATGGTGACTGGTTCTTCCAAGAGGGAAGGCTCAAACAACTTTAAGTGATTTACATTAATGACATTGTGGATTCCCAGTTGTGGTGGCAGATCCAACCTATATGCATTTTCTCCAATCTTGTCGAGTATTGTATACGGACCATATATGATTGGCAGAAGCTTGTGATGGTAGCCTTTGAAGCACTTCTTATCCAAGTGTAACCAGACTTGATCCCCTGCTTGAAAGGCCATGAAGGTTCTTTTTTTTTCATGGCGCTACTTGGCATGATCATGGGCTACTTTGAGTGTCGATGTGATTGCACTGTGGCGTTGTGCAATTTGTTGGAGAAATTGTTGAGCTGACAGTTGTTCCTCTTGTTCATGGAAGGTACCTTGAGGAGCCCAAGTGAGTGGAAGCTCGGTTGGAGATGTTGGTTGGAAGCCCAAGTAGACTTCAAAAGGTGAAAATCTTGTAGAAGAATGTGTTGCCTTGTTGTAGTTATGCTGGAGAATGTGTAAGTAATTGTCCCATTGTTTGTTGTGCCCAAAGTGAGTTCGGAGAGAATGCACCAAGACTCTGTTGAAAACCTCTGTGAGGCCATCTATTTGAGGATGGAATGCAGTAGAAAACTTGAGGTGGCACCACAATAGAGCCCATATGGTCTTCCAAAATGTACTGAGGAAGCGAGAATATCTGTCTGTGATGATACTGCTTGGGAGGCCAAAATGGGGCCAGACATGATGGAAATAGAATTACGTTGTTTGCGCTTCCATAGTAATCTTTGTGCATGGGATAAAAAGTGTCATTTTTCTGAAGTGACATACCACTACCGAGATTGCATCATGTTTCTTTTGGGTTGTTGGAATTCCACTTACGAAGTCCATTGAGATTGACTCCCAAGGCCGAGAAGGAAGCGACAGTGGTTGATACAACCCATGCTTCCGGTTGGATGTCTTGGATTGTGAGCATAAGGAAAAAGCTCTAATATTTTTTTCAACTTGAGGCTACATGGAAGGCCAATGGAAATGGCGTTGCAGATGTTGGGTGGTATTTGTGGTCCCGGAGTGGCCCCCATAGGCTGAAGCATGCGCTTCCTTGATGAGAAAGAAGCAGTCTTCTGAGTGTGGAATGCATAGCAAATTCAACTTATATAGCCAGACATCCCAAATGTGTAGTCTAGGAAGGGGGTCTAATTGATCATTGTGGGGCTTTGCAAAGCTTCCCAAATCTCCCAAAAGTCGATGTCAGTAGCATATTGATCTTTCCATGTGTCATAAGTAGCACAACATGCTTCTAGAATGGAAAGAACTGGAGTGGTAGGTCGACTTAGAAAATCAATCATTTTATTAGAAGTGTCTTTCTTGTATCTAATGACTAAGTGAAATTGTTCAATGTAGGAGGTCCATTTAAGGTGCCTTTGTTCCTGAATCTTCGATTGAGAGTTGATGAATATCAAAGGGTGGTGGTCAGTATGAAGAATGGTTTCTTTACCCAACAAATAATGCCTCCATTGTTTGAGTGCTTGCACCAGACTATCAAATTCCTTGTCATAGGTACTATAATTTTTCTTTGCCTCGAATAGGGTTTCAGAGTGGTAAGCAATGGGGTGTCATCCCTGTTTAAGTACAACACCAATAGCATATTGTGAGGCATCAGACTCAATCTCGAAGGGTTGGGAGAGGTCTGGAAGATGTAAAACAGGGAATGAGAAGAGGGTGTCTTTGAGCTAAGAAAAGTGAGTAGTTTCTTCTTTGGTCTAGATGAATGTAGAAGAAGTATTTCAGAGTTGATGAAAAGGTCAAGAAAGTTTGAAAAAGAGGGAATGAACTTACGATACAAATTGATGCCACCCAAAAATATTTTCAACTCCTTAGCTGAAGAAGGTAGAGGCCATTGTTTCAATGCTTGGATGCAAGCTGGATCTGGTTGAATACCCTCTGATCTGACCACAAAGCCGAGATAGGGGACTGAAGTCTAACCAAAATATGATTTCTTCTCTTTGACTTGCAACTTGTGTTCTTAGAGAATTTGGAGAACTTGTCGAACATGTTCCATGTGAGTGTCCCATGTCTGACTGAAGATGAGAATGTCATCTAAGTAGATGACCACAAATCGACCCAAATGTGCTCTGAAGATGTCATTGATGAGCCTCATGAAAGTGGTTGGGGCGTTGGTGAGATCGAAAGGCATGACTTTCCACTCAAAAAGACCAAATTTGGTCTTGAACGTTGTTTTCCAAACATCATCTGGGTTCATTCGGACTTGATGGTAGTCAGCTATCAAATCCAGTTTAGTAAACCACTTAGCTCCTTGGAGGGTGTCGAGTAGTCCCTCAATCCGGGGAAGGGGGTAACTATTTTTTATTGTGGCTTTGTTCAAGGCTCGATAATCAGTGACAAGGTGCATTTCTAAGGTATCTCGTTTAAGGATGACAAAGGTGGCAGAAGCATAGGGAGAAGATGAAGGTTGTATGTGGCCAGAGTTGATGAGGTCGGTCAGTTGTCTTTCCATTTCCTTTGTTTCTATTGGGGCCAACCGGTAAGTAGGGGCGTTAGGTAAGGCAGATCCGGGGATGAGATGAATGGAATGGTCAATGTGGCAGGAGGGGGGAAGTCTCTCCGGAGGTTGAAATACCTCTGTGAACTCATGGAGGAGGTAAGTCATAGTTTCAAGAACAGGGTGCGTTGTATTGTTTGGTATTATTGGGTGCACGAAACAGAGAGAGACACATTGGTTTAAGTGTACATGTGGGATTTTTTCTTTGGTAGAAGGGGGTTTGGGTTTTGCTGCAGTTAAGATATAAGTGTGGCCTTCTTTGGTAATTTTGTACTGGTGGGATTTGGTTGGATAAATAGCATTTCTTTGGATTTGGTATGGGATATCGAGCAGCAAATCCGCACAATCCAAGGGGGAGACATCACAAAGGACAGTATACTTGAATTGGCCTATGGCGAAAGTGACCAAACAACGCTTGGAAACTAGGAGGCAAAGGCCATCCTTTTGGACCCATTTGAGTTGATAGGGTTGCGGATGTGGAGTGGTGACAAGATTAAGGTGGGTGACAAGGGCTTGAGACACCAATTTTTTTTGGCTTCCATTTTCCATAATCAGTAAAGCCAAGGCATTTTTGATTTGGCAGTTATGGGTGAAGAGGGGTTGGGTGGATGCGTTCGAATCTTCCTGGGTCATTAGAATCAATGAGGGATCTACTTCTGCGGGATTGCCCAGAGGAACTTCTTCGGTATCCTCTACTTGGGAAGGCACAATGATCTCAGTGAGTAGATTTTTGTTGGTTTTTAGATTTTGGAGGATTCGACAATCTGATGAATTGTGTGAAGTAGTTTTCTGGAATGAGCACCAGGGTGTCCTTGTAGTTGTATTGGGTGTGGGGTTTTGAGTCCAAGGAGCTGGAAAGAGGGATGAGGGATGGGAGATCGATGGTTGAGAGGCGGGGGGGTTGGTGTAAGGGCGAGACTTAGGAATATGACATCTAGGAGAGACTTTCCTTTCTATAGCCAAAGATCTCTGAAATGTTTTATCTAAATTTGGATTTTCAAACAACTCTACTTCTCGACGGAATTGAATTAATAAACCAGCCACAAATTTTAATATGAGTACCTCTTCCGGATCTGGAAGATGAAGTAAGAGGCGCATCTTGCAGAAGAAGTCTGTGTAGCCTTGCACTCCTTGTGAAGGGAGTTGTCAAAGTTGGTGCCATTTGATCCATAAGGATTGCACATACCCAGTGGGTAGAAGCGATTTCTCAAAGCTTCGGAAAGTCGAGCCCAAGTTATGAAGGGTTGTGAAGTAGAGGATTCTGAAGCATCCCTAATATCTATAAAAAATGTGGTCTTCTCTTGCTCTGTATCCCACCAAGTTTGTGACAGTCCTTCTAATTGCAAGGCGACAATCTGGAGTTTTATTTCCTTGGTAAGGCCTGAACATGTATTGAAATAGGTGGATAGGCTATGGATCCAAGAATCCACCATTTCACCATTTGTTTGCCCAACAAAATTGGGTAGTTGGATTCGAGTGCCCAACCAGAATGGATCTGGATTGGTTTGTTGTTGCATTCTAAGAAGCTCATTGGGGATGGAGGAAATCTTGGACGGGATTTGATGTGTTGGAATCTGAGTCGATTGCCAAAGGATCTTTGCATGTATCCATTGTGAGGCCAGTTGAATAGAAAAGGCACCCCTAGGTTGCAATGTTGAACATAGGACTTTGTTTTGAGAAAAGAGGAATCAAAACCTTGAGGCAACGGAGCTTGAACTGGTCTAGAGGGAGAGATCTGTATTGTTTTAGATCTGTGGATCTCCTCTCTGTGGCAATGGATATGTGGGCACCCTAGGGGCTTATGAGATCTATGGATCTTCTTGCATAAAATGGAAACCTTGGAATGGGCAAACTCTGGATTATTTCATGAAAACCCCCAAAAACAAATTGGCTCAATCTTCGAGATTGGAAGCTTTTCCATGGATCTTGAGGCTTTGATACCAATTGATCTACCCAAGAAGGCGATCTACAAGAGAATATGACCAAGAAAGCCATAGCTCGGCTTTTGACCAAAACTCTCCTCAGGGGCACATTATTTTGGGTGACCAAGCAAATGGGGATCCAGAATGGGGTGACCCAAGAGTGGCCAAGAGGTGTTGGAAATCTCAGAGTGACCTCCAGGGATTAATGGGAGAATCCCAGTGCAGCCATGGCAAAGGGCACACTCACTTTATTCCCACAAAGAAGAAACCAACAAGGGTGCAAACCCCAGTTGGTGTGCCCTCCCTTCTGCCTCAGAAAACTCGAATAAATGATTTTCTCCCGGAGAGAGTGTCTAGATAATGAGATAAGCTTGCTCTCAGATGTGGAAGCATGGAAAACAAAGTCACTAGGAGGAAGTCATGAAGGAAGGTGCACTGTTTATTCTTTAGAAAACCTAAAAGATAAATTTTCGTGAATGTAAAATGCAAACTCAAAAAAGAAAACAACCAAGACACATAGCTTCAAAAGAAAAGGTAAGAATGCTTTATTTTAGTCTCGGTTCACCTTATATACCAAGAGAACCATTTATTTTACATATATTTAATTACTCATCAAAAGGTAAATAAGTGTTGTGCCTAGGTGATTGACATGTGCGTTCTAGGTGGGTGTTCCCCTAGGTGGCCTCCTTGGCCCACATTGATGTGACATTAATTTGGTTTTTACCATAAATTTGTGTATGCAATGTAATGTTTAACATATGAAAACAAATATATATTTTTGGATATAATAAAAATATTTTTGTTTCTGATTTTTAATTGGTTGATAGAATTGAAGTGTTATTGCTCTCTTCACCTCTTTCAATATGTAAAATTAATTACATAATCAATGAATTTCACCAATCACCACATCTAATTATAAAAAGTTGTACTATGTATTTATTATTATGCATTATTATATTTATATTATATTTATTATCTAATATATTATTTATATTATATTTATTATGTAATGTAATAATTATTATATAAAAATATATATTATTAAATTTGAAAGGTTTATTTTCAAAAAGAAAAATAGAATATTTTTAAAATGCAATTTGCATTTGGCTAGCTTAACTTAACAAACTATACAACATCCACATTAAAGTAAAAATGTGGTCAGAGATCCTGTGTCATGGAGCAGGAAGTCTTCCTCCATTCTGTTAATTTTTTTCATTTAAAATCTTTACAAATTGATTTCTTTTAAGACTATGAAACTGACCCCTAGTTAACATATTGTTCACTTTTCACAGTGATCATCATCATCATCAATAGGGTGTCAGCTATCATACCCATTTCCAAATCTACTTAGCAGGACTAAGCTTCCATACAACCCTTATTTTATTTGTGTTAATATGCAATTAGTATTTTAACCTATGATAATCACACATTGATTTCCAACCTTATGCTTCCTTAGGATAATATGTTCTATTTAGGTTTGGTTGGTTTCAAATATACTTTTGCTATTTTTAAAAGCTATGATTTTTTAGGTTTTATTTTCTTATATATATATATTAAGATGTACTTTTGAGTTTTTTGTAATTTTTTTACTATGTTTCTTTCCTTTTTCATAGCTCAATTAACATTTAGTAAAAATTAATATATAAATAAAGTAAAATAAATATCTTAGAAATAAATGAAAGGAATATTTAAAAATACAAAATTTGTTGTAATACATATGATCTATTGTGACTAATATGACTATTATATTACTTATATATTTTTTTGACTTTTTGTTATGAAAATCAAGTTGGTTTTATTAACATGTTCATAAGGTTTATTTTAAGGGTACTACTCTAAATACAAAGAGAATTTGGCCAATATTTACTTACTTTTTATTTAAGTTGTGTCAAGAGTTTTATATGGGTTTTATACCAGTGAACTAACAATTTGAGTCTCCAAAAGTTAGAAGGGATGAGCTTGTCTTGGAAGGTTATCATGGGGTTTTAGTAGATGAATCTTAATGATGGTAAGATTTTTATCTGAATTTTGGTAAAACTATAGTTGCTTCAAAAAACAATTAATGACTACAATCCTACCCTATAAGTTTTGTATGGGTTTTATACTAGTGGACTAACGATTTGAGTCTCCAAAAGTTAGAAGGGATGATCTTGTCTTGGAAGGTTATCATGGGGGTGAGAGCTTGTCTTGGAAGGTTATCATGGGGTTTTAGTACATGAATCTTAATGATGGTAAGCTTCTTCTCTGAATTTAAAACTATAGTTGCTTCAAAAAATAATTAATGACTACAACCCTACCCTATGGCTTGCAATATGAATTTTAATCCATCTATTATTAACCTTGGGCTTCTTTAGTCACATTCATAGCTGAGATTTCTTTTAAATATTTTATCTTATTTTTTTCCATAGGAAGTCCTTCAAGAAAATCTAGCTAAGGTCTTCCTCTACCTTCTATTATACTAAAATCTCCCAGTCATTTACACCATCATCATCCTTTAAACACATACTAGCAAGTGGCATATAGCATAATGAGAATTGAACCCTAGTGAATTCTTTACCCATTCATTGAACTCACCAAAATGCTAATTATGTTCTTTTGGTGGGTAAACCCCTTGATTGGAGAGGGTACAAAACTAGTTACAATATCTCCTTTATAACTTGGTATAATATCATCCCTTTGGAATACATTCATCTAAGAAGCCACAATTGGGGTATCTATTCCATCAAAGTCATTGAGCACTTCTAATTGACAAAATTTGCAAAGATTGCATTAGGATGGGGACACCCTTAAAACCACATTCACATTCCATTGAACCTATGCTTATTGCATTAACATGACCTCCCAAATCTAGAGAATTTCATCAATTGGAGCATGATTATATAATTTTGGGTCTTTCACCTTGGGTCATTATCATAAAAATTGCTTCAAATTACCACTAGAACACAACTGAACATCATAATTTTTTTTTTCTTACATGTGCTTCATGACACCAAAGACCGGTTCTCGCTACATCCATGAAAAAACCCCTCAAAATCCACGAGATAACATGGTGAGGACGAGAATTTTTTGAATATTGGGGCTCAACATCAAGCACATCATATAGACCCATTTAAGGGCATCATATGTCACTTACCAGGAATTGAACCTGGGTGGGGAGTGTAACAACATTCCTCCAAACCATCCAAGCTACATCCAATGGACACATGGGAAATATTATATTTATAATTACAAACAATTAAATATTTTGTGTATCTATCAGGTATTAAAATGGTATAATGTTTAAACAAGAATAAAAACATGTAATGATTATCTTACCAATGCATAGTATTGATTTCCCCCCCACTCTCATTCCCCAAAATCTAAAAATATTTTCTAACAATGATCCTTACAACTCTTCTATGTTTTATACCCTTCCAATACTTTCAAGGGAAATAAGATTTACCATCACCATAATGTGCTAATAATATAACCGAGTTGCTAAACTATCATTTGACATTGTTATTTATCATGAAAAATTCAATTGATGAGTTTGTACAACAAGACTATATTTAAACATTTATAAACAAGGAATTAAAAATAATCATCATAATCTAATACACAAGTTGTAAATATGGCATAATCACCACAATCTCTTTTAGAATTTACATTTGTACAAACACATGAGTACACTAACATACCATTAACATAATCAAAGTTAACATAGTCAAAGATAATATTTTTGCCAAACTTGACCTTGGCTCAAATCTTAAAATGTCAAATAGGTGTTGTTATTGCTACATCCTAAAGAGGAGTCTATATGTTGATGTCTATCGGGCAAAAAATTTAAAAAAAAAAAACAAGAAGTATTTTTTACAAGTTGCCAAGAATTTCTAACACCAAAATTAATTATTACCATCAGAGATCTATCATATTTCAAACCCAAATGTAGTAGTGGAATTTCATATACTTTCAACCTGGCATGCACCACATGTTCACTTGTAAGCATAAGAGGCTTTGGGAAATAACATGTGAGGTGACATTGGGAAAAGGTGGCATGACAAAATATATGCATAAGATAGGATTATAACAAGGATGATATCCTAAACACCTTTGGCATCTCCTCTTGTGGGTTCATCGTCCCCTCTTTGGCCCCTTTTCCAATGCTTAAATACACATGCACATTCTTTTTTTCCATACAAATACAGTTGATCATAAGAAATGCAACCCATCTATGTTTATCACTAAATAATAATAAAAAAGGAAACAAAAGTGCATACAAAACAAGACAAAAGAAATATAGAAAATAAAAGAAAATAGGAAAACAAATAAAGTCGAGGATAATCATCAAACAAACAATAAACTTAATTAACTAAATACATTGGGTTAGGAATCTCATTCCCTAGTTTAACTATTAGGGCCCTACCCTAAACCCCTTACTTCAATAACTTTTTAATGTATAGGACACCTTTTTTGAATAAGATGCATTAAATAGTTATTTGGTAGTCATTCATTGTAAAAAGGGTGCTATTTATTAATAAGGCCCAAATAAATTTGTAGGAACTCGTTACAAGTGGGATCGTAGGTAGTTAATATTATATTTGGATAGCTATATATTGAGTAGAATGTTATGTAAAGTTTTGTCAAGAATTGTTAATGTAATTGGAGCTTTGCTCTAGTAGGTTTCCCCCTTAAATATGCAAGTGAACATAGATCTGTATTTTTTATTATCAAGAGATATTTATTAGGGTTTATGATCCAGTGGATATCGTTGGCCACCCACCTATTCCAACTAGCTCACATACAGTTTTCATCTTGACAATTTGTTTCTAACTTTACGCATCCTAAACTTTCAGGGTCATTTTGAGGCCCTAAACAACATTTTTGGGATCACCACAATCACATTGTAGATGACGTTAGTGTTGGATTACTCAGGGGGGGGGGTGAATCAGTAAAAGAGAAATCTTATCCTTTTTAACCATAAAATGAAAGTGTTATATCAATGTATCATTATCATACAATAGTTGCAAAGTAAATAAACAATGAAAAAATGAACAATCATACACATACACAGTACACCAGTGTTTTTACATGGAAACCCAAAGTGGGAGAAAACGACAAAATGTTTTTTCTTATATGTCTTTAATAATTACATTCATTGGAAGCATCAACTTGCTTTGTTTTCCAGTTGCAACCGGAAGGAGGCTCCAACCCCCTAGTTTCTCTGGCTACAACCTGAGGGAAGCTCCAACTCCCCAATTCTCTGGCTACAACCCCCTATGTTCTCTAGATACAACCGGAAGGTGGCTACAACCACCTGTCCTTTCCCCTGTCCAACCGCCCTGAAATATAAGTAGAATGTTGGAACCATTGTCACACTATCACTGTGAGATATACTGTTGTAAACCTATACCAATCAACCTACACCAAACAACCTGTAACAACATGTACCAAAGAACCTGCAATCAACTTGTACCATAAACAAGTGCATCAACCATGTACCAACTTGTACCTCAACCTATACCATCAATGAGTCCATCAACCATGCACCAAATATGTATCAATCATGCATCAAATACACATAAATTATGACTCATTAATATGTACCAACATCTTCAACTATACACCTCGTGTATGTGCCAACTCATCAACTACTTGTTTCAACCATGTACCCAACATGTACCTCAACCAAAATCCCTCATCAATTTCATCATCCAAATCTGATTTGTAACTCTATAATAGTCCTAGTGTATATGATCACATACCTGGAAACCTTCCTTAGCTTTAACAACAAGAGACTAGCATTTTCATCGAACTTTACCTTAGTCTCACATGACTAATTTTGGATTAGTCAACAACTCTAACTTGAAATAATCATAACTATGTGCCTGTAATGAATAAAGATATTAAAACAGTACACAATGTTCTTCAGTGTCTTTTATGAAATTCCTCCAGGTTTCACTGCTTGGAACCTCTCAAAAAGGGAGTTATATCAAGAATGGCGTACCTTGTTGAATTTTGGCTTATTCTAAAGAGCTAAATTGTAGAGAGTTCCCCACATAGAATATTTGTTGTATGGATCTGAAAATGGTACACAAAATACTACATATTGTACTTTAACCAATAAATTTGGTCTTACTGAATTTTCATTTGTTATGAAGAAGTTATGATGTTTTTACCTGAAACACTTGTTTTAGACTAGTTTCAGGACTAGCCACAAACCCTATTTTCCACGGAGTGTAAATCCAAAAATAGAATGACCAACAAGCTGAAATGTTTATCGCAGCTACTTGGATATGTTTCCTCGACAGCCTCCATATTTTGCGGTCTGACTCATTCTAGAAAAAATGTTATTGCTAAAGTGTTGAGATGACCTGTAAATAACATACCTTAGAAAGCGTCATCAAAAGAATTTATCCTCCCTTGAATTTCGGCCTTGTTTACTTCACCTTCCCTCTGAAATTCACCTTAGATATCATTTGGTTACCTCGGTCACTTGTAGATATTCAATATGCTCAAGTGTAATTAAATGAGAGACCCTTGGCTCTTATTTATACTTTTATATAGCTTCTTCAAGGGGTTACCTTCTAACCATCTTAAACCACTTTCCTTATTTTAGGGCTAACCCACTTCTAACCACTTGTCCACTTAGTAATTTATCCATTAAATTTATTATTTAAATTATTTATTTTATATCCACTTTGACTTATAGTACACTCATCACTTCACTTTATTATTTAAATAATTTCTTCTTTGCAACCACTTTGACTACTTTGACCTTTTGGGGCTTCTATATTACTTAGAAGGGTTCTCCAACTTCATATGGCCATAACTCTCTAATCATGAGGAGTTATGTGACGTTCCACATACCATCGAAAATGGAATGACATATATTATCCATCTAGAATAGTCTTACCTTCAAATATATTAAGAATCATACCATTATACATAAAACAAACTTGGGTCCATTACCCAAATATTTTTTCTACCAAAATTCCCTACTGTAATTTATTCAAGGGTTGACATCAATGAAAACCAACCCAAATGTAACATACCCAGCCACCCATAGGTCAGGCTATGCCACTTAAACAGGCTGGAACACACCCAGCCACCAGCAAGTAGGGCACGTTGCAGTCCCAAGACTCAGTTCTCTGATCTTATCTCGAAAAAAAAAGGACTTCTCAGCAATGTTAGAAGCATGCACACCACGTGCGTAAGACAAGATCCATGCCACAACATAAAAGAGATAAACAACATGCCATGCACAACAAATAATTAGCAGACGGGAACATTAAAAATGCATATATCAAAGATAACTAAATACACAACAGAAATAAACATCACACAGAAAACACAGAGAGCACTTATCTTTACAAATAAACATTCACCAACTAGCTACAGACCAAGGACGTTCCTCCCAACCATAGACATTGTTGTTCATTTACTCTCAACAATAGGTCACCCCCGAGACAAGGCTATGAGTCCACAAGGACGAGTCCTAGGATAATTCTAAACACACAACAATTGGCTAAGTACCTCTCAGGTTTCCCAACCTCATAAAAAATCCTAATTTCCATCTCTCTTTCCCCCTCAGCCTGCACAAACCCAAGAAATGAACACCTTTCTCTACCATGCATTCCCTGAGGATTTTCCATTTCTTTCCAGGGCTTTAGTGCTATTGATCAGGGAATATCCCTACTGGAAACTCCAAGGACTCTCAGTTGTGCATAGTTCCATCTGAACTTCCATAAATCTCATAACTAATAGGCCTCCCAACACTCAAGCTATCACATGTCTTTCAACACTCAGAGTAATCCAAGTACACCAGCTCTCTTCTACCCAGCCTACACAATCCCAAGAGAATGGACTCCCTTCTCTGCCACACACCACATAGTCCCTTAGGTTGTCCATCTCCTTCCAAGGATCCAGTGCTTATGGTTAAGAATCTCCCAGTTGGGACTCTCAGGACTTGCATTTGTGGATAGTTATATCTGAACTTCCATCAATCTCATGCACACAGGCATCCATTCCCTCTTGGAATGATCAATAATTATCACAACCATTCATCAATGCATCTTCTCTTCCTACCATTCGTTTCCATGCTCATCCCAAGATCATACGAACTAGCAACAGTGAGTGAAGAGGAAAGAAGAAGGCGGCGACGAAGAATAAGAATAATAAGAAGAATAAACCCAAGAAATCCCCCAAGGGATGTTTAAATCACTTGAAGACAAGAGCCACATGGCCTCCCTCCTAAGAAGCTCATGTAACCCCTTTTCTCCATAAAATCAATTATGGGTAAAATAAAATAAAAAGAGACTTAGCCCCTCAAGCCCCCTCTCTCATGGAATCATAGCCCCCTATCTCTTTGGTCCTTGTCGTTCTTGCAACCAGTGGTGTATTTTTATTAAATTATATGAAGTATTACATTTCCTAGACACTCTCGCCCCTTTTTTACTTTATCGTCTCACCAACCTAAGTCACAATTACATAATACATTATAGTTCATAAGGTCTAAAACTGGGATGTTACATCCCCTTCCCCTTATTTTGGCATTTCCCTCAGTGCACAACACCATTCCAATGTTATTAACATTAAAAATCCAAGCCCTCTAGGCTTAATCCACACAGGAAATCCAACCCAATGTTATATACATAGGCACTGTGACCTAAAATTAAACATGTATACATAGGCATTATGACCCAAAAAATGTATAATGATCTTCAGAATTTATATTTATGGAAGTAGTTCCAACCAACAAGCTCTCCTTCCCTCTCATCCCTACACAAACCAAATATATGTACCACTTTCTCTTCCACGCCATCCCTCGGGCTGTTACACTTCTCTCCAGGGCTTCAATGCACTCAACCAAGAAGTTTCAGAGTTGTGGCTTCTAGAACTCCATCTGCTACAAGTCCATTGGACTTTCTTCATTCTATGCCCTTGTCATTCAATTGCTACAACATCACCTTATTTTCTCTCATA
Organism: Picea glauca; assembly: GCA_000966675.3. Taxonomy (NCBI): domain Eukaryota; kingdom Viridiplantae; phylum Streptophyta; class Pinopsida; order Pinales; family Pinaceae; genus Picea; species Picea glauca. The sequence continues at coordinate 846,505 of JZKD02S1665280.1, read as the reverse complement.
GTCTGGTACTTTTCTATATCTTCATCATTCATCATTTTCCTACAACATTTCAAATCAGCAAGCATATCAATTCACAATTTGTGCATAAAATTTTCATTTTTGCTCATAATGTAAGAGTAAATTTTCATAATCTAGTACAATACTTATCTGTGTGTTTCACAGATCTGCATCCATATGGTTGTCTGGTTAACTTGCCTCATTGTTTTCCTTTGACATACCCATTGTGTGCATAACCCCAATCAAGAGCTATCAAAGTCTCCTCTTCCTTGTGGTCACTCACCTTCCAGGCCCAGGCTCAGGCATCCCCTTCTCTGTTATACAGTCCCTCAGGAAATCGATCTTCCCTGACCAAGGATTTATTGCAAAAGAATATTTCTAGAGACTTTATCGAGTCTTACAACCGAGGAAACTCTCTAGCGTGTGTTACCACAACACAACATACTCTGGGGTGATCATGGATTACCACAGTGTCCTCATGTCCCAACAATAGTCGTTTCCATGCTTTCCAAATTCCATATCCAACATCTCATATGAATTATACACATATAATCATCATGAGATATCATTATAACCATTTCCAATCATAAACTTCAAATTTGTTTTATACAAGAAAAATAAAACTTCTAGACATGAGGTTCTTCTCATAACAATTTGGTTCTTCCAGCAATAGGAATTGGTCTTCTTTATGGTATTACAACATTTCCATATCCAAGACCCTTTCCTCCTGCAATTTCAACATTCCTCAACCAAACAAATTGTTAATATCTCATGTACAAGATATATATGTGTGTGTGTGTGTGTGTGGCAATGATTCAAAACAAAATCACAAAGTGCTCTCAGAATTGTTTACAACTACAATTCAATTACTTCTATTAATCCAAATATCAAATGGAATGAACTCATCATTACATACACATGTATTATCAGTCACACAGACTTTTCATAATGCAACAGTTAATAAGATAGAAATCAATATGTCAATACCCATGGCCACATCTACACAATGCATCCATGCATTTACTACATAATAACACATAACTATGTCATGCATTCCACCACGATGATTTGGAAGGTCTGGTCAATGAATCAACACGTCATCCACACACTTCCTATTGCTTGCCTAACTATTTGGTTACCTTCCTTTTCCACCCAAACACACCACCAAGAATATAATCCTTAAGTTCTCTTCAGTGTTGGCAAATAGGGTGCAATCCAAACATCAGATATACAATAGATACCATTGAGCACTAACATAGCATTATATCCCTTCTATAGCCAACCATATTATGGTCTCACACATGACTAGATGTATGGATATTCATTGTTATATCAAGAGTATGTCTCTTGACTTGACCTGGTTATGATCCCATAACCAAACATAACATAATGTTCAACAAAAAATTATCTAAATGTATTCTAGCATCAAAAACACTTACATACACTAGGATTTTGGCCATTACATATCAATTTAAATATTGAAAATTAACCGAGGGAATTGTTACCTCAATCCCCTTCAATATGTATGCATCGAAATAAACTAAATGTGTACCTGCCTAGTTGTTATTAACCTACTTGTTTCTATTTGACCAACTAATATTTGTAGAGGCTCACAAAATTCCTCCTTCATCATTTTGATCACCATTCCTGCCACCCTCATGGGCCTTCACCTAGATGAAATTCATAAGAAACAACAACATCCACATCTTTAACCCTGCTACATCAGTTTTCCTGAATATATAATCCATCATTAGTCATACTCAAACATTATTTCATAATAATAGACTATTCTAAGTTCACAAACATGTTATATGCATATCCAAGCATGTACATATGCAAAATTACACATCCATATGCACCAAGAATTTACTGTCATCATGCCTACTAATGCATATGCATTTTAACTTCATTGTATGCCTCATGCAATCTAGTGCATTTATGTTTCAATTCACTTATTGATTTATCTATTTCTGTTGTAGTTGATTGTCCTTGAATTCCTTCATATCCCTGCTACCTTGCATGCTCCCATTCTTCTCATCTGCACTGTGGTTCCCTGGGTCTGAACAATTTTCCACCCACGTTCCACTTGGCCATTCTTTCCCACTTAGTACCATTCCCCAATGGAAATCCATTTTCATCCATTGCCACTTTTCAAGTGAGAGAGCATTCTAATTTCTTTACATTGGCATCCTACTTCCACTGTGAACTCTAATATTAGAAGTGGATTTATTTCACTAAGTACTTTTAGACAAGTAGATAAGTCATATCTAACAAATCCTTCTCTGGAACTCCTATGCTTGACACATAGATATTGTTCACACACCACCTCTTAAGATCTTTGTTTTCTTCCACATCAAGCTTGCAACTATCTACACATCTCTACCTTCAAGGCTATGCAGCCTCACTTTTCCTTTCTATGCCCATTAATGACATTATTCACCTGCTAGCTTCATGTCCCATGTGAGGATTCTTTCTTTTGTAGTACCTGCAATTTATTTGCATTCTAGAGTATCAACATAATAATTCTTCTATTATGCTCTTGAATTCTTTATCCACTTTCCATTACTTTCTCTGTAGCTCTTTATTACCTCATCCAACTTCTGTAAGCAATGTCATGCCTCCATGACCCTAAAATCTAATTATATTCTTGAATTGATCTATTTATACCTCTAATCCTGACAAACCTGCAAGCAACCATCTATACATATCATACAAAAATTGTCAATTAAATTTACAGGTACCTTTTTTCTTTAATTCTTGAAGAAAAAATACATTAATATTCATATTATAACAAATCCCTGTTATTTTCCTCTAAATCCTCTAAATAAGATTTCCAAGGACTGCACTCTTGTCCCAATCGGATATCAGAGCTCAAAGTTAGGGCTCCCTAAAAAACCACTTTCAACCCCCTTAGTTGATATAGAAAATCGAGAACTGCAGAGGTGCTTCCTTCAAACCAAGTTCCATGTGACCACAACTCAAAACTGTGGCCTTAATCACCCTTTAGCACCCTGCTCTATATTTTTCTACATGGGAGATTGCGTGAACACCAAGTTTGAGGGTTGGTTTACTTCCAAGCCCTTTTTACCTTAGCATGAGACCGACGCTTGGATCAAGTCTTCCAGAATTCGTCCTTCAGCTATTTTTCCCCGAAGTTGCATTTCACCGAATTTTTTAATAACTCCACTAGCAAAAATGGACAGTCGAAATTTAATCTCCCATCGAATGGATGGTCCTACCCTCATCTGGAGGCTTCAACGAGATCAATGGATATGACATAATCAAGCATTGAGACAAACGACGCTCAACCAATTCGTAAATTCAAAACTCCGGGGTATTTCCATTCTTGAATCTTCCACTTCCCCAAAGTGGAAATCCTCTGAAGTACTTGCCTATGCTTCCTCTGCTAGATCCAACAGTCATAAGAATTCTCAAAGGGTCTTAGATCAACGAACCACGTGAATTCACTACTCCGTGACTCCAGGACATTTCAAATCTCAAGTCACTCAACACCCTGGAGTGGTATCTGTCGAAGTGATTACACCATCCTTCTACTACTTGATCTAACGGTTGAGAAAGATCCCGAAGGGATCTTATATCGACGGCATGCATGCCTTCACGACTTCAGGATTCGACACATTTCACTAGTAGAAACCTGGAAACCCTCGGAGTACTAAGTCTCTGGACTACAAGATCTACTGTCGCGTGTCTTCTGGAATCAACGGTCGATATGTACTATGGCATTCGGGCCTTCAGGAGTTATCGACTCAATGAAAACTATCACATCTTTTTCCTCCAAAGTGCCCAGTCTCCGGACTTCATGATCTGTCTCCACGTGGAGAAATACTAGAAGTGGACACGTGGCCCAATCAGGCGGGTGACACATGTCACGTTCTAACTGACATTTAAATATTCCATAGGTTCAAAACTCAATGACACATGCCACACATCCCATGTGTCCACGTCATCTCTGGTGACGTCTGCGAGCCACGTCACTTCGAAATTTCGGGCTTCGAAAGATTTTATGCTTGGATTCCTAAAATATTATGAACTCTGAATTTCTGAACTGCTTAACCTTTCGGGGTCCACATCACCTCTAGGTGATGTCATCATGTCCCACCACCTTAGCTCTTCAGGCTTCGGAACTTCGGTCTTCGGGAGTTTCCACACTAGCACACTCCAATTCTCCCGAGCTCTGAATTCTCCAACTGCCCAATATGTTGACATGTGTCCCCACATGACACCCCTACCATGTGGCATAAGCCACATCATCAATTAAATTCAAGACTCTGAGCTTCAGAAGTTTCTCGAGTCCAAAACCTACTACCTCCCGGATAACCGAATGTCGAACTGAAATCGATGGCTCACACTCCTCCCACAGCCAATGGTTGGGATTAACTATAGCTTCGGCTTCAGGATTTATCACTCCATATGACCCCCATACTCTCGAATACTTTCTAGATCATACGGTATTAAGCACTCCCTAAATCCATCGCTCCATCTAACGGTCGACGACACTTCAAGACTCCGACACTCCGGGACTCCAAGTCATAACAATTCAAGAAGGTTTAAAACTCCCTAAGTGAAAACTCTTGAAGTGGTCAATGTTGGGTGACCATGATCAACGAAGGATATCCCTCCATGCCTCCCATAATATGGGACGTTTCATGGGACTTCGAGACTTCGACCTTCGACAGTTGAAGCTTCACATGCCTACCAATATTGTCGAAGCGACAAAGTTTCAAAGTATCACTCTTCGCGCTCGGCCTCGATCGACGACTGACGATCAACCATCTAGATTTGATGACTGGGACTTAACCTTTCCCGACTTCTAGTTTCTCCTCTATCATATGACCCCCTCCCTAGATCTCCCTTAATCTCATGGTGGTGATTATTCTTGAATTCAAAAGGGATGGTCACGATCCCATGATCCCTTACAAAGGATCTCTGATGCTCTAGCTTCTACGCAGACTCTGCAGTTCCATTCCTCCTGATATTTTCAACTTAAAGGTCATAAAAGGATCTCAACCACAAGATTTTGACCAAGAGACCTGGCCCATACCAGCATGGTGTTTCGACCATAAGCTTTGATACCAAACTGTAACATTCCCAACCACCCACAAGCCAGGCTATTCTACTTAAATAGGTTGTAACACACCCAACCACCAGCAAGCAGGGCACGTTGCAGTCCCAAGACTCAGTTCTTTGATCTTATCTCGAAAACAAAGGACTTCTCAACAATGTTAGAAACATGCACACCATGTGCAAACGACAAGATCCATGCCACAACATAAAAGAGATAAACAATGTGCCATGCACAACAAATAATCAACAGACAAGCACATTAAATATACATATATCAAAGATAATTAAATACATAGCGGAAATAAACATCACACAAAAAACACAGAGAGCACTTATCTTTACAAGTAAACATTCACCAACTGGCTGCAGACCAAGGACGTTCCTCCAAACCATAGACATTGTTGTTCATTTAATCTCAACAGTAGGTCACCACTGAGCCAGGTCTATGAGTCCACAAGGACGAGTCCTAGGCCAATTATAAAGAGACAACAGTTGGCTAAGTATCTCTCAGGTTTCCCAACCTCACAGTAAATCCTAATTTCCAGCTCTCTTTCCCCCTTGGCCTACACAACCCCAAGAAATGAAAAACTTTCTCTTCCATGCAATCCCTGAGGCTATTACAATTCTCTCTAGGGTTACAGTGCTACTGGTCAGGAAATATCCCTACTGGAAACTCCAAGGACTCTCAGTTGTGGAAAGTTCCATCCAAACTAACATAAATCTCATAACTAACAGGCCTCTAAGCACTCAAGTTATCACAGGACTTTCAACACTCACAACAATCCAAGTACACCATCTCTCTTCTACCTAGCCTGCACAACCCCAAGAGAATGGAACCCCTTCTTTGCCACACAGTTCCTTGGACTGTCCATCTCCTTCCAAGGCTCCAGTGCTTCTAGTTAATAATATCCTTGCTAGGAGTCTCAAGACTTGCAGTTGTAGACGGTTCTATCCGAACTGCCATCAAGATCATGCACACAAGAACCCATTCCCTCCTAGAATGATAAATAATTATTATAGCCATTCATCAATGATTCTCCTCTTCCTGCCATTCGTTTCCATTCTCAGCCCAATAACATATGAACTAGCAACAATGAGTGAAGAGGAAAGAATAACAAGGGAACAAAACGAACCAGGGGAAGAATACGAAGAAGAAGAAGAAGAAAAATAAAACCCAAAACATCCCCCAAGGAATATTTAAATCACATGATGAAAAGAGCCACATGCCTCCCTCCCAAGAAGCTCATGTAATCCCTTTTATCCATAAAATCAATTATGGGTAAAATAAAATAATAATAAAAAGATACTTATCCCCTCAAGCCCCCTCTCTCGTGGAATCATAGCCCCCTATCTCTTTTGTCCTTGTTAGTATTGCATCCAGTGGTGTATTTTTATTAAATTATATGAAGTACTACATTTCCCAGGAACTCTGGCCCCTTTTTGACTTTATCGGCTCACCAACCTACGTCACAATTACATAATACATTATAGTTCATAAGGGTTAAAATTGGATGTTACACCGAATAATCAACAATCTCCCCCTTTGGCATTGATGGAAACACTTCGATGCAATACTAAAGTCATATAACTCATTCTCCCCCTGTGACCATCGCTCCCTCTGGAACCATTCCTCCATGCTCTTTCTCTAAGCATTTACCTTTAAATATGATAAATCTCTCCCTCTTTGTCATCAATGGAAAAGGTATCTTTTCATCTGGGGTTGCTCCCCCTGACTGAACTCTTCCTGAAACTGATCTCCCAACCTGAATTGTCCTTTTTATGGTGATTCCTTGTGTAAATATAAGACATATAAGATAAGCATTCAAAATAATTCATTTTTGAGGAGAAATTACTCCGAGTCTCTAGCGAAGGTACTCAAAGGCTTCCCTTGGAAGCGGTTTTATAATGATGTCTGCCACTTGTTCTTTTGTGGCCACATATTCAACTCTGATGTTCTTCTCTATAACCTGTTCCCATAGAAAGTGATACTTTATTGGAATGTGCTTCATCATGGAGTGCATCACCAGGTTGTCTGAGATACCGATGGCACTTGTATTATCAAAATAGATTTGAATGGGCACATCATACTCAACCTGTATATCTATCAAAGTTTGTTTCATCCATAGAACCTGAGTACAACATCCTTTTGCTGCAATATACTCTTCTTCGGTTGTAGATAAAGATATCGATGATTGTTTCTTTCTTATCCAAGATACTAAACACTCACCCAAGTAAAACGTTGCTCCACTGGTGCTTCATCGGTCATCAATGCAACCTGCCCAATCTGCATCTGTGTAGGAAATAAGTGATATATCATTTCCTTTTGGATACCATAATCCAAACTCTTTTGTTCCTTTGAGATATCTGAAAATCCTCTTCACTGCTAATACATGTGATTCCTTTGGTGTTGCTTGAAATTGTGCCACTTGTCCAACTGCCTGCATTACATCTGGTCTGGATGTTGTCACATATAGTAAGCTACCAATCATTGACTTGTATTGCCTCTGGGTTGTAGACTTTCAATCATCATCTTTTCTCAACTTTCAACTGGTTTGCAATATTTCATTCTGAACCTCTTTAGCATTTCTTTGATATACTTAGTTTGAGAAATAAAAATTCCTTGGTTTCTTTGACGTATTTGAAAACAAAAAAAGAAGGATAGCTCTTTGAGTAATGAAATTTCAAATTCATTTTGCATATCCTTTGCAAATTTTTGTCTTAACCTGTCATCAGTACTTCCAAAAATAGTATCATCAACATAAAATTCAATTAATAAAATACTATCTTGAGTTACCTTGATGTAGAGGTTGTTGTTTGTACTTCCTTTTCTGAACCCTACATGTTATAGATATTTATCTAGTCTAGAGTACCATGCTCTAGAAGCCTGTTTTAGACCATACAAGGCCTTCTTCAATTTACACACATAATCTGTGTTCTCTGACAACTGAAATCCTTTTGGTTGTTCAATGTAGACTTCTTCTTCAAGATCCCCATTCAAAAAAGTTGATTTCACGTCCATATGATACACTTTAATATTCTTGGAGCATGCATAAGATAAGAGCAATAAGATTGCTTCAATTCTGGAAACTAGGGAAAATGTCTCTTCAAAGTCGATTCCTTCAACTTGTGTGTATCCTTTACATAACAATCTAGCTTTGTTCCTTGTAACATGTCCATCTTCATTAAATTTATTTTTCAAAACCCACTTTGTGCTAATCACATTCTTATTCTTTGGTCTTGGAATCAATTCTCAATTCTCATTCTTCTCTATTTTATCCAATTCTTCATCCATGGCCTTATTCCATAATTCATCCATGCTGTTCTTTTCAAAAATGTTTGGTTCAATCGTAGATAAGAGTGCTAGGTGCGCTTGTTCTGGTAGACAGATTCTTATTCTAGTCTCAACTCCTACATCTTTGTTTCTGATAATCTGATCTGAAGAATGATTCTTTTGTACTCATTTTCTAGGTGTCTTTGCAGGCACTTGTTGAACTTTCTCTTCTACTTTTGTCTGATCCTCTTCATCTTCCTCTTCTACTTCTTATTCATCTTTTGCTTCTTCTTCGTAAAGCTGTTCCACTGATTCATTTTCTTCTTGCTTTGATTTTTGTCCACCTGTTTCATTAATTGTTACATTAATGCTTTCCACAACTTTGTTCAATCTCAGATTGTAACACTTGTATTCTTTCCTTGTACTTGAGTAACCAACAAGTACTCCTTTGTCCACACAAGAGTCAAACTTTACCATTCTTCCATCTTCTCTTTTGATGTAGCATTTACTTCCAAATACTGTGAAGTGCTTCACATTTTCTAGTCTTCCTTTCTATAGCTCGTAGGGATTTTTTTCATTGTTGTTTCTAAGCATTACTCTATTTTGAATGTGAACTGTTGTATGCACTGCATGTGTCCAAAAAATGTCTGTCAATTTGGAATCCATTAGCATTTTTCGAGCCATTTCCTGTGTAATTAACATCCATAATGTTCATTTGTCTCTGAACCAATCTATGAATCCATGCTCTCATCCATTGTCATATATCTGTCCAAACATACTAAGTGTTCTTACAAATCCATCTCTATCCATACTTTCCAAGACTCTACTACACAACTATCCATAACACTGACCTATTTATTACTATACTATCATGAAGTCTTCACTACTACAACTATCAAATTGTACTTCTTCTAACTAGCTTCTCTGGATCTATCTACTCAAACTCTGCAAGATGCTCGAAGGATGGTTCTTTGGTCTATAAAAACTATCGCATAGACTACCCCTATCTAATATTCATGTTACCTAGGAGTCTCTAAGCCGGATGGCTCAGAACAATTCTAGATCTGATGTGTATTCATCATCATCTTCATTGGTAGAATCATCATCTCTCTGAGCTATGACTTCTTTCTTTATTTCTACGGATTCATCTTTCACTACAATTCTTGGAAGTGCAATCTCTTGAACATGTTCCTTATTTACTTGTCCTTCTTTTCTTTCAACTATTTTCCAAACCTTTTTGTATCTGACATCTTTCTTTTTCTCTATAGAATTTTATTCATCTCATTTTATTGTCAATCTTGTGATCTCTGGGACCTGGTCTTTGTTCATTTGTTCTTTGTGTTTATCCATACTTTCTTATATCTGCTATCAGTGTTCTCGTTCATGGAAGTATCGATCATGCTTCTACAATCACTAGCTATGTGTCCATAGTTATGACATTTGTAACATTCAATGTTACGTGGGTCCACATAGGAATTTCTTGCTTGAACATTTATTTTATAATCCTTGCAATCTGCAACGTTATGTCCAAAATTAGTACAATAAAAACAAGGACCATAAAAGAAATTTGCATGCATGGGAGTGAATGATCTTCTTTGTGGTGTAGTCCTTCTGAATTTCTTCCTTGACTGATAATGATCATCATTGAAGCTTCTTTGTGGCTTGAACATGGATGGTCTTCTTGAAGATGTATCTTCAATAGTTTTCTTAGATTCTGTTTGACCATGATTCCTTTCTTTGAGTATTTTTTCATAACTCTTTCTATTTTCTTCATTCTTCTTTTCTAGCAACCTAGAGTGCTTCTCTTCATTCTCTATGACTAATGTGGATGTTTCTATCTCTTCAAAGTTCTTGTTGAGCTTGACCATTTTACTTCTCAATGTGACAACTTCTTCTTCAAGATTCTCAACCTCTTCTTCTTTCTTCATTATCTGAGACTTCATGACTTCTTCTGTTCTTTTCGCTTCTTCATGCTGGATTTTTAATGTGATTATTTCTTCTTTGAGTCCTTTCTCTTCTTGACCAAACTCTACCTCAAGAAGGTTTAGGTCGTTAGTTCTTTATTTAAGATGATCTGTCAATATATTATCTCTCATTTCTTCTTGTTCCTTCTGTGTTGCTACATTGGCTTCCAAATACTGCTCTTGATATTCAAGATTTTCTTCAATCTTTCTTTCTTCTTCTAGTTGAGTTGTTAAGTTCTCAATGACCTGTTGGGATTCTTAAAAAATGTGAACACTTTCCTTTTGTTTCATCAATTCTTTCTTGAGTGACTTATTTTCTTCTCTTTATTTTCTTAGTTCATCTAAAGAACTAATCAATTCTGCTTCATAATTGTCTTATTTTTCAATTAGTTTTTGTCTCATTTCCTTCATGGCATTTTGTTTCAAGATATCCAAATTTTTCACAATTAAATAAAAACAACATACCTTTGTTGATTATGTACTCTTCATCTTATGAATTTGTTTGACATGGTGAACATATTTCTTCTTGATCTATACCTGCATCTTCTTTGGCATTTTCGAAATCTGCGATGGGTGAAAAATATATGTCGTGTAACTTATCTGAAAGTTCTTTGGTTGATGAACATTTACCAATATTTTCTCTTACCGGATTAGGCAATCCTTCCCAGATGAAATCCATTGTTATTTTGTTATTCTTCTTCAATTCCTTCTTGGTTGCAATCTTTTCCCTTTTTGAACTATCATATATTGTAATGACTGATAGCCAAATATAATGCCCATGTGCCTGTAAAAATACTTGTGTGCTTATGCTCCATATCTCATACTTTAACCCATTCTGACCATTAAACAGATACTCCATTCTCAGAATAATCCATGATCTCCTTCCAATGGTTAAACTGATTTATGAAGGAACCCGCTCTGATACCAATTGTTGGATTACTGAGATGGGGGTGAATAAATAATAGAAAAATATAATCCTTTTTAACCATAAAATTCAAGTGTTATATCAATGTAGCATTATCATCCAATAGTTTCAGAGTAAATAAACAATGAACAAATGAGCAATCATACACATACACAATACACCAATGTTTTACGTGGAAACCCAAAGTGGGAGAAAACCACAAAATGTTTTTTCTTATATGTATTTAAGAATTATATTCATTGATAGCACCAACTTCTTTTGTTTTCCAGTTGCAACTGAAAGGAAGATCCAACCCTCTAGTTTCTCAAGCTACAACCTAAGGGAAACTCCAACTCCCCAATTCTCTGGCTACAACTAGAAAGAGGCTACAACCCCCTATGTTCTCCAGTTACAACCGGAAGGTGACTACAACCACCTGTCCTTGCCCCATCAAACTGCCCTAAAATACAAGAAGAATGATGAAACCACTGTCACATTATCACTGTGATATATATTTTTGTAAACTTGTACCAATAAGCCTGCACCAAACAACTTGTAACAACTTGTACCAAAGAACCTGTAATCAACCTATACCATAAACAAGTGCATCAACCATGCACCAACCTGTACCTCAACCTGTACCATCAATGAGTATATCAACCATGCACCAAATATGTACCAATCATGCATCATCTACACATAAACTATGACTCATCAAGATGTACCAACATCATCAACTATACACCTCATGTATGTGCCAACTCATCAACTACTTGTCTCAATCATGTACCCAACATGTACCTCAACCAAAATCCCTCATCAATTTCATCATAAAAATCTGATTTGTAACTCTGTAATAGACCTGGTGTATATGATCACATACCTGCAAACCTTCCTTAACTATAACAAAAAGAGACTAGCATTTTCATCAAACTTTACTTTAGTCTCACATGACTAATTTTAGATTAGTCAACAACCCTAACTTGAAATAATCATAAATATGCATCTGTAACGAATAAAGATATGAAAATAGTACACAATATTCTTTAGTGTCTTTTTTGCAATTCCTCCAGGTTTCACTGCTTGGAGCCTCTCATAAAAGGAGTTAGAGAGAAAATGGCATACCTTGTTGAATTATGTCTTATTCTAGAGAGCGAACTTGTAGAGAGTTCCCCACACATAATATTTGTTTTATGGATTTGAAAATGGTACACATAATAATACAAACTGTACTCTAACCAATACATTTTGTCTTACTGAATTTGGATCTGTTATGAATAAGTTATGACATTTTTACCTGAAACACCTGTTTTAGACTAGTTTCAGGACTAGCGACAAACCCTATTTTCCATGAAGTGTATCTCCAAAAATACAATGACCCACAAGATGAAATTTGTATCACAACTACTTGTATACGTTTCCTCAAAGGAATCCATATTTTGAAGTCTAAATCATTCTAGAAAAAAAATGGTCAGCACTGATATGTTATTGATTTATGGTCAGTTATTTTTCAGTTCGAAAATTGGTCTAGGTTGGGAAGCTCATTTCCAGTCCGGAAAGTGATTCGAGATTTCTGACGGATAGTTATTTTCTAGTTTGGAAAATGGTCCAGATCGGACAATCATTTTCGTAATGAAAATGGTATGATATATTGTTGATGTACCATAGACAACGATTCCCCTTGTGGCCAGTGTGGGGGAATGGTCTAGGAAAATCATTCTTCTTGTCAATCACTTTGAGTAGTGGTCAAGTAGAATGGTTTGCCTCGTCGAGAAACCATTTTTTTGAAGTTCACAGTTGTTAGAAGTTTCGAAGAATGCTCCATTTTGGAGGTTGGTGTAGGAAATGGAATGGAGAGTCATTCCCTAGGGCAGAGTCATTCTCTCGAGGTTTCACTATGATTAGTGTCGAAGAAATGGCCTATTTATGTGAATAGTCCACGTTCAACAATCATGGATAGACATTCCCTAGGGAGGACTCATTCTCTCCAGTTTGCACTGTGATTAGTGCCAGAGGAATGGCCCAGTTAGGTGAATGGTCCAAACTCAGAAATTAGGTATATTTATTCTTCTATGCTTAGGAATAATAGTTAAGATAGCCCATGGATGATTTTTTACTTTCTAAGGGTAGATGCTCTTCTAGATCTCACATATGTGAGTGAAAGAATGGCCCATACGACTTAGTTTGTATCATGATATTGTTTAGGTAGTTTGATATCATATAACATGATTGTTTTGGAGAGTGTGTGTCTATGGAAAGTAGTTGTATGCTATTGTGGTGGATGCGATCCACTGGTAGTGACTGTGTGTCATTGTTTAGTAAACCTGTGTGCTACTAGGAGTGGTTGTGTACCACTGGATAGTAGTTGTATACTACTATGGATAGAAATAGTTTCTCTCTATTGGATGGCATTATAGTAGCATTATGCTACTATCTGAGTGCCATGGAGACTACCACTAGTGTTGGAGTTGATTTCCAGCTAGATGGATAGTCAGTGTGATGGTGGACAAACATTATCCGGGTGAATAATGGTCCAAACAGAACAGATTGTTGGTGGACATGCACTATCTTTGTGGATAATGTTCTAGGTTGACAATTTGTTGGTGTATCATGGATTGGTATTTTCCTAATGCACATATTGTAGCCTGATTAGGAAAATGGTTCAGGACCAATATTTTCTAAGTCATATAGGTAGAGATGGATCTCTATGGTACATATGACCTGATTTGAAAGTAGTACGTGACTGAAATTCCTATAGGAATGGTCTCTGTAGCCCATGGCGTAGATTTCAGCATCTGTTGGGACAATCATTCTTCTAGGATGTAGTTTCATATTAGAAGAATGGCCCTTGTATCACTCTATCGAGTGAGTGACTTATTCAACATCATGCTCAATTACTCAGATGGAGTATAACTTTGAGAGATGATGCAGTTGATTCTATCAGATGATACTGATAGTGATGATGTTTCTCATGAGTTTATCTACGTGATCATGAGATAACCTGTGTTGCTATGATGATGCTATTAGTTGAATCCTTTGTTTGTGCTCAAGACCTACCTCCCTATCTAGGAGGGAGTGTTGATATTATGGTAGCTAATGGACGTATTAACCTCCACGTGTAACCTTTGACAAGACTAGAATATTATAGGAAGCAATAGAAACCCTAAAATGTTGGAATAATAACCCTAGAAGACAAGTTGGCTCAAGAGAATATTTAATATTGAGTTATTAGCCTCTAGAAAGAGAAGTCGGCCTAGTCAAGTGATATAGAGTAATATAAATACAGGGCGCTAGATATTAGTTGACACTCACTCACTCACAACTGCACAAGACTAGTGGTGCGCAAGTTTAGAGAGGGAGTGGAGCTGCAATTACTGCAACTAGGATTTTGTCTTTTGGTTGGACTTGGTCTCTTGTTTATGGTTTGAACTTTTTTCTTGGTTTCTGGTTATTCTTACTTGGTGTGCTACCCTTGGAGAAAGGTGTGCTAGCCTTGTTTGGCTATTGGTCTCCTACAACCTTATTCTATCTATCAAGATTAAGGTTCTCGAGGGTGGCCTTTATGCCTATGGTTGGGTGACAATATTCTATAGTGTCTATGGAATAACAAGCACATTTCTTTAATTTCTAACAGTTAAGTCTATAAAATGTAAAATATATGTCAATGGTCAAATGTCCTAGAGAGGCATAGGTATATCGATTTCTATTAGGATAAAATATTTAAAACGATAAATTTATAGGAATTTTTGACATCAAAAATTGATTATTACCATTAATATTGAAGATCAATATCATACTTTGCACCCAAATGTAGTAGTGGAAGGTCGTATACTTTGGCATTTGCATGCACTTAATGTGTTCACTTGCAAGAATGATAGGCTTTGAGCAATTACATGTGAGGGAACATTGGGAAAAGGAAGCAAGAAAAAATATATGTATAAGGGAGATTTATAACAGAGTTAATATATTAGACCCCCTTATCATCCCCTCTCATGTGTTTATAGTCCCCTCTTTACCTAATTTTAAACATATTTGATGGTTTAACAATATATTATATTTCATCTTTATGCACTTTTTCAAACAAAATATTGAGTCTCAAATTACGTAGTCACTAGGAAACATTTAAAAACATCATATAATAAACCACTTAACACAACTATACACATTCTCTATTTGGGCCTTTCAATAGAGCTCAAAACTAGGAATATATACAAGGAATTTCACATAATTTACACCAATGGGTCATTAAACTTAAACTTATCCCTCGAGGCTTGGCACCCATTAAAAAACATGTAGACACTATATATCCTAAGGATCAATATTTGGGGTATCATAATCTACTTGCATTTTTCTTCTCCGACACCTCAACAAGGATCTCTTAGTATTAATGTGGCTCCAACCTTGTAGGCTTGCTATCTTATCCCTGGCCATTTCAAAAGGCCTAGTCCACTCTTACTTTGGATGATTCAACCCTACAACGTCAAGAATGGTTTCAGCATAGGTAGGGAAATAGAGGTATCCAACACTTCTAAGGGAAATTGCATCTCCATTCATTGAATATTTTTATATCATTATGTGTGGTAGATTCAATGTTTTCTTATGTTGTATTGAAGATCAGTGGAAGTATGTTATGCAAAATGATTGAAATTTTTGTGCAAGACTGTTTAAGATGTGAAATACTCTCTTAGGGACCTATTACAACTCTCATATGTAGCCCAAAAAACTTTAGCACCTAGTAGGTGCTAATGTGACTTAATTCTTTTATTTGTCCTCTTTTTTCATTTCCAACACTTAATTTAAATAGTTTACTAAAAGAAATGGATAATTAACACTAGATTAACTTGCATTTCTTTTGTTAATTCATTCCTCCACTCCGCCATATTCGTGTTCTTTATAGAGACACTGTATTAAAGAAGAATAAATTGAAAGTGGAGGAGTGTTCTTTCATTTAGATTTTTTGTTTCTTTTTCTTTTTTAATGTCAGACCTGCGTTTTACGCACTTTAATTTCCGTTGGTTGCTTTCTTATGAGATCTGATTGATTGTTTGAATCGATCATCTAACGAGTGCACACTCTTTATTCTGCTATTCTCTTTTTATAGATTGTCAATAAAATGACCTATTAGTATGCTCTACCACTGTAACATGTTTTCTGATAAAATGAGAAGCAAAGAAGACAATACAGAGAAGACGAAAATTGGGAAAAAAAAAATGAGGAGAGTATTTAGTATTGAGTATATATTTGAGCTAAATAGGCTCGAGCAAATCAAGAAACAAAACAAGATATCCTAACTAACTTGTACAGATGGTCAGGATGGTTGGAAGTGTACAATCATAGTGTACAGTCACATACTGTTGAGGTTATAGATATATTTAATACTCCCTCTTAAACTCAACAGTTACAAACATTAGCACTAATAATGCCCAAGTGTTTTCTTTGAAAATCAAAAACGGGTTTTTTGAGTGGATATCTAAAAATATCTACGAGCTGATCTCAAGAGCCACAAAA
This sequence comes from Picea glauca, assembly GCA_000966675.3. Classification (NCBI taxonomy): domain Eukaryota; kingdom Viridiplantae; phylum Streptophyta; class Pinopsida; order Pinales; family Pinaceae; genus Picea; species Picea glauca. The sequence continues at coordinate 829,776 of JZKD02S1665280.1, read as the reverse complement.
TTGAAGTGCTATGTGACCATTATTGAATAGCTCACGTATGAAGTGAAAACGAGTGTCAATATGCTTGATTTTCTTGTGAAACACATGATTTTGGGATAGAGCAATTTTTGAGGTATTGTCACAGAAGATAGGAGTTGTCTCATTTTCTGTATGTGACATATCATTCAATATTCTTCTCAGCCACATAGTTTGACAGGAAGCTAAGGTAGCAGTGACATACTCTGCCTCTGCAGAAGATATTGATACAATGGGTTGCTTCTTTGATTCCCATGAAATCCAGTTCGTGCCCAGGTGAAAAACATGTCCTGAGATGTTTTTCTTGTCATGTAGGCTTGCTGCAAAATCACTGTCCATGTAACCAGAGAGATAATTATAATCGGAATGAGTATACCATAAGCCAAAATTGAGAGTTCCTGCAACATATGTCGGAATCCTTTTCGCCATCTTCTAATGAGAATCTTTGGGGGATTCCATGAAACTGGAAACAAGGTTGGTTGCATACATAATATCAGACCTAGTTGTTGTAGGATACAACAAACTCCCTACTAAACTTTTGTACAAGGTAGGGTCCACTGTAGGGCCTTCATCTTTCTTGCTCAATTTTGTGCCTAGGGGTATAGGAGTTTCTGTCGAATTGCAATCTTCCATGCAGAATCTTATGACGATGTCTGTTGCATACTTTTGCTGACAGACAAAAATTCCTTTCGTTGATTGGTCAACCTCTATCCCCAAGAAATATTTCATGATGTCAAGATCTGTCATGTCAAACTCAGATTGCATCGCATGTTTAAAACTGGTTAACTCAATATTTCCAGTATATATCATGTCATCAACATATAAACATACAATCAGAATTTATCATCCCGATCAGTTTTGGTGTAAAGAGTTGGCTCATTTTGTCTTCTACTAAAACCACTCTTGATCAGGTAAGTATTAATTTTGATGTACCATGCTCTTGGATCTTGCTTTAATCCATACAAGGATTTATAAAATCGATACACTTTGGTTGGTTTCTCTTTGACTTCAAATCCAGGTGGTTGATCCACATAAACCTCTTCTTCTAAGACACCATTTAGGAAGGCTGACTTGACATCCATCTGGTATACTTGCCATTTGTGTTGAGCTGCTATGGATAAGAGAGTCTTTACCGTGTCCAACCTTTCTACTCGAGAAAAAGTTTCACCATAATCAATCCCTGGTTGTTGTGAGAATCATTTGGCAACAAGTCTTGCCTTGTGTTTTTAAATATGCCCCTTTTCATTTAGTTTAGTTTTGTAAACCCACTTGACACCAATACGTTTCTTATGTCTAGGAAGATCAATAAGATCCCATGTCTTGTTCTTCTCAATGGAGTCAATCTCTTGGTTCATGACTTGAACCCAATGTGGCTCCTTAGTTTCCTCTTTAAAAGATGTGGGTTGACATGACATTAATGAAAAAATATTGTGTTGATCAATGTTATCCAACTGCTGATGGATTTCTCTCAAAATTCGAGTTCTCTGATTTGGAAGTTCATAGGAAGAGTTTATGTTGGAAGTTGAGTTATCTCAAGAACTTTCAGATTGTCCTTGTACCTACAGCCTTGGAAGAGAGGGTTGATGCATTTGTTGTCTTGAATCCTCTGTGTCTTCAGGATGTGACAGTGATGGATCTTGACTTTCCATTGGTTGATTTTCAAACTCGTTCTAGGACTTATTTTCAAAAAACATTACATCTCTGCTGAGAATCAGTTTCTTTGAGATTGGATTGTAGAGCTTGTAAGTTTTTGGTGTTTCACTGTAGCCAGTAAAGATGCATTTCTCACTTCTATCATCTAGTTTCTTCCTTAATTCGGAAGGTATGCGAGCATATGCTATGCATCCAAATGTCCTGAGATGAGCAAAATTTAGCTTTGTCCCACTCCATGCTTCTTGAGGGACCTTCATATTGAGACTAGTGGTTGGAGATCTATTCAGGAGATAAGTTGAGCATGCTATTGCTTCAACCCAAAATGTGTTTGACAAACATTTCTCTTTGAGAAGGCTCCTTGCCATGTTCATTATTGTTTGATTTTTCCTTTCAACCACTCCATTTTGTTGTGGAGTATACCTGGTTGTACTTTGCATGATGATGCCTTGTGATTTGCAGAAATTTGAAAATTCTTTGGAGTTGTATTCTCCTCCTCCATCTGACCTGAGAGATTTTACATATTTTCCACTTTGTTTTTCAGCTTCATCTTTGAATTCTTTGAAAGTTGCAAAAGTTTCAGACTTGTGTCTGAGAAAATAGATCCAAATTTTCCTACTAAACTCATCAATAAACATTAGAAAATAAACACTACCACCTATTGACTCTATTTGCATTGGTCCACATAGGTCAGTGTAAAACAACTCTAAGTGTTGTTTGGCTTGAGTGGAGGATTGTGGAAAACTAGTTCTCTTATGTTTTCCAAGAATGCAAGACTCACATGGGGGATTTTTCTCTTTGAAGAAAAGTATACCTTTGACCATGGATTTCTTCTGTAGAAGACTTAGACTCCAAAAGGGTAGATGTCCAAATCTTGTATGCCAAACCATAGTTTCATTGGAGGTGGATGCAATTTGTGCATATGATTTAATCAGATTTGCAGTTCTAAGGGTCAAGAGAAACATTCTATTACTGGTCATGTGGATTTTAGAAATCAATTTTCTGGAGGGGGTTTTGTCATATATCCTACAGGATGCTCCTTCAAAAAGTACCTTATAGCCATGTTCAATGAGAGTAAATATTTGTTACCTGTCATGTGATTGATGCATCCACTATCCAGCAACCAAATATCTTTATGTTTTTCTTTAGTCCTGTGGCATGAGAGAAACATACCATATGAGGTTTCTCCTTCATGATTTGAGACATGTGCTTTACCTAAGAGTTGATCTGTTTGTTTCTTTCGGCATTCAGATTCATAGTGCCCAAAATTCTTACAGTAATAACATTGTATGCTTGATTTGTCATTTGAGCTTCTCCCTCTACCTCTTTGAGGGTGGAAGTTTTGATTCTGGTTTTGTTGTCTGTGACCTTGGAAATTATGATTCTAGTTATGTTGTCTGTGACCTTCACTTGAGTGATGGTGACTTGGACTTCTCCCTCTTCCTCAGTGACCTCTGCCTCTTCCTCTACCTCTCCCTCTGCTAAAGGAGAATTAAGTCTTGAAATAATTTGCTGTGGACTCATCTTCGAGATGAAGTCTGGTCTCACATGTCAATAGAGAGCCCATTAATTCATCCATTGAAAAATTTGACAGATCCTTGGACTTATGGATAGATGTAAAAACCATTTTGAACTTCTTTGGTAAATTTCTGAGTATTTTCTCAACAATTCATTGATCAAGGATGGATTCACAAGTCAATCTAATATGGTTTACAATTCCCATGACTCTGGTCATAAACTGATCAATGTTTTTAGATTCTATAATTTTTAAAGTCTTGAAATGGGTCCTCAAGGTATGCAGTTTGACTGTTTTGACCCTGTCATTTCCTTGGTAGGATGATTTAAGGATGTCCCAAGCCTGTTTAGAAGTAACATCGCCTGTGATTTTTGAGAAAATTGAGTCATCCATTGAGTTTTTAATCCAAAATTTTTCCTTATTCTCTTTGTTCCTTTGTGTTGCCTTAGTAGTTCTTTGTTGGTTGGTTATGGCAGCAAGGTCTACTAGATCTGGTTCCACATATCCAAGATCCATTGGATCCCAACACTCTTGTGCTTGCAAGAAGGATCTCATTCGAAGAGACCAAAACTCATATTTATTTCCAAGAAGAATCGGTCCTTGAGTTGGTCCTAAATTGCTAGAGGTGGCCATCTTGGAAGAAGAAAAAAAATTAAAAATTAAACAACAAAAAATCTGCTAAAGATTTGTGTGCTGACATGTTTCCTGCGCGTAAAACCAGGTCTGCGAATGTCTCTGTGTGACTTCGGCTTGAAAATCATAGGATAGACCACTTCTTTCGCAACTATAGCCCCTCTAATGGCAAAATTGTGCTTTCTGAGTTTACTCGAGAGTAAAAAAAATGAATTTTATCTTCTAATTTGACCATGGGGTGAGAACTAGGCCCTCTGGGTCTTCGAGCTTCGAGCGTTTCGATGTTGAAGGTCTCAATTCCTTTGAATAGTTGAATAACGATCTTATTCCAAAGATCGACGATCCTCGTTGAGTTGAGTTCAACTATCCTCAATTACTTTAGGGCTTCGGTTGATATTCCTTTCTAGCCTGTAGCAAGAATCAACGATCCTCGTTGATTTGAGATCAACGATCCACAAATACTTCAAGACTTCAGGCTTCAGGGATTTTTCACTGCTTTTAATCGCAAAACTCGCGAAGTGCTGAAGTGGCGAATTTTCCGGAGAGAGATAAATCCAACGGTCTTTAGGCCTTTGCAAATGAATGGCCAAGATCTTCTTCAGATCTCCGACGTTCAGGAGTTTCCATTTGGAAATATGCACAATCCTCCAGAGTGTCGAATCTTTGAAGTACGAGATCTATCTCCATGTGGCCTATTGATTTGAAGGGTGGAGATTTGCTTTGAAACTTCGGGCTTCGGGTGTTCTGAGGTGCACAACACTTCAAACCTTTGAAGTGACATATCTATCGACGCATGTCCACAGCCTTCAAGGGCTCATATCTACTTTGAGACTTCGGGTAAATCTCACTCTGCAAGACCTTCCGGAGTGCTAAGTCTCCAAAGTGAGGGATCTGACGCCACGTGTCCTTGTTTATGGACAGTCCAAATGAAATCCAGGCTTTGGGCCTTCGAGAGTTCTGGCTTCTCGTATTCTTCTTTCTTCCAAAGTGATTATCGCTGAAGTGCAGGATCTCCTGCCATGTGCCCACTTCGATCGATGGTCTGGATCTACTTGGGCTCTTTCGGGCTTCGAGAGAGCTTTACTCCTCAGCCTCTGTTGGCTTCCTCCCAGGATACGAGATCGCCAGACACGTGTCACTTTCTTGAATATCAACGACCACGAGTGATTGCGATGACTCAACTTGCTCACTCTTTAATCTCTTTGCCGATCTCCGCAAAGCGAAGATGTTTGTCCGTAGTGGGATCAATATCCATCGTTGATCTATTAATCTGACAAGATCAACAATCTTAAGTGATTGCGGGCTCACAACTTGCTCGCGCTTTAATTTCCTCTTCGATCCTCGCAATGCCTCATCACCGTCGCGCTCTCTCTGATGAGATCTCACAGTTGTGGCTTAATCTTTGCTTGATCTCACAGTTGAGCTTGCTCACGCTCAGATCTTATGACTAAGAAAAAATTCTCCTTTCCTGTTGGCTCGTCATCCTTTCTGAGTCTGATTAATGGCTCAGATATGTTTGTAGGGCTGATCTTACGGCTACTAAGCTTGTCTTTTGTTGTATCTGCAAAGACTTTCTTCTTAAGAAGGAATTTCGTGAATCCTTCACGAATTCTTTAAAAGCTCACTGAGATTTAATTTTTTGTGTCCTTCGTTTCTCCTTCCGCAGGTTTGCCTCCACATGCTGTGATGTCTCCAACGATCTTTTGAGCGAACTGTTGTCTCCACGCTCCTTTAGTGGTCTGCTAACTATTCTCCAAGATTCTTTAAACGCTGCATCCTTTTGCAGTTTCTCTGCTTCTTGGCGCTTGCTGTCTACAACGATCTTTTGAGCGAACTTCAATGGCGCTTGCTGTCTACAACGATCTTTTGAGCGAACTTCAAACTGGGAACTGTTCTCCAAGCTTTGTGAAAAAACTTGCGTCGCTGTGCTCTCGTAGACAATGTAAGCTCTATGCTTCTTAGGATCGAGCTGCTCTCCAGACTATGTGAAGAGGCTTACGTTTGAAGCTCTGATACCATGATAAAATGAGAAACAAAGAAGATAATACACAGAAGACAAAATGTTGAGGTTATCGAGGTTACAGATATATTTAACATTTTCTATTTTCGAGGGCATTCAAACGGGGAGAGATTGGTTCATTGATTGATAAGGTTGACCGTTAGGCCATGAATGGACCATCCCGTCATCGTTTGCGTCTTGGTCCAATTGTTTTCTGTTATGATTTTTTAAAATTTCCAGTCGTTTCTTTACCACCCTGCCAAAGTTGCCCGATTGGTTTTTCTTCCAATTCAACTCATATATTAGTTTACTTAAAGTGAAAAGTTGCGCAGGATTTTGTTCGTTGAAATGGTTTTTTGTTTTTACAATTTTAAAGGCAGAAGTGCAGAAAGAGATGAAGGCATTTATGTTCTTTTGGGCTTTTCATATTTCAGTGCTTTTTGACCTGTTCCGATGTTGTTTCAAAGAATAAATTTCTAGTATAAATAATTTCGATTCTCCACACCTTTATTCATAATCGCTATCGCAAAAGAGAGACAAACCCTGGTGTGTGTTATTTTATTTGCTCCTCATCATGTTTGTTTTTGTGTTTTCACAAATTATAAT
>JZKD02S1665280.1:775533-807064 GCA_000966675.3 Picea glauca | reverse complement strand
TTTTAAAATTCCATACAATCTTAACAAACATGCTAAAGCTGTGTCTAATCAATTTATATATTATTTTATTTAAAGGCAACAGTGTGGCAGAATTTTTGTCCGTTCGAATGATTTTAAACACCAAATATTAGAAAGAGAGGAAGATATTTATGCAATTCCGGGCGTTTCATATTTACTGTTTTTCGATCTTTTTCTACCTTGTTTCAAGGCATGGTTTTGCCCTTGAATAGCTATGGTATGAAGAATCTCCTCATCTCTGTCAGTAGTCGTTATTGCAAAAGAGCCGGACCTTGGTGTGAGTCACCTTAAAATATGTTTCATGTTTGTGTTAATGTGCATGAGATTGATTTTTCAATGATTATAGTTTAGTATTTGATGGTTATTTTATTTGTGTTAATGTGCAATCAGTTTTTTGACCTATGATAATCACTCATTGATTTGTTAGAAATGCTTCTTTATGATAATATGGTCTATTTAGGGTTGGTTATTTTCAAATAAATTCTGTTATTTTTAAACACTATGTTTGTTTAAGTTTTATATATATATAAATTAATTAATTAATGAAGATAGATGTAGTTTTTATTGTTTTTCATTGTGTTTTTGGTCTTTTCATGAGTTAATTTTGATTGTTTTAACTTGAAAAATAATATATAAATAAAATAAAATAAATATCTTAAAAATAGATGAAAATGAACACTTAAAAAAAATAATAAAAAGTTGCTACAACATATAGTATAACCTAGTATGACTAATATGACTATTATACAATTTATATATATCTTTTTGACTTTTATTATGAGAACCACTTTGTTTTTATTAACATGTTCCTAATCACTTACCACATATATCTTTATACATATTTATTTGAAGGGTACCACTCTAAATACAAAGAGTATTTGTCAATATTTATTTACTCTTTGTTTAGGTTGTGTCAAGAGTTTAATATAGGTTGTATAACAATGGACGAACAATTTGAGTATCCAAAAGTTAGGAGTTAGGAGGGATGAGTTTGTCTTGGAAGATTATTATTGGGTGCTAGTACATGGAATCTTAAAGATGGTAAGTTTATGCTCTCAATTTTGGTAAAATTATAGTTACTTCAAAATGTTTTTTTTTAAATTATAGTTACTTCAAAATATTTTTTTAATGACTATAGCCCTATTTTATTGGTTGCAATGCTAAGTCTAAACCATCTATTATTAATCTTAAGATTTTTTAGTCACATTTATGGTTGAGATTTCTTCTAAAGAGTTTACCTTTTTTTTTTCCATAGGAAGTCCTTCAAGAAAATGAAGGTAAGGTCTTCCTCTACCTTCTATTATACTAAAATCACCCCATCATTTACATCATCCTCATCCTTTAAATACATACCAATAAGTGGAGTAGAGAAGAATGAGAATTGAACCTTAGTGAATGCCTTACCCGTTCATTGAACTCACCAAAATGCCTTTTGTTCTTTTGGTGAGTAAACCCCTTGATTGGAGAGGGTATAAAACTGGTTACAATATCTTCTTTATAACTTGGTATAATATCATCCTTTTGGAATAAATTCATCTAAAACGCCACAACTAGGGTATGTATCCCATCAAAGTCATTGAGTACTTCTACTTGACAAAATTTCCAAAGATTACATTAGGATGGGGACACCCTTAACACCACATTCACATTCCATTGAACCTGTGTTTATTGCATTAACATGACCTCACAACTCTAGAGAACTTGATCAATTGGAACATCACTACATGAGTTTGAGTCTTTCACCTTGGGTCATTATCATAACAATTTCTTCAACTTACCACTAGAACACAACTGGACATGGGAAATATTATATTTGTAATTACAAACAATTAAATATTTTAGTATCTATCAAGTATTAAAATGGTAGAAAGTTTAAACAAGAATAAAATCATGTAATAATTATCTTAGCAATGAACAATATTGATTTCCCCCCCTCTCATTGCCCAAAATCTAAAAATGTTTTCTAACAGTGATCCTTACAACTCTTCTATGTTTTATACCCTTCCAATAATTGCAAGGGAAATAGCATTTACCATAATGTGCTAATAATATAACCTAGTCACTAAAACTATCATTTGACATTGTTATGTATCATGAGGAATTCAATTTATGAGTTTGTACAACAAGACTATATTAAAAAAATTATACACACGGAATTCAAAATAATCATTGTAATCTAATACAAAAGTTGTAAATATGGCATAATCATCATAATCTCTTTTAGAATTTATATTTGTATAGACACATGAGTACACTAACATCTTGTTGACATAATCAAAGTTAACATAGTCAAAGATAATATTTTTTCCAAACTTGACCTTGACTCAAATATATAAAATGACAAATAGGATTTTTTATTGCTACATCCAAAAGACGAATCTATATATTGATGTCTATCGGGTAAAAGTGTTTACAGAATAATTAAGAAGTATTTTTTACAAGTTGCCAAGAATTTCTAACATCAAAATCAATTATTACCATCGGATATCTATGTCATATTTCAAACCCAAATGTAGTAGTGGAAGGTCATATACTTTCAACCTTGCATGCACTACATGTTCACTTGCAAGCATAAGAGGCTTTGGGAAATAACATGTGAGGTGACATTCGGAAAAGGTGGTAAGACAAAATATATGCATAAGGTAGGCTTATAATAAGGTTGATATCCTATACACCTTTGGCATCTCCTCTTGTGGGTTCATCATCCTCTCTTTGCCCCCTTTTTCAATTGTTAAATACACATGTACCTTCGTTTTTTACGGACAACTACAATTGATCATAAGAAATGAAACCCATCTATTTTTATCACTAAATAATCAAATCAAGGAAACACAAATGCATCCAAAACAATACAAAAGAAATAAATAAAATAAAAGGAAATAGGAAAACAAAGAAAGTCGAGGATAATCATCAAACAAACAAACAAAAAACAACTTAATTAACTAAATATATTGGGTTGAGAATCCCTCCCCCTAGTGTAACTATTAGAGCCCTACCCTAAACCCCTTACTTCGATGCCTTTTTAATGTACAAATATACCTTTTTGAATAAGACACATTACATAGTTATTTGATAGTCATTCATTGTAAAAAAGATCTTATTTATTAATAATACCCAAATGAGTTTGTAGGCACTCATAAGTGAAATCACATGTAGTTAATATTATATTTGGATTGTTATATATTGAGTAGAATGTTATGTAAACGTTTGTCAATATTTTTTATCATACTTGGAGCTTTTCTCTACGAGGTTCCCCCCTTGAAGAGGCAAGTGAACATAGCTCTGTATTTTTTATTAGCAAGAGATATTTATTAGGGTTTATCTATTTTCTCTTTTGTTCTTTGGTTTTTCTCTACATTTTATGTGATTTCTATGAAGTTTTGGGGTAAAGTACATTGAAAGTGGTATCATATTTCTTTCTTGGGGATGAAGAGGATAATTTTGGGGGCACAAATAGGATTTTTTTCTTTTTGTTGTTTTTTTACAGAAAAAATAAGATGACTGAATTTAGGTCAATTTATAAAACTTTATGTGTAGAATTTGAAGAAAATGGTCATAGATATGAATTCCTCTTAAAAAAACACCCGAGTTCAAAAGAAATTGTAGAAAATGAAGCTTGGGAACTTGAGTTATCATTTATTTAAAAGCAACCTTCTTTTAGAGGTTTTTCAATGACGGCCGTGAATTTCAAAAATTGGATATCTTTTGATAGATTGCATATATTTTAGTCAAACCAGTGTTAATAGATCCAAAGAAGATATGGCATTTTATAATTGGTGTCATAATAACCAATCCAAAAAGTATAGAAAAAGTTGTGATCATTTTACATTTTCTCCCTCAAACCCTACCTTGAATTAGTGAGTTATTTTATGGTGATTTTTAGAGCTTTTTCTTAGGTCAGAAAGCTCCTAAATTTTAGAATTTTTTAGAGACATGTTATGATGTCTTTAAATGAGATAGTGATTTGTCGTTCAGTGAGTAAAATTGTGGTTTGAGAAGAATACATGCAAGAAATACAAGTGGAATCACATTGTTGGAAACCCTTGTAACCCTTGTTGGTACTCCTTAGAGTAATACCACATTAGACAATACCTATATATAGAATCCCACTTCCACATACCCTCTGGTATATAGGAATTCCCCTATGTATACCTAAAACTAGCTCTAGACAACCTAATCAACATGTTTTTATAATACACTCAAAACAACAGTTGGGGAGATCATTCTCTAGTACTTGGGTAGTCAAGTAGTATGTTTAAAAGTACAGTTGAGCCTCCTTAGTTAGTTCTATAATATATTGGGATAAGTACTATTGTTGGATCCCACACATATATTAGAGAACTATAGCACCTATCTCCTCGTTGTCCTCAAGACCTGATAGCATTTTTTCAAAGAGATCACCCATGAAGGATATCCATAAACCACCACATACTTTCTTGAACAACATGGCCACCTACTCTACTACTGGTACATTGGAATTTGTGGAAGGTTAACTTAAGAAAATTTAGGAGAAAATAAATGGGTTGAATGAGAAGTGCGATAAGAATTTGGATGAGAATTTGGAGCACCAAAGAATGTTTATTGAGAATTTGTTCGATATTCTAGCTCAAAGAATACCAGAAGAACACCACTGGACTTCACAACACATTGATCCACACTAGGAGGAAACTTCTACCACAAGACTATTTAGCCACCCACAGCCCTCTTTAGGTCTGCATGAAAATAGAGCAATATATAATAACATATGGAATCATTCTCCTAATGTGGATATGAATCAGTTTGATGGTTTTGACCCTTCAAGATGGGTCATCTAGATGGAAAAAGTCTTCTCCCTCTGGGGCATTACTGATGACATGATGAAACTCAAGGTGGGGGTCCTATATCTAGATCTGGAATGGTGGCAATTGTGGGAATAGGATAAAAAGGCCTAGGTGGGCTAGATCACTTGGAGAAACTTTGTTAAATATATCCATGAAAGTTTCAAGAGATATACTCACTATTTGAGGTGTCTTAGCAAGTTTTCCAAACAACTCAATCACCAAATTTATGGTATCCTTTGAGAAATTACCCATCTGTATAGAGAACTTAACATATTCTCTCTATAAAAAATGTTTCATTAGTGGCCTCAAGGAAAATATTCGAGCATAAATATGAATGCAACATCATGCGATATGGTTGGAAGAACCTCAAAGGGCCCTAGAAGTAGAGACAATGATAAATGAATAAATAAAAAAACTAGATTTTGTTTTCTACATTTGTCCTCCCCGAGGTAATTCCCGAAAAACAACTCCTACTCATCCCTTGAAAGTACAAATGTTTTCTCCAATAGAGAAGGAAGACCACCAAAGATGTGGAATTTTGTTGGTTACTACTCTCTTTCTACTTCTTAGGCTGACCCAGGTTCATATTTGAACAAGCTTCCAACAAATCCCTCTAAAACTATCACCCCCCTGGTAAACCAGAAGGCAACGTAGTACACAAGGTGTACTGCGCAGTCTCACCTGAGATAGTTCTATGGGTGACTGCAACGCTCAGGTGCTTGGAGCATGGGAATGAGTGGGGATCTGGGATTGTACTTTGTGATCTTCATTTATTTACTATCTCATTCATGTAGATTTAATATACTGTCATTCTGTATCCATGCATGTAAATCAACATATCTAACTACTTCATCAAGACATTTATCTAAAAGTTTACCATTGACAAAAAAGACATAAGCAGTAAAAAATTGGCATAATGCATGATTTACCATTGTTCACCCTCTCCTGGGCTACATCCAAAAAGATTTGGCTCTCAAGCTATTTTATTATGGTTATGCAATATATCACGTCGTGCACACTACAGTCTTTGGTCTTACAATCATTACAGGCTCTCTGATCCTTGTTCGACTGACTAGATCACACCAGGCTCCTCAGCCTGTGATCTAAACCTCAATATCAAGTTGCTTGACTCTCCTCCAGCTCAACAGCTTACAAAAATTTACATCACTTACAATCATTTTTCCATTTACGCAAAACAGTCTTCCTTTTCATGCTAGAACCCTTGACCTAGACCTCCTAGGTACTTATTTATACATATTCTTGGCTTATCAGCCATTATAATATCTTAAAAAAACCCTAACCCTAATGTGGTTAGGTTTCCCATCATGCATGCCTTGCATGCTTTCCTCGCACGTGTTTAGCTTCTATCCAGCTCTCCTTTTCCCATTCTGGGTTTTTCCCTCAAAAATAACATCTCCTCCAAAATAGGCATGCGTCCAACAGGCCCTAAACACTGACATGTGGTTGTGGAACTTATGTGTAAGTTCCCTTCCTTTGGATTGGATCTGCATGGTTTTTTCTATTAGCGCATCTAGTGCTTATGTTGTGACCCCCTCTTATATGATTATTGCACACTCTTCCTGTATTTTCACCATGTTCTTCTTTTCCTCCTCCAGCTGTGTGATAATCTTTGTTGCTTGTTCTTGAAGTTGATCCATCTGCACCTATATTTTTTGCTTCTACGTCTTCACTGCTATTAGATCTGCTTGCAACTTCTTCATGTCTTGTGCTCCCTTGAGATGCTCGATGATACTCATTATTTTGTTCCTCTGCTTGAGGTTCTGGATGGTTGCACTTATCTTTCCATCTTCCTAGTCCCACTGTTGGACTTGTTCATCTTCCTCCAATGTCATCCATAGTTGCGTTGCTCTATCAAACAAGTCCACAGTTATGCCGACTTGTCTTTTCATTTCGTTCATTTGTCCTACAGATTCTTGTCTCCTTTGTACTTTCACCTCCGAGGGAGTCTTAGGGATGAGTTTTTCCTTAGGGTTTTCGATCTCCTGCTGGTATTGATCAATTGTTTGCACAATGTGATTAATATTCTATGTTGTGTTGGGATCTACTACTTGCACATTGTTTGGGATTTTGTTATAGGATGTAGTCACTCCCTGCTCGAGCCTATCCGCATGATCTTTTTTTTCTTCTTTCTCTGCATTTAGCTAGTCGCACGTAATTTGTAACATTTTAGTGAGTCCTTTGCCCACCTCTAGGTTTGTGGCATATGTGTGGGCCCTCTACTACACTTCTTGTATGACACTCGCCTGTAGAATGTATAGATCCTTTGTGGGTATATGCACCATTATTATGTCTATCTCTTCGACCTCTTGCAGTGGTGTCTGCACTGTTTTAGGATCAAGCTTTATCATTTCGTGTGTGAAGGTAAATGTGTCGCTGCATAGGACGACAAATTTTATCGTCTCTTCATCTTGCTTCTACGTAGGTAGCCTCGATACTCCCTTCTACTGTTGTGTGGTGGCCTGAGATTCTACATGGCCCTGTAGCTGTTGTATATTATCATGGACTTCTATTAGCTTGACCATGATATTCTCTCTATGTGCCTCTTTTGTTGTGACCGCTTCCTCACTCCTTTATTGGACCTTGTCCACGAAGAGCTCTCCATCATCCCAAGTGAGGGTAATGTTTGGGTCCTCCGTGTCATATTTTCTTTTGTCACACACATATGTTCCTTGCACAACCTCCTTTGAATATTGTGAGGGTTGTGCCTGGGCCTATTTCTTGTTGACCCTGTGTTGGATTCTTCGTCTCAGCCTGTGGCTAACTTCCTATTCATGTTGTTTTATGAGTTCTCCTTGGTTTTTTCGGGATTGTGCTCATACTTAGCATTGTCTGCACTATCATTGTCTGAGTATTACCAGTCAGACTCCCTATTTATGTTGACGAGCATGCCTCAGTTGTGTCTTTAGGCTTAGCAGACTATGTCGTACCTGCCTTGGTGGTGGTTTTTTATTGGTTGTTGTCACTACGCAAGCCAATATTGGATGATCCACTCCACCTCCTCCCTGGTCATGCAGTACCTCATTTTTATCCATGCTCGCGTGGGATCCCTCGCAACTTGGATCCATGTATGGTGTCAAGATGCCTTGAACTTCACAATCCCCTTTGTTTCCTGCGCAACCTCCCTTGGGATGCGCCATGTGTTAGAAGTGCACTACTGAATTTCTTCTAGCAGCATGGAAAACACCATGTTGTTTTCCTGCTGCACTTTGTTTTCCTTTGCTTGCTAGAGGGACTCTTACCTCGCTATGTAGTACTTTCCCATCCTGTTGATGAAGGTGGTGTACTTGGGCTCCTACCACCCTGCGAGAGTGACTAATATCATTAGCCATGAGTAATGGAACTCAGTTCCATTATCATGTGTGTCGCGGAAGTCGAGTAAGAACTGGTTCAATAAATATGGCGCCCAACTGAACATCATACCTTTTGCGCACTGTGTTGCCACTGCGATTACACCTTTAGGGGCTTCCTCTCAGTGACACTTCCTTAGTAGCTTGCATGATATCAGTTTTATGGTGAGCCTTGTCGTGTCATTCTTGATTTTTTTTATAACAAGGCCTCTAGTCCCCCACATCATGTTGAACTATTCCTTCACCTTCTCTATTAGTTCCTTCTCACATGCCTTGTTTTCAAAAAAATATTCTCGTTGTGCGCCGACTATGGGAAATCTTGTAATATTGGAAATGAGTGCCACGTCTATCTGTACGGGCTTGTCCATCCACAGTATTCCCCCATGGACCTAGGCCACTAATTTCTTTACGTAGAGATCAACATTTTTGCCTTGCCCGAAGTGTGGAATGTCCAACAAATTCATGATGTCGAAGTTGTATAGCCCCGTAATCCACTGCGCGGGCTCTATTACTAGCCTTCCTATAGGACCAATCTCCCATGTTTTGATCAAATAGATTTCCTCATCCAACTCCGAGAATTTTGTTATGTCATGCACGTCATGGTCTGCGTAGCGCAACTTCATCACTTTCCCCAACATGTCTTCGACAGTGGGGACTATTTATGGAATGAATGGTAAGAAAATTTCTAGACTCTTGGAGGTATTTATTTTCATCCCCGTAGTGGATGTGCCTGCCTCAGTGGATTATGTGCCCTCCTTGTCCCTAGGTGAGTCTGGTCGATCTGTTATGTCCTCTACCAGGGCTTCTTCTCATGACCGGGATAGTCTTGGTTCCTATGTGTCAGTCGATCTTGCAATATCCTCGAGGTTAGGGTTTGAAACCTCATTCCTGGCCCCGGAGCTCTGCCCTACCTCTCATTGCTATGTTGTATGTATCTCTTCCTAAACTCGCATCGGGCTATTAGACTCTGTCTCCAAGGTGGTCACGTCCTCGAGCTTGATTATGGTCTCGAGTTGTATATGTTCCTTGCACCTTTGAACTTGTTGGGTGACCCAAATAAACTATCATGATGACCCCGGATAAGGTGGATCCATCCTGCATGATAGTCGTAATCTTGGATGGCTACGTTGACGAGTTCGAAATTAGCGCACAGATTCTTCTAATTTCTCTGAGCTCAAAATTCGCTAAGTGTTGAATAATTATGCACTTTCCGCCCTTTATAGACCTTTTCGCGGTTATTTTTCACTTTTTGTGTACATTTGTGCCAACTTTAAGTTTTATTGTGCGATGTATTATGATATCTGGCGCGGTAACTCTTACGCAAAACTTTTTCTGTGTTTTTTTATTTTCTATCGTTTGTGTTTTTGTATTTTCTATTGTTTGTATTTTTGTATTTGTTTTTCTTCCTTAATGTTCAGGGATATCTGGCATTTCCTGCATCTTTCCAACATTATCCTTAACACCTCTACATGGTATTTCAACAGACTGTATACTATCCAATCATCCATGTACACTTCTAAAAATTGATGGATGAATTCTTTGAATGCAATTATGAATACTCTTGAGAATATTGTTGGTGCATTCTTTAGTCCAAAAGGCATGACTGTGTATTGATAGGATCCCCATTCTGTGTAAAATGTAGTCTTATACCTGTCTTCTAGAGCTATTGTGATTTGGCAGTAGCTTGAGAATCCATCTATGAATGAATATGCTTCCTAACCTCCCACATTCTCTAGGACTTCATCAGTAAAAGGGGTAGGAAAAGGGTCATGTAGGAAAGCGTCATTCAACTTCCTTAGGTCAACACATATCCTTATGCATCCTTGCTTCTTCTTCCGAATTACCATAGGGCTTATCCATTATGATTCTTCTACTGTTTCTATGATCCCTGCTTCCAGCATCCTGTCGATTTCTACTCTTAATTTCTCCTTGTATACTATGTTTAGTCTGTAGAGTCTCTGTCTGATAGGTCTTGCCTCAAGTTTGAGAGGTATCTTCATATCACCTAACTCTCCAGTTATACCTTTCATTTCGGTGAAATTCGTTGGGAACAAGTAATTGTACTCATGCAGTAACTCTATTATCCTCTCCACTGTTTGTTCATCCTAGTAGTCCCCAATACTGGCCATATTTGGGTTATCAACTGTCTCGATATTGACTTTCTTCACTTTAATTGATGCAACAAATTTTGTTGAATCCAGAGAGGGTCCTTCCACCTCTCTTTCCCCTTCTATTTTTGGAATTTGGATATTGTGTGGATCGTATTCATCTGGTGTTTCTTCTTCCACATGATATCATGATAGTAATTCTTTGACTGGCTGTATGTTCTGTTGTTGATACTCTGTCATGAGTTCTAGTTCTGTTTCTTCAATCAATATCATTCCTCTTCTATGCTTTAGGGATAAATCAATTTTGGGGTTTTCAGTTGCTACAAAGTTTTTTTGTAAGACTATCCATTCGGTGGTACCTCTGTGCAGTTCCTGGTCTACATACCAGTTTTTTGGGATTCCTTCCAAGGTGTGAATGAGGTAATGAGGCCATTCTTCTGGTGGTGTCATATTCCATAGTGTTCTTCACTTTTCCAAGTGTTATGCTAGTGATCCTTGTCCAACATACCTCTATATTGCATCACTCTTCTTCTTTGCATCGAATTTGATGAGCAGTAATATTTTTCATTTATACCAGTCCTGTATGTTTTCCTTATCTTCACCCTACCATCTTGCAGGTGTATCCTTAAGTGAGATATCTAGGGATAAGAGCCTATCATTTTATGATACTTCCTCCTCATATTTCGTCAGGAACTCTTCTAAGTCATTTATTCCATGAAAATTGGGAGGTTCTCTGATTTCTCTACCCACCCATCTTACTGCATGGTCGATTCTTGTTCACCTTCTTGTAGATACCTCATGTAGGTATTGTTTCCAATTCTTCAGTCCTATATCTAAATCAGAAGCACATGCGGTGATACTTCTCTAGCTAAGTATAACATTTGCAGTTGGATTAATGTAATCTTCTATGTGCGCGATGGTTCTGTACATCTGGTTGATTTATTCTAAATCCACACAAGTCGATTCCACAAATATTTGGGCTTAGGATGGGTCCAAGGGTGCAATGACCTAGTATTCCCCTGAATCAAATGTCATTTTCCTTGTATTCAGATTAATTATGGCCTAATTATCAAACGCCTAATCCAGTCCAAGCAATGCGGGATATGGTGTTGTGACATCTACTATTTCAATTACTTTGAAGTCTTCCTTAGTGTGCACTCCATGCAAATCTATTGTCACTCCTTTCAGCCTCCCAATTGGCATAAATATGTGTTGGTTTTCTAAATTCAGTTGAACTAGTGAGTAGCCTAACATTGGCTCTCCAGTGCATTTCCATGTCTTTTTTGGTAAGACATTTACTTCAGATCCTAGGTCCAATATAACATCTCCCATGTTGAAATATTCGATATTGGAATTCAATCTAAATTCTCTGCTTGCC
Source organism: Picea glauca (assembly GCA_000966675.3). Classification (NCBI taxonomy): domain Eukaryota; kingdom Viridiplantae; phylum Streptophyta; class Pinopsida; order Pinales; family Pinaceae; genus Picea; species Picea glauca. The sequence goes on along the minus strand of JZKD02S1665280.1, from coordinate 795,372 downwards.
CTCCTTCTTGTATGGAGGTGATTGAATATTTTCTATTCTAACCTCCCCTCTACTTCTGTGTTACATCTTTCGAACATATTTTGCAAAAATTTAGCAGATGATGGATCATTCAGTAGCTTAACCTAGGATTACAGAAACGTCTTGATAGTACTTACTTACACTATAAGTGGTACTTCACTGGTGTGATCCATTGATAAGGGTATCTCGTACATTGGTACGTTTTGAGAATTTTGCACGGTTGATGTATATGAAACATATTTCTTGAGGAACTCCTTCCTTGCTTCCTTGAATATTTCTTTTTATTTCCCTGCATGAAACTGTTTCTGAGGTTCAACATTCTTCTTCACCCATTGGTGTTGTGTTGGAACCTATTGTACTACGTCAACTCCTGTCTTATCTCCTTTGCATGTAACTATGTTGATATTTCTTACATCATCCCTAGATTTTGTAGATATCCACTGGACATTTCGATTATTCTGATTCCATTTTTCTTGAATCTTCCCCAAAAGTGTTGGGAATTCCTCTGTATCATGGTATGTTGCACAACAATACATGCATGTCATAGGTGGAAGTGAAAATTCCCTTGCGTAGTGTCCTGGTTATTGAAATTTATGGCATACTACTGGACCTCTTCTTGTTCAAAATTCTCCTCTACCTCATCGTTCACCTCTGTATCCAGTTCAATGTCCTCGCGATGCATGGTATTGAGGCACCCAATTATACTGTGTGGAGTTATACTGTGGTTTTGTGTTATTATACTGAGGTTGTGCAGTGTTATACTAATTATGCACAATGTTGTATTGATGTTGTGTAGTGTTGTATGGAGGTGGTACTTGGTTGAAATAAGGTGCATCTTATCCTGTCATCATTTTTTCCTGCACCCTATAGGTATCTGATGTTCTCTCCCTCATCATATCCATTGTTCTACAATCTTTTTCATCATGAATCATTGACTTGAAAAAGTTGCAATATGAACTCTTGGATACTGTCTGATACTTTTGCATCATTGAACAATGAGATGGATCATTTTCATGTGTTTTACAGATCTTGCACCATGGTCCTCTTGCTGACAAAGGGTTTGGTATCCTAGTTTCCATGTACTACATGAATGTTGGGCCCTCATTCTTATGGTGTCCTTTTGTCCTGCATGTGGTACACCAAACAACTTCTCTTTTCTCTTTGCTCTTATTCTGTTTTAGTTGAAATGTGAGGTTCTCCATATCCTCCTTCAACTCCTCTATTGCTATATATGTCTTCTGATACTGGTCATCTTCCATTTGTAGGGATGCCTGTAGATCCTTTTCCTAAGTCTGAAACTTATGTTGCCTCAAAGGGTATTTCAGATGTGGCAATAGTGAGTTCACAAAAAAATGTCGATGTTTCATGCCAGTCATGACATTTTTCAATTTACCCTTGAACTGTTTCAACCTCTGATCGATCTCCCAAACTGACTCACCTAGTTTCTGCTTGATTTCAATCATCTCATTCATGCACTAATATTCTGAGCTCGATTTCTGAAATTCATTTATCAGTAGCTTCTTGACATTTGCAATCATCCTTGTTGTTCCTGGTGGACTCTTTACAACTAAGCTCATGTACCAATCCAGTGTGTGGTCTCTTAGCATGATCACTAATTGTGCAATTTTTGTATCCTCATTTGTGTTCTTCTTTTCTTCTCAAATATTATCACAAATAAACAAGTGCTTTTCAGGATCCTTTGATGCCTCTCTCTTGAATTTCAATAACCTAATGGTGCGATTATGTCCTTCCATCTTGAGCGGTGATGAACTACGACCTTCGCATAGTGTAGATACTTGACTACTACTTCCCGAGATGGCTCCTCCAATTGTTGCTCCTTGTTTAGATGTACTTCCTGTTGTCTTTATTCCACTAAAATTTGGTTGTCTAAATGATGGTTTTCTTTCTGTTGTATTAGTCTCACATGGGTTTATGGGTTCCACACTGACACTAACATGGATAGGATTTTTTCCTTCTATTCCTTCCCTCGGACCTCTTGTCTTTCTTTCATATGTTGCACACAGTATTTCCTCAATCTGCTCCACAGCCCGAAGATCCTATACCTCTTATTCATTACTTTCCAATCCCTCTCTCTCTGCTATGGATCTCTTCTTATTGTTCATCTTCTATTGGTAGGGTACTCCACTGCGTTTTTTTCCAGTTGTTTCCATGATCTGCTCGATCTGATCTTCATCCATCATGATTGGTTCTAATTCCTCCTCCTTCTTTCCTTTATCCATTTATTCCTCCATTTCTTCATCTATTGTCAGGTCTTCCCCCCTTCTCCCATGCACATAGGGACGTTTAGTTGTATGACTCCATAGTCATAACACCTTTGTTATACAGTAAGATATTTGTAAGTATACAATGATCTAATATACTTGCCTTGCATCCCTATTAGGAAATCTTACTCTGCTGCGATGTAAGACTTCACAATATCTACAAAACATTATGTGAAAAATACTGCAATAATAATGTCTACCCAGAAATCTATTGTGCACGTTAATTTGTTGTCAACTTGTTGTAACTGTGCGATCTCCACATGATTCCACTGTAACTATCTAATCTGATTTGTCGCATGGTTGTCTTTCAACCTCAATATCCACTCATGCAACACATGTGGGAAATCAAAGAAAAATACTTCATGCAAGTCCCTATCCAAATATTTGTGCGGTGTTATGTTAGGGTTTATGTTGTCTTTCTATGCAAACTCGAGCTCCTTTGTTTTCAACCAGATTTCGATCTCTTCCTTCATTGGATTCCATGGTCTGAACATTCCTTTTTATATCTTCATTCTCTTCGTGATTCCTTCATGGATCCCACTCACTCAATCCCTTATGGTTGTAGCCGAAAAGAAAACCATTTGTTGGTTACTACTCTCTTTCTACTTAGGCTGACCCAGGTTCATATTTGAACAAGCTTCCAACAAATCCCTCTAAAACTATTGGCCCCTCTAGTAAACTAGAAGGTAGCGCAGTACACAAGGTGCATTGTGCAATCTCGCCCGAGATAGTTCTATGGGTGGTTGCAACGCTCAGGTGCTTGTAGCTTGGGAATGAGTGGGGATCTCAAATTGTACTTTGTGATGTTCATTTATTTTCTATCTCATCCATCTAGATTTAATATATTGTTGTTCTTTATCTATGCATGTAAATCAATAGATCTAACTATTTCATCAAGACATTTATCTAAGAGTTTACCATTGATAGAAAAGACATAAATAATAAAAAAATCACATAACACATGATCTATCATGGTTCACCCTCTCTTGGGCTACGTCTACAAATATTTGTCTCTCAATCTCTTTTATTATGGTTCTTCAATATAACGTGTTACGCGCACTACAGTCTCTGGTATTACAATCACTAAAGGCTCTACAATCCCTTTTCGGTTGACTAGATCGCACCAAGCTTCTTAGCTACATCTACCAAAGAGAAACAATAGTTACATGTTGAAACCACCAACAATTAGAATCAAATGGATATATATCCTCCATTCCCTCATGAAGAACCCCTAATCTCTCCACATGCATTATCGGGCATTTCAACTCCATAAACATTGAAACTCATGAGCTACATAAATCACTATAAATTCATAGTCATACTTGATAGTGGTGGTAATCATAATTTAATTCATAAGAGAGTGGAAAAACAAACCCATTGTTTTGTACACCCTTTGCACAACTTTCAAATCATGATCACTAATGGAGGCATGATGAAACGTGGGGGAGATGTGAAAATGTCAAACTCTAGATGGGAGAGTATCATCTCAAAACCAATTTATTTTCCATCGCTATGGGTGGTTTTGATATAGTATTAGAGGAAGAATGGCTACGCATGTTGTGATCAGTCATCCTGGATTTCAATGAACTCTATATGAGTTTCACAAAAGAGGATCATGTACACACCCTTCAAGGGATTTAGGGAAATATAACAAATAAAGAAGAGGATGAGAGAAGAGAAAGAGATAAAGAGAGAAGGAAATGAAAGAAGAGAAGAAGAGAAAGAGAGAAGAGAAAAGGAGGAGGATGGAGAAAGGAAAACAGACAATACAAAAAAAGTTTGGAGCCAAAAACTTGTTTTGACCATAATAGGAGCAATTTAACTTAGTTTTAGATGAAATTTAAGGGGATTGTCTGCAGGGACAAGGGATACACGAATGCTAATGAGGGTCACTAGATAATTTTTCTTCAATTTTTTTAAAAACATAAATTAGTGACTTTTGACTATCTGAGTTGTGCTCAGTAGCTAGGGCCTAGATAAGGGTAAAAATTTCAGAAATATCTCAAAAGGAAGTCATGAAGATCCCATTTGGGATCCTGGTAAAATTCAAAAGGATTTGGTTTGGAGATGCTTAAACATGGAAAATACACTATTCCCAGACACATTTTGGGGATTTATGAAATTTTCAGAGGAGGGAAAGTGTCCCTGAATCGCCTATCCAAAAAACATTATTTAGTCGACATTTTATCAACTCACCAATACAAACAACTTTTTATTGAGGGAGTTTTTTCTATTTTTGCTCCATTTGGGAGATAACTAGTTTTGGCCGAAAATTCCAAGTTTGGAGGAAAAACAAAAGGGGAAAATTGACAAATATAGATTGATGTAGAATTTGGATGGAGTGTCAGATCCTAAATATGAGAATTTTTTTGTATTCAAAATCATGAATATTATTAGTTCCCAATATAAAAAAATTTATGGTTCTCTCTACAGTTTCTTCTATAATAGGAAGAACTCTGCACTTGAGATTTTTGGTACCAGTTAATAAGTGCAAAAAGGAGTAAAACTACTAATTTCATAGAGCCATAAAATTCAGCTCATAAATTAGTTTGAGACATGAGTATAGCCATAAAAAATACAATTGATAAGGGAATATGTTTGAAATCTCAAAATTTTGATTAGTTTAAAACTACTCTTCGAAAAATTAGGGAAAAGAAGGGTCTATAGCTTAATTAATGACAATTTTATAATATGCTTAACTCTAAAAAATAATTGTTGCATGCACATTCCTTGCATAATTAGAGGTAAAGGAAAACATATATGGTTCCTACATGAGGACTAGAGAAATGGAGGATGCCTAAGTATCTTACAGTCATGAGGAGGAGGTCAAAGGCTTACATGTCAGCATGAGAAATGAAGAGACTCAGTCCAATGGGCATAAAATCAAGGTGGAGAGAGTGTATTTGGTTGAAACTATGAGAATATTGAAGGAAGTGAAAAACTATAGAGAAAACAATGAAAGGAAGATGATATCTCAGGAGGAGATACTATGAAGTCTGAATATGTTGCAAAAACATGTCAATAAAGATCTTTGTACAAAGCAAGAAGTTGGTGCAAGGAAAGTAGTAACATCTAATAGATCTCATGATAAGAGGAATGATAATGTAGGATCTTGTAAGTCAAGGAGTTTTATAAGAAATCATCATCATCATCATCATTCATAAGGGCACTTAACTAGAAGAGCACATGCATGCTTAAGGTCAAAGAGTATCCCAAGTGTGTCCCACATCAAAAATCAAAGGAGGAGGCCTGCGTCAGTTATTTTGCAATGGGATCTTAGCAAAATCAAGCCACCATAAATTGATGGGGACAATAGGAAGAGAGAATATGTCGAAGCCTAGTTGTTGGGCATGAGAAAATATTTCTAGTTGCATGATTATCCATCACAATTAGATGACAAAATCACAATTTACCATGTTCAAGGAAAAACATCTATGTGGTGGGATCAACTCAAGAAGACTAAGCATATTGATGAGAAGATGATCCCATGGGACCATTTCATGAGATATTTCCATAAAAAGTACTTTTCATAGTAATATTGTGATAAGAAAATGCAACATTGCTTTGAACACAATCATAGAAGTATAACCATGAACGAGTATGAGACAAAATTCCTAGATATTCTAAGGTACATGGAATTCATCAGGGATGAGAATGTAAGAATTTAGAGGTTCCTACGTTTTTTTCCATCATCTTACAAAGAAAAAATATAATTTGATGATCCTAGAACCTTGGAAGAAGTCATTAGGAAGGAAAAGTATTTGTACAAGAAGAACAAAGAAATATCGACTTTCCAAAAGGCTTGGGATGATAAGAAGAGAGGAAAGATGGATCAAGGAAAAAAATGAATCAATCCACCTTTAATAAGGAATATCTCTCTGACATATTAGTAGGGGTAGCTAGCACAAGGCGAACATAAAATGATATATTCTCTGGGAAAGAGGCCAAGACAACATCCCATAAAGTGTTGGGGATATGAAGGAGATCACTTATAATGATTTTCGTCATAGGGGAGATAAGATGAGGACTATGCACAACATTCAATAAGCTCATATAATTGACGATATGGGAGGGATCATTGTAATGTCTGTTTCCAAATAGGAGCTCCAGAAGAGGAGGCTTAATGGTCTAAACTGCCCCGTTAGACTATAGCCAGGGCCAAAGAGGGGTAAACAGGGTTACTAGAGGTCACTCCAGTCACAGGTGTTATATTCGGAAAGTGACCTTGAGCTAAAAAGGGTTAAAAGAACTTTTAAGTCATTGATGAGCTAAAAATAGAAGTCAACAGTGAATTAGGGTTTCAACAGTGATTTAGAGTTTTGGAAGTCAACAACGAATTAGGGTTTCAGCATGATTTAGGGTTTTGTAAATCAACAATGAATTAGGGTTTCAACATGATTTAGGGTTTTGGAAAGCTATAAAGGAAGGGTCAATGACCTAATTCATCATTATGCATATCATGACTTGTCATTGAGGAGAAGAGGCGCATCTCAAGAGAGATAGTTCAGTGTATTCCATGAGGAAGACACTAGTTGGTTGATTTCAGTGTTGAAAGACACACCCTAGTCACTGGGAAGATCATCCAGGTCTTCCATCGTTCTCCATTGATTCCGCAGTGCTCCCATATTCCAGGTATTACCGTTTTGTTGCTTATTTGTATTCTGACTAAGATCCTTTTGTCTTTTGATCTAGTCGAGTGTTGTTGTTTTATTCAACCGTAGTTGCTTATTTATATTCTGGCTAAGATCCTTTGTATGTTGATCTAGTCGAGTATTGTCAGTTATTCAACTGCATTCGTCCATTTTGTAATCCATAGAGATATCATAATACAAACTTTGTAGTCCTTTATCGCATTTATTATTTTTATGATCATTTATATGTTGTAAACCTTTGATCCTACACACACATTAGCAATGTTTCCTATACTAGCCAAGTAAGGAACATTACAGTGGTATTAGAGCTTTAGTCCTGCCAGCATGTGACTAAAGACAATGAGTGCAGCAGAAGACCCAGAGGGTCATGAACACGTAGGTGACGAATATGTCACTTACAACAGGCATCAGGAAAGAAGGCATAGGCTTGATTTTCCCCCTTTTCCTCCTAGCTCAGAGGAAGAGGAAGACAAACACATAGAAGCAGAGAGAAGGGAAAAGCGTGAGGCTGAGCACGAGGTACAGAGGATGCTAGGAGACAAATATGAGTGACTAGAGGGTAGTGGAAAGGCCCCCATAGATCCAGAGGCATATTTCATGTAGGTTATCAATGATATGTTAGCTAGTCAATGGACCATGTCTCAGTCCTTGGCACAGGTGGTTGATAGATTGGCTAGAGTGGGCACCCCAGATACACAAGTTTCGCATGCAGCATAGGGGAACTTGGGAGAAGGTAGTAGACCCCAGTTAGCCTTGTGCACATAAACCTCTGCGAGTAGGATTCCTAGACCCTTGTTTCCCAATTTCCAGAGGGCACCCCCGATAGCAGCACCGTCACCGATATCACAGAGGCCACCCACTCATGTTGACGACATTGTAGAGTATAGGAGGGAGTATGCAGCATTGGGTCATGACTTCCATCAGGACATGACCTTAGTCGAGTACTATGGACTCAAACTCAAGAACCGCCCCAGAGAGCCACAGAGGGGAGGACCACAACAACAATAGGGGCATATCCTCGATTTCATCCGAAAAGTTGGGAAACTCACCATCCCTTATTTTGACGGATCATCCAAATACATTGCCAGATCTTGGGTACAGAAGCTAGACACATATTACAAGCTCAACTAGATGACTGGGACAAAGTCCATTAGTTTTGCGACCTTACACGTGGAGGGTGAGGCACACGAGTGGTGGTACCATGGACTGGTGACATTGGGTCACAGTCACATCATCTCTTATAGGGAGTTTACATATAGGCTCATGGACAGGTTTGAAAGGAAGGATCCCAAGATACACTTCAGGGATCTAGCCCAGTTGAGACAAACTGGCACAACAGAGGCATTCATCACAGAGTTTCAACAAGTAGTCATGGTAGTGACAAATATATCAGAGCCTAGGATGATCATGCTATTCACAGAAGGACTCACAGAGCCTTTGAAAGGATGGGTGAAGGCATACAGGCCTCCCACTTTGCAGGATGCCATCCTTCGCACTCGAGATCTGGCAAACTCAGTGCCAAAAACTAAAACTTTTTCCAAACCATTTGTGCCCCAGAGGGATCAAGACAGGAAGCCATTCTAGAGAGAATGGAAGGGCAAGGAGAAGTTGGATGATGAGACTAGGCGAGAGCTTATGAGGAAAAATCTTTGCTTCAACTACAGAGATCCTTGGGTCCCAGGCCACAGGTGCATGGGCAAGGGAGAGATTCATTATATTGAGGTAGCAACATAAAACATGGATAGTGAGGAGGAGGATCAAGACAATGGATCCACTAGTTCAGAGGAGGAGTCAGCACCAGCAGAGGAGCAGCCTCCCCATAGACCATCGACACTGTAATGACCCTTAATTATTAAGATGGTTAATTTAATAATAATCCTAAAGATTATCTAAATTGTAATTATATCATAAAATAATATTTCTAATTGGATATTATCAAATAGTGTACAGGAGGGTTAATGAATGATTAATTATTAAGTGAGTCATTAATTGATTAAGTATTAAATTAATAGTTGAAAATTAAAATATAATGTTAATGGGGTTACGTATCCCATAGGAGGATAACGTAACCAATACATAAAAGGGAAACATTTAAAAAAGAGGATAAGACAATTAATAAGTAATAAGTGAATGGATATGGCATTAATAAAGGGATAAGGTAGTTGGTGGGGGGAGTAAATGGAAGGGCGGTGAAGGAGGCATAAGGGAGGGAGAAGGATTATGGAGAGAGGGTGATTATTTTGATTCATGCATTCGATGAGAGTGGAGAACGGGGAGTATTGGGACAGAGTGAAATTTTACAATGGGATTTATAGTGCACCGAGGGGCTGAAGAGGTTTTGGGCTCGGAGGGCTAGGACATCCATTGATGTCCTAGGGCTAGGCGTACTAGTCGGTAGGGTGGCTGGTTTTGGGGTGTCCTAAGGAGCAGCGTCAGGTTCAAGCGGCGGATAGCTTCAAGCGGCGGATAGCATCAGAGTGAGGTATGTAAATTGTTAGTGAATTTTATTTATGAAATATTGGACTGAATGTGCTAGATTAAGCGAATTAATAGTAAATTTTTAATTTACTATTATGTTCTAAATTAATGGTTATAATTAAATAATAGCACTACATCTGGTATCAGATCCATGGTTCAAATCTGGAACCGAGGGCCTGCTTAACCTGCACATAAAACATAGAACATTGATAAAAATAAAAGTAAAATAAATAAATGCAAAAGAAATTTACCAGGTAAAACAGTGAATAAACATTTTAACAATTATATAAAATATAGAACACTTCAGACAAAATTGATTAGCTTCTTTAGAAGAAATGCAACTTTTCTGATAATAAACGAGTAATGTCTTCTTCCTTCCTTTTGATTGTGCTGAACTTGAACCTAGCTTTGTTTAATCATATCTTACATCATAGCTACGCTGAGTTCATGTTCATGCTCTGAGAAGGTTTAGGAGTCATAGGAAGCCAGGTGCATAATTGGGCCCATTCGGCATGCGCTCTATGGAAAGTGTGTGTCTATGGAAATTAGTTGTATGTTATTGTGGTGGATGTGATCCACTGGTAGTGACTGTGTGTCACTAGTCAATAAACCTGTGTGCTACTAGGAGTGGTTGTATACCATTGGATAGTATTTTTATACTACTATGGATAGACATAGTTTTTCTCTATTGGATGGCATTATAGCAGCAGTATCCTACTATCTGAGTGCCATGGAGACTACCACTAGTGTTGGAGTTGATTTCCAGCTAGATGGATAGTCAGTGTGATGGTGGACAAACATTATCCGGGTGAATAATGGTCCAAACAGAACAGATTGTTGGTGGACATGCACTATCTTTGTGGATAATGTTCTAGGTTGACAATTTGTTGGTGTATCATGGATTGGTATTTTCCTAATGCACATATTGTAGCCTGATTAGGAAAATGGTTCAGGACCAATATTTTCTAAGTCATATAGGTAGAGATGGATCTCTATGGTACATATGACCTGATTTGAAAGTAGTACGTGACTGAAATTCCTATAGGAATGGTCTCTGTAGCCCATGGCGTAGATTTCAGCATCTGTTGGGACAATCATTCTTCTAGGATGTAGTTTCATATTAGAAGAATGGCCCTTGTATCACTCTATCGAGTGAGTGACTTATTCAACATCATGCTCAATTACTCAGATGGAGTATAACTTTGAGAGATGATGCAGTTGATTCTATCAGATGATACTGATAGTGATGATGTTTCTCATGAGTTTATCTACGTGATCATGAGATAACCTGTGTTGCTATGATGATGCTATTAGTTGAATCCTTTGTTTGTGCTCAAGACCTACCTCCCTAGCTAGGAGGGAGTGTTGATATTATGGTAGCTATTGGAGGTATTAACCTCCACGTGTAACCTTTGACAAGACTAGAATATTCTAGGAAGCAATAGAAACCCTAAAATGTTGGATAATAACCCTAGAAGACAAGTTGGATCAAGAGAATATTTAATATTGAGTTATTAGCCTCCAGAAAGAGAAGTCGGCCTAGTCAAGTGATATAGAGCAGTATAAATACAGGGCGCTAGATATTATTTGAGACTCACTCACTCACAACTGCACAAGACTAGTGGTGCACAAGTTTAGAGAGGGAGTGCAGCTGCAATTACTGCAACTAGGATTTTGGATTTTGGTTGGACTTGTTCTCTTGGTTATGGTTTGAACTTTTTTCTTAGTTTCTGGTTATTCTTACTTGGTGTGCTACCCTTGGAGAAAGGTGTGCTAGCCTTGTTTGGCTATTGGTATCCTACAATCTTATTCTGTCTGTCAAGGTTAAGGTTCTCGAGGGTGGCCTTTGTGCCTATGGTTAGGTGACAATATTCTATAGTGTCTATGGAAAAACGAGCACATTTCTTTAATTTCTAACAGTTAAGTCTATAAAATGTAAAATATATTTCAATGGTCAAATGTCCTAGAGAGGTATAGGTATATCGATTTCTATTAGGATAAAATATTTAAAACGATAGATTTATAGGAATTTTTGACATCAAAAATTGATTATTACCATTAATATTGAATATCAATGTCATACTTTGCACCCAAATGTCGTAGTGGAAGGTCGCATACTTTCGAATTTGTATGCACTCCATGTGTTCACTTGCAAGCATGATAGGCTTTGAGCAATTACATGTGAGGGAACATTGCGAAAAGAAAGCAAGAAAAAATATATGCATAAGGGAGATTTATAAAAGAGTTAATATATTAGACCCCCTTAGCATCCCCTCTCATGTGTTTATAGTCCCCTCTTTACCTTTTTTTAAACATATTTGATGGTTTAACAATATATTATATTTCATCTTTATGCACTTTTTCAAACATAATATTGAGTGTAACATGGCCGTCTCAAATCACGTAGTCACTAGGAAACATGTAAAAGCATCATATAATAAACCACTTAACACAACTATACACATTCTCTATTTGGGTCTTTCAGTAGAGCTCAAAACTAGGAATATATACAAGGAATTTCACATAATTTACACCAATGGGTCATTAAACTTAAACTTATCCCTCGAGGCTTAGCACCCATTAAAAAACATGTAGACACTATATATCCTAAGGATCAATATTTGGGGTATCATAATCTACTTGCATTTTTCTTCTCTGACACCTCAACAAGGATCTCCTGGTATTAATGTGGCTCCAACCTTGTAGGCTTGCTATCTTATCCCTGGGCATTTCAAAAGGCCTAGTCCACTCTTACTTTGGATGATTCAACCCTACAACGTCAATAATGGTTTCAACATAGGTAGGGAAATAGAGGTATCCAACACTTCTAAGGGAAATTGCGTCTCCATTCATTGCATATTTTTATATCGTTATGTGTGGTAGATTCAATGTTTTCTTATGTTGTATTGAAGATCAGTGGAAGTATGTTATGAAAAATAATTGAAATTTTTGTGGAAGACTGTTTAAGATGTGAAATACTCTTTTAGGGACCTATTACAACTCTCATATGTAGCCCAAAAAACTTTAGCACCTATAGTAGGTGCTAATGTGACTCAATTCTTTTATTTGTCCTCTTTTTTCATTTCCAACACTTAATTTAAATAGTTTACTAAAAGAAATGGATAATTAACACTAGATTAACTTCCATTTCCTTTGTTAATTCGTTCCTCCACTCTGCCATATTCGTGTTCTTTATAGAGACACCGTATTAAAGAAGAATAAATTGAAAGTGGAGGAACGTTCTTTCATTTAGATTTTTTGTTCCTTTTTCTTTTTTAACATCGGACCTGCATTTTACGCACTTTAATTTCCATTGGTTGCCTTCTTATGAGATCTAATTGATTGTTTGAACCAACCATCTAACGAGTGCACACTCTTTATTCTGCTATTCTCTTTTTATAGATTTCCAATCAAACAACCCATCAATATTCTCTACCACTATAACATGTTTTCTGATAAAATGAGAAGCAAAGAAGATAATACTAAGAAGAGGAAAATTGTGAAAAAAAATAAGTGAGGAGAGCATTTAGTATTGAGTATGTATTTGATCTAAATAGGCTCGAGCAAATCAAGAAACAAAACAAGAGATCCTAACTAACTTGTACAGATGGCCAGGATGGTTGAAAGTGTACAATCATAGTGTACAGTCACATACTGTTGAGGTTACAAATATATTTAATACTCCCTCTTAAACTCAACAGTTACAAACATCAGCACTGATAATCCCCAAGTGTTATCTTTGAAAATCAAAAATGGATTTTCTGAGTAGCTTTCTAAAAATATCTGCAAGTTGATCTCAAGAGCCACAAAATTGAAGTGCTATGTCACCATTAATGACTAGCTCGCATATGAAGTGAAAATGAGTGTCAATATGCTTGATTTTCTTGTGAAACACATGATTTTTGGATAGAGCAATTTTTGAGGTATTGTCACAGAAGATAGGAGTTGGCTCCTTTTCTGTATGTGACATATCATTCAATATTCTTCTCAGCCACACAGATTGATAGGAAGCTGAGGTAGCAACGACATAATCTACCTCTGCAAAATATATTGATACAATGGGTTGCTTCTTTGATGCCCATGAAATTCGGTTCGTGCTCAGGTGAAAAACATGTCCTGAGGTGTTTTTCTTGTCATGTAGGCTTCCTACAAGATCATTGTCTGTGTAACTAGAGAGATGATTATAATCGGAATGAGTCTACCATAAGCCAAAATTGAGAGTGCCTGCAACATATGTCGGAATCCTTTTTGCCATCTTCCAGTGAGAATCTTTGGGAGATTCCATGAAACTGGAAATAAGGCTGGCTGCATACATAATATCAGACCTAGTTGTTGTAGGATACAACAAACTGCCTACTAAACTTTTGTACAAGGTAGGGTCCACTATAGGGCCTTCATCTTTCTTGCTCAATTTTGTGCCTAGGGGTATAGGAGTTTATGTTGGATTGCAGTCTTCCATGCAGAATCTTTTGACGATGTCTATTGCATACTTTTGCTGACAGACAAAAATTTCTTTGGTTGATTGGTCAACCTCTATCCCTAAGAAATATTTCATGATGCCAAGATCTGTCATCTCAAACTCAGATTGCATGGCATGTTTAAAACTGGTTAACTCAATATTTCGGGTATATATCATGTCATCAACATATAAACATACAATTAGAATTTACCATCCTGATTAGTTTTGGTGTAAAGAGTTGGCTCATTTTGGCTTCTACTGAAACCACTCTTGATCAGGTAAGTATTAATTTTGATGTACCACACTCTTGGATCTTGCTTTAATCCATACACTAATTTATTCAATCGATACGCTTTGGTTGGCTTCTCTCTGACTTCAAATCCAGGTGGTTGATCCACATAAACCTCTTCTTCTAAGACACCATTTAGGAAGGCTGACTTGACATCCATCTGGTATACTTGCCATTTGTGTTGAGCTGCTATGGCTAAGAGAGTCCTTACAGTGTCCAACCTTTCTACTGGAGCAAAAGTTTTACCATAGTCAATACCTGGTTGTTGTGAGAATCATTTGGCAATAAGTCTTGCCTTGTGTTTTTCAATATGCCCCTTTTCATTTAGTTTAGTTTTGTAAACCCACTTGACACCACTACTTTTATTATGTTTGGGTAGATCAACAAGATCCCATGTCTTGTTCTTCTCAATGGAGTCAATCTCTTGGTTCATGGCTTGAATCCAATGTGGCTCCTTAGTTGCCTCTTTAAAAGATGTGGGTTGACATGACATTAATGAAAAAATATTGTGTTGATCAATGTCATCCAACTGCTGATGGATTTCTCCCAAAATTTGAGTTCTCTGATTTGGAAGTTCAGAGGAAGAGTTTCTGTTGGAAGTTGAGTTATCTCGAGAAATTTCAGATTGTCCTTGGACCTACAGCCTTGGAAGAGCAGGCTGATGCATTTTTCGTCCTGAATTCTCTGTGTCTTCAGGATGTGACAGCGATGGATCTTGACTGTCCATTGGTTTATTTTCAGTCTCTTTCTAGGACTTATTTTCAAAAAACATTACATCTCTGCTAAGAATCAGTTTCTTTGAGATTGGATTGTAGAGCCTGTAAGATTTTGGTGTTTCACTGTAGCCAGTAAAGATGCATTTCTCACTTCTATCATCCAGTTTCTTCCTTAATTCAGAAGGTATGTGAGCATATGCTATGCATCCAAATGTCCTGAGATGAGCAACATTTAGCTTTGTCCCACTCCATGCTTCTTGAGGGACCTTCATATTGAGACTAGTGGTTGGAGGTCTATTCAGGAGATAAGTTGAGCATGCTATTGCTTCAACCCAAAATGTGTTTGACAAACATTTCTCTTTGAAAAGGCTCCTTGCCATGTTCATTATTGTCCGATTTTTCCTTTCAGCCACTCCATTTTGTTGTGGAGTATACATGGTTGTACTTTGCATGATGATGCCTTGTGATTTGCAGAAATTTGCAAATTATTTGGAGTTGTATTCTCCTTCTCCATCTGACCTGAGAGGCTTTACATATTTTCCACTTTTTTTTTCAGCTTCATCTTTGAATTCTTTGAAATTTGCAAAAGTTTCAGACTTGTGTCTGAGAAAATAGATCCAAATTTTCATACTAAAGTCATCAATAAACATTAGAAAATAAACACTACCACCTATTGACTCTATTTGCATTGGTCCACATAGGTCAGTGTGAACCAGCTCTAAGTGTTGTTTGGCTTGAGTGGAGGATTGTGGAAAACTAGTTCTCTTATGTTTTCCAAGAATGCAAGACTCACATGGGGGATTTTTCTCTTTGAATACAAGTATACCTTTGACCATGGATTACTTTTGTAGAAGACTTAGACTCTAAAAGGGTATATTTCCAAATCTTGTATGCCAAACCATAGTTTCATTGGGGGTGGATGCAATTTGTGCATATGATTTGATCATATTTGCAGTTCTAAGGGTCAGGGGAAACATTCTATTCCTGGTCATGTGGATTTCAGAAATCAATTTTCTAGCGGGGGTTTTGTCAAATATCCTACATGATGCTCCTTCAAAAAGTACCTTATAGCCATGTTCAATTAGTTTTCCTACACTTAACAGATTATGTTTCAGATCTGGAACATGATAGACATTGTGTATGTCTTTCTTTACATTTTGTTTAGTAAGAATAGGGATAGTTCCTTTTCCTTGAACTTTTACTAAAGAATCATTTCCAAGTGTAATATCAGATGAAATTGAAGAATCAATACATGAGAGTAAATTTTTGTTACCTATCATGTAATTGATGCATCCACTGTCCAACAACCAAATATCTTTGTGTTGTTCTTCAGTCTTGTGGCATGAGAGAAACATACCATCCGAGGTTTGTCCTTCATGATTTGAGACATGTGCTTTGCCTAAGAGCTGATCTGTTTGCTTCTTTCGTCATTCAGATTCATAGTGCCCAAAATTATTACAGTACTAGCATTGTATGCTTGATTTGTCATTTGAGCTTCTCCCTCTGCCTCTTTGAGGCTGGAAGTTCTGATTCTGGTTCTGCTGTCTGTGACCTTGGAAATTCTGATTCTAGTTATGTTGTCTGTGACCTTCACTTGAGTGATGGTTACTTGGACTTCTCCCTCTTCCTCGGTGACCTCTGCCTCTTCCTCTCCCTCTCCCTCTACTAAAGGAGAATTGAGTCTTGAAATAATTTGTTGTGGAATCATCTTCGAGATGAAGTCTAGTCTCACGTGTCAATAGAGAGCCCATTAATTCATCCATTGAAAAATTTGACAAATCCTTGGATTCAAGGATAGATGTAACAACCATTTTGAATTTCTTTGGTTAACTTATGAGGACGTTCTCAACAATTCATTGATCAGGGATGGATTCACCAGTCAATCTGATCTAGTTTACAATTCCCATGACTTTGGTCATAAACTGATCAATGTTTTTAGATTCTATAATTTTTAAAGTCTCAAAATGCGTCCTCAAGGTATGCAGTGTCACTATTTTGACCCTGCCATTTCCTTGCTAGGATGATTTAAGGATGTCCCACACCTGTTTAGAAGTAACATCGCCTGTGATTTTTGAGAAAATCGAGTCATCCACTGAGTTTTGAATCCAAAATGTTTCCTTATTCTCTTTGTTCCTTTGTGTTGCCTAAGCAGTTCTTTGTTGGTTGGTCACGGTAGCAAGGTCTACTGGATCTAGCTCCACATATCCAAGATCCATTGGATCCCAACACTCTTGTGCTTGTAAGAAGGATCTCATTCGAAGAGACCAAAACTCCTAGTTCTTTCCAAGAAGAATCAGTCCTTGAGTTGGTCCTAAATTGCTAGAGGTGGCCATCTTGGAAGAAGAAAAAAAATTAAAAATTAAACAACAAAAAATCTATTAAAGATTTGTGTGTTGACATGCTTCATGCGCATTAAACCAGGTCTGCGAATGTCTCTATGTGACTTCGGGTTGAAAATCATAGGATAGACCACTTCTTTGGCAACTGTAGACCCTCTAATGGCGAAAATGGGCTTTCTGAGTTTACTTGAGAGTAAAAAAAATGAAGTTTATCTTCTCATTTGACCGCGGGGTGAGAACCAGGCCCTCTGGGTCTTCGCGCTTCGGGCATTTCGACGTTGAAGGTCTCAATTCCTCTGAATAATTGAATAATGATCTTATTCCAAAGATCGATGGTCCTCGTTGAGTTGAGTTCAACGATCCTCAATTACTTCAGGGCTTCGAGTGATATTCCTTTCTAGCCTGTAGCAAGGATCAATGATCCTCATTGATTTGAGATCAACGATCCACAAATACTTCAAGACTTCGGGCTTTAAGGATTTTTCACCGCTTTTAATCGCAAAACTCGCGAAGTGTTGAAGTGGCGAATTTTCCGGAGAGAGATAAATCCAACGGTCTTTAGGCCTTTTCAAATGAATGGCCAAGATCTTCTTCAGATCTCTGACGTTCTGGAGTTTTCATTTGAAAATATGCACAATCCTCCAGAGTGTCGAATCTCTGAAGTACGAGATCTATCTCCACGTAGCCTATTGATTTGAATGGTGGAGATTTGCTTTGGAACTTCAGGCTTCAGGTGTTCCGAGGTGCACAACACTTCAAACCTCTGAAGTGTTAATCTTCTGAAGTGACAGATCTATCGACGCGTGTCCAAAACCTTCAAGGGCTCATATCTACTTCGGGACTTCGGGTAGATCTCGCTCCGCAAGACCTTTCGGAGTGCTAAGTCTCCGAAGTGAGGGATCTGACGCCGCGTGTCTTTGTTTATGGACGGTCCAGATGAACTACAGGCTTCGGGCCTTCGAGATTTCTAGCTTCTCGTATTCTTCTTTCTTCCAAAGTGATTATCGTCGAAGTGCAGGATCTCCTGCCACGTGTCCACTTCGATCGATGGTCGGGATCTACTTCGGCTCTTCGGAGATTCGAGAGAGCTTTACTCCTCAGCCTCTGTTAGCTTTCTCCCGAGGTACGAGATTGCCAGACACATGTCACTTTCTTGAAGATCAATGACCACGAGTGATTGCGAAGACTCAACTCGCTCACTCTTTAATCTCTTTGTCAATCTCCGCAAAGCTAAGATGTTTGTCCGTAGTGGGATCAATATCCGTCGTTGATCTGTTAAACTGACAAGATCAACAATCTTGAGTGATTGCAGGCTCACAACTTGCTCGCCCTTTAATTTCCTTCCCGATCCCCACAATGTCTCCTCACCGTCGGTCTCTCTCTGATGAGATCTCACGATCGTGGCTTAATCTTTGCTTGATCTGACGGCTGAGCTTGCTCACGCTCAGATCTTACGGCTAAGAAAAAATTCTCCTTTCCTGTTGGCTCGTCATCCTTTCTGAGTTTGATTAATGGCTTAGATCTGTTTGCAGGGCTGATCTTACGGCTACTAAGCTTGTCTTTTGTTGTACCTGCAAAGACTTTCTTCTTAAGAAGGAATTTCGTGAATCTTTCACGAATTCTTTAAAAGCTCATTGAGCTTTAATTTTTTGTGTCTTCATTTCTCCTTCCGCAGGTTTGCCTCCACGTCCTGTGATGTCTCCAATATCTTTTGAGCGAACTGTTGTCTCCACGCTCCTTTAGTGGTCTGCGAACTGTTCTCCAAGATTCTTTAAACACTGCGTCTTTTTGCAGTTGCTCTGCTTCTTCGTGCTTGATGTCTACAACGATCTTTTGAGCGAACTTCAGACTGGGAACTATTCTCCAAGCTTTGTGAAGAAACTTGTGTCCCTGTGCTCTCGTAGACAGTGTAAGCTCTGTGCTTCTTAAGATCGAGCTGCTCTCTAGACTATGTAAAGAGGCTTACATCTGAAGCTCTGATACCACGATAAAATGAGAAGCAAAGAAGATAATACACAGAAGACGAAAATTGAGAAAAACAGAAAGTGAGCAAAGCATTTAGTATTGAGTATATATCTGAGCTAAATAAGCTTGAGCAAATCAAGAAACAAAACAAAAAATCCTAACTTACTCGTACAACTGACCACAGCTTACAGTGTAGTGTACAGTCACATAATGTTGAGGTCACAGATATATTTAACATTTTCTATTTTCGAGGGCATTCAAACGGGGAGAGATTGGTTCATTGATTGATAAGGTTAAAGGGTACGCATGTACTTTCATGGTTTAGGGTTGACCGTTAGGCCATGAATGGACCATCCCGTCATCGTTTGCGTCTTGGTCCAATTGTTTTCTGTTATGATTTTTTTAAATTTCCAGTCGTTTCTTTACCACCCTGCCAAAGTTGCCCGATTGGTTTTTCTTCCAGTTCAACTCATATATTAGTTTACTTAAATTGAAAAGTTGCGCAGGATTTTGTTCGTTGAAAGGTTTTTTTGTTTTTACAATTTTAAAGGCAGAAGTGCAGAAAGAGATGAAGGCATTTATGTTCTTTTGGGCTTTTCATATTTCAGTGCTTTTTGACCTGTTCCGATGTTGTTTCAAAG
>JZKD02S1665280.1:651974-671849 GCA_000966675.3 Picea glauca | reverse complement strand
ACAGGAAGGAATCACAACACCTTGTCCTCTGTAGATTTCATTTCCCTCTGCAAGTGTGTTAGCCAGGGATAGGGTTAAGGGTTCCTACTCAGAAAGGAAGGAACCAAAACACCCTATTTTCTGTAGATCTTCATTGGTGCTAGCCAGAACTGGGTTAGTAATCCCTGCTCAGAAAGGAAGGGATCATACTGCTCTGTCTCTGTAAACTTCAACCTCACAAGTGTGCTAAACAGAAGTAAGGCTCAAAGCTCTTGCTTAGAAAGAAAGAAACTAGGTGGCTTTGTTTTCTGTCAATTAGAGTTAATTGTTTTCTGCATTGTTATTTTCATGAAAGAGTGTTAATGCTGAAGTCTCTGTTGAGAGTAAGGGTCCTGTTCTCTGATGACAGAATAGTTGTTCTTTCCCATTGCAAGTATTGTTTTAAATGTAATCCAGGATTCTTAAATTGATCTTTAAAGGTTTGCAATAGGGAAGTTACTTTCCTGTGATTGAACACAGAACTTCAGTTTGTTTGGGCAAGCAAGATTAGTATAAGTTTCTTTACTACAACATTAAGCTTCTTTTGGAATTGAGCATATATAGTGCGTGGCTATCTTTGAAATAAAAGACTTCCCTGGGTTGATAATTTATGTTTCACTTAATTGTTTAAAATCAATTAAGCAATTATAGTGACCAACAAGCATCTAGGATCTTCGGCCTAATAAACATATAATCCTACCATATCATAATTAGTTGGCTCACCAAGCTACAAACATCATTACATTTCATATGGGATCAGCCTTGGGGTATTACAATCCCCTCCCCTTATTTTTTTGTTGTCCTCAATGAAACTTATTTACATAATATCAACAAGATTTTCAAAATCTTGAAAAAGATGCGGGTACTCTACCCACATAGAATCTTCATGCTCCCATGTTTTGTCCTCAAGACCGTACCAGGTCCACTGAAATTTTACAAGCCCTATGGCTTGATTCCGGAGTTGCTTGATTTTTCGATCCAGCATACGCACCAGATGCACCTGAAAAGCATTTTCCTGCTCCACCTGAATCGCATTCCAATCAATAACATGATTAGCATCAGGTACATACTTCTTAAACAATGACACATGAAACACATTATGTATAGACATGCATGCAGGAAATGCAAGCCTATATGCTACTAGACCAATCCTCTGTAGGATTTCAAATGGCCCACAATATCGAGCTACAAACTTTGAACAATTTCCCAACTTCAGGGACCTTCTATTGGTCGTCACTCTCAGGAATACATGATCCCCTACTTTAAATTCCCGTGAGTTCTATTCTTATCATCATAAATTTTCTTCCTGTCTTCGGAAGCCTTCAAATTCTTCTTAATCTTCAACATTTGTTCTTCCATTTCCTTGAGCAACTATGGTCCAACCACTACCCTATCAGCTGGGTTGTCCCAGCTTACTGGGGTGTTGCACTTTCTTCCATAAAGTGCTTCAAACGGGCTCATCTTCAGTGATGCTTAATACTTATTGTTGTAAGCAAATTTTACCAAGTGTAGATAATCTTCCCATTTACATGGTTTTTCCATCACATACATTCTTAACATATCTTTTATGACTTGGTTCACCCTCTCTATCTGCCCATCAGACTCAGGATGATAAGCAGTGCTAAAGTTCAGATTTGTTTTGAACCCTTTGAATAACCCCTTCCAGAACTTTGATTACGCCATGCAGGCATGCTACTTCCCTCATACAAATATCAACAACATTAGTTTCTTTATGAGTAGTCTTCATAGGAATGAAATGGGTAGGTTTAGTAAGCTTGTCCACCACTAGCATGATTGCATCATGCTGCTTGCTTGTTCTGGGAACCATTTGCCATTTCCACTCAGTAATGGTTAATCGTTGTAGTAACCTAGCTAGGTGTTTATGCTCATCCTTGACCCTTTGACATTCCAAGCATTTAGCAATGAAATCAACAACCTCCCTCTTCATGTCTGGCCAATAATATTGGCTTTTGACTCCTGAGATTGTTTTCTGATATCCTGGGTGTCCTGCATAAGGCACATTAAATATCTCTTTTAAAATCCCACTCCTCAATTCCAGAGAATATGGTACATAATCTTTGTTTTTTTACAAGAGAATTCCATCAATTCCCAATTCATAATCCTCAACCTTCTACTGCATTTTACCTTGTTGCAATTTTGTTACCAATTCCACGTACTGTAAATATGATTTTACAACTTCATAAATTCTTCCTTTGAGATCCGTCTGATACATGATAATGGTTGTAGCATGCAGTTCATGCACTCTGTTGTTGAGCACGTCAACCACTTTGTTCTCCTTTCCTTTGATATGGTTGATCTCAAAGTCATACTCACAGAGGAATTCCAACCATCTACTCTGCCTAGTATTCAAATTAGGTTGATCAAACAAATACTTCAGACCATTATGGTATGTTCTCGGCTCAAACCTCTTTCCCATGAGGTAGTGCCTCCACTTCTTCAAAGCGTGCACTATGGCTGGCAATTCCAAATCATGAGTGGTATACATCCTCGCATGCTCTTTCAACTTCCTTGATTCAGAACATACCACAAACCCATTTTGACTAAGGACTCCACCCAGTCCTTCTTTACATGCATATGTGCATGCAATGAAGTCTTCATTTGGATCTACGATCTTCATAATTGGAGCATTGGTTAACAGTTTCTTCAATTGTTGGAAACTCTTTTCACATTCTTTTGTCCATTGAAACTTCTCCCCCTTCCTATGCAAGGAAGTGATGGGGTGAGCTATTCTCAAAAACCCTGTAATGAACCTCCTATAGTAGCCATATAGACCCATGAAGGATCTGACTTCTATCAAATTCTTAGGTGTTGTCCACCCTTTAATGGCCTAAATATTTTTAGGGTCCACTGCTATCCCTTCTTCAGATATGATATGCCCCAAATAGTGAATTTGGTGTTGATAAAATGAGCACTTGCTCAATTTGGCATACAACTGATGTTCTCTTATCACTTGTAGCACCATCCTCAAATGATGCTCATGCTCTTTTTATGACTTGGAATATACAAGGATTTCATCCAGAAAAACAATGACAAACTTGTCTAAATATTCCTGTAAAACACCATTCATTAAGCACATTAAAACAACTGTTCTATTTGACTACGCAAATGGCGCCACTATGAACTCATAATGACCATACCTTGTCCTGAAGGTGGCCTTGCTGATATATTCCTCTTTAATCCTTACCTGATGGTATCCTAACTTGAGATCTATCTTGGAGAATATCCTTGCATCCTTCAATTGATCAAAGAGATCATCAATCCTTGGAAGAGGATAATTATTCTTTATAGTTACTTTGTTTAACTGTCTGAAGTCGATGCACAATATTAATGTCCCATCTTTCTTTTTCACGAACAAGACTAGGGCACCCCAAGGTGACACACTTGAGTGTATATACCCCTTCTTTAGAAGTTATCCAAGTTGCATTTGCAGTTCCTTCAGCTCTGGTGTACTCATTTTGTAAGGATTCTTTGATACTGGAGTTTCTCCGGGCATCAAATTAATAGAGAAAGCAATATCTCTCTTTGGAGGTAGTCCTGGTACCTCCTTGAACACGTCTTCAAAATCTTCCAGGATTGCATGGTCTTCCAAATTTGGCACCTTATCCTTAGATTCATCCTCTATATGGGTTGCAAATATTTGATCACAGCCTTTCCTATAACACTTCTTCAGCTGCATTATTGATATTTCCCGGAAATTAACTGGCCTAGGAATTCCTTGGACTGTTTTTTTATTTCCTTCCTCATCCAAGAAAGTGAATGCCTTTTTATGGAAGTCTAATATGGCATGGTGTTGGTCCAACCAATCCATACCAATTAGGCAATCATATGATACCAACGACAAGATGTTCAGATATGCCTTGGTACAAAACCTATTCATGCCCACTGGACATGATTTAACCAACTCAACAACTTTCCTCTTGGCTCTGGTAGCCAGTTGTACAAGACAATATTTCCCATGCTTGATTCTTGTTAAAATAAATATTTCCACTACCTTAGGGTCTATATAGTTATGACTAGCCCCCGAATCGATTAAAACATTAAAGGAATGGTTATTGATCATACCTTCAACTTCAATCATTTGTGATCGAAACTCAACTTTATTGTTGTCTAGGGTTGCATAGATCCTTGGTACTCTTCTGCCCATGTCCTCCATTGTTTATTCTTGTTGTACATTATGGACAAATCTTACCTTGTCACTTTTGTGAATACAATATCTATGCATGTGGTCTCCTTTACAACCCCAACATTGAATGGTTGTCTGCCTTGACCGTTTCCCTCCCACCTCAGCCATTCTATGCTCTCTAAAAGATGTTTTTCCTTGAGGATTGTTTCTGAAAAATGGAGGCATGTTTCCCTTCTACCTTTGTTCCTTCTTGAACTTCTTCTTTTCCTCCCAAGCCTTCCGGAAAGTAGGATTTTCTTTTTGTTGATCATATTATATTTTTTCTCTCCTTATAGTGTCTTCCAGAGTCTTGGGGTCATCATATTGTATTTTATCACTTATGAAAGATGGAATCCCACTCAGGTACCTCTGAATCTTCATTGTCTCATCCTTGATGAAGGAGACATACTTCAACAGCTCTAACAATCTATTTTCGTATTCATCAATAGCCATGCTACCCAGTTTAAGTTCAAAGAAATCTTTCACCTTTCTGTCATAATAACTCTTGGTCGGGTATTTCTTCTCAAAGTGCCTCTTGAAATCCTTCCAAGTCACATTTTTTTTCCCTGAGGTGTTGTACTTTCTACAATTGATCCCACCACATAGATTCTTTTCCTTTAAGTTGGCATATGGAAATTCTTCCTTCTGAATGAGAAGAATAATTATGCAATTGAAAATACTTTCTCATGCCCAACAACCATGTCTCTGCATCTTCATCCTTCTTGTGCTCCCCATCAAATATAGGAGGTTTGATCTTGTTCATTTCCTTTCGTAGCTCATCCTCCCCGGACCTCTTATGCTTCCTAAAAAGGGATGGACATGAATTGTTGTGTGCTCTCTTATTGGAATGCCTAGGGGAGTGTTGGTGATGTTTGTTATCACTTTTTTCTCTTCTTTGACTTCCTAATTTGCTTGATCCACTCTCCTTATCCAATTTCTTTTCTATTCTTTCCAGGATCTGTATCAACTTTATGTTGAATTCTCCCTGTTTCTCCATGGCTTTCATGAGATTTTTGTTATCTGCTCAGTTATTCTAGACATATTTCTTCAACTTTTCAATGATTTTCATCATGTTTCCTTCTTTATCTATCTCTTCTCCATGCTCATTGGAGTTCGATCCTTCAACTCCTAAATGAACATCCATTCCTTTAACTTCATTTTCCAAACTATAAGCACCATATGCCTTCCCCATTTCTCTACACTATGCGGAAATTTGGTTTGGTTCTAATAATCGTTAAATCTGCAAAATGTGTAGTCAAATGAGTTTTGTCAGAATATCAGACTTTAATAATTCTCAAGAATAATCCAATCTGATTCAACAAAAACACTATCAGATTCCATTTTCTGCAGGTCTTGGTTGGTCAAGAACCCCTCTGGCTTCAATCTCTAAGCCCAGTTCTATTCTACAACAAAATTTCGGGCACTAGCCCCTTTTTATTCATCCCTTGGTTCACATGTGACCACGATTATGACCCAACGCTTATGATTTGGGTGCTTATCCGGAGCTCTGAAACTTAGGGCTCCGGGATTTGGCTGATTTCAAAGAACATCACAACAAATCTAAGTGTCGGATTGGTAGACTCACGAAGTAGGGTGGATCAACAGTCCACGTCCCCTAGCATCCAACGGTTGATATTCGCTATGGAACTCCAAGCTTCGGGGCTCTAGGACTTCGGAGGATTTCACCTTTGCACATCCCAAAACTCCCAAACCATGAGTCTCTGCATACTCCCACGTCACCCCAGTGACATTATCACGTCACTTTACTTCAGCATTATGGAACTTTAGGGGTTTCTTCCTCCCATTCCATCACGAGTCATTTCTTCTAAAGTGTCAACTCTCTATACTTCACGATCTAGCGCCATGCGTCCACTGGGGCCCACGGTTACCATGCTTGAACTAATAAATACCAAAAAATTCACATCAAACTTTATACTTTTTCAAATTGCGGGGACATGGGTTGGTGGTTTTGGAGTAACCCACCAATCATTCCGCAATTGTCCCCATGCTGACATGTACCCCTTCTGGGAAACCATGGTTTGTATTGCAAGACCGCCCTGTAGAATTATCTGCCGCGCAAATTTGATCTCTGCAATGCCACTCGGCCATCGATCTTGATAGATCATGATCAAAGTTAACATGGGCCTGATCTAGCTAACATCTTCACCAAGTTTAGCTGCCTTGTGCCACCACTAGGAGCGCCACGTGGCAAGACACACGAAGCCAACACGTGACCCAACCAGGCAGGTGACATATGTCACATTCCAACTGCATTTCTATCTTACAAAGGTTCTTAACTCATTGACACGTGGCACACATCCCATGCGTCCATGTCATCCCTAGTGATGTCAGGAGGCCACAACACTTTGAGACTTTGGGCTTCGAGAGATTTCACCTTAGCATACCCCGTTTCTCCCGAACACCGAACTCTTGAACTTTCTTACCTTTCGATCTTGGATTAAACCTAAGATTCTTATCCGTTCTTGTTCAAATCCAACGGTAACACTCCCCCCCCGGATATATAGTGTAGATCCTCTTCGCGACTTCAGAACTTCGGGCTTCGACCCTTTCTTCTCTATCACACATAAACTTCATCAAAGTCACGAAGTCTGAATTACTTAGGGGTTAATCCTCATGCACCTTTCTCTATATCTGATGGTTGTGAAGGATCCTCCTTCTCTCAAACAAATCCCACGACCCAACTTCAAACTTTGTGGTTCCAAGCCCACAGTCACTGCAATCTGTTTTCTTTTCTATCGTTCTTAATCCGCTATACCTCCTGAGCTTCCAAACACGGCCAAGTGTTCTCTTGGCACTCTGGAATGATCTAGAATTCAAATTTTTTCCTTTTCAACAACAATTTTCTCTCATCTTTTGATTCCATAATGACTTATATGGACTAATTCAGGCTCAGTGTCAAAAACTGGGCTCTGAACTTCAATTTTTGTCCATTTTGACAATAATTTCCTTCTAAAACTTTCTCTTCAACCTCCTCTTTCCTGGACCATCCAGGCTCAGTATTGAAACCACGGCTCTGATACCATTTTGTAGCGTCCCCAGCCACCAACAAGTCGAGAAATGATACCTCTTGGACATCTCTCTTAGCTCTGATACCGTTTTGTAATACCCCGACCCAACTAGGCAGGGCCATGCTACTACAATTAACGCTATGATATATATATATATATATGATGTAATTATAAATAGACACGACATTCTATTCATACAAATTTCATGTGGAAGCGACAATAATACATACATGCAATAAACAAAAACAATTTTGGTAACATTATAACACATGTACACAATACACATCATACAAAGAACAAATATTTGGTGCTTATCTTTTAATAGATGACCACCAACTATGTGCAGACCTTCCATGAACCTCCCAGCCTTAGACCGCACTGCTCATCACGCTTAGCAGTAGGTCACCCCCGAGCTGGGACTAAACTCCACCCGGGGCAAAGGAATCCTAAACCTAGGCTAAGGCTACAGGAAACTACATTGTGCAACTGGAAGGATTCTCTCCAAGGATCCTACTTACGCCCACTTCTCATGGACTCTCATTTCCCACATGCCTATCCCACCCCAAGAATATGCACCTTTACTTCTCCACAGTCCATCAAATGATCCACTTCCCTTTCAGGGATTCAACAACAGGTCGGATAGAGAATTCTCAAAGCTCCATAGTTGGTACTGGATTCCCTCCAGGAGAAATCGCTTCCCTGAAAACTCTCTCACCCGGAGAGAGCTTCTGATAGGCCTGACAACCTGCTTCTTCAACCACGGGCCTGAAAACCCACATCTTCAATCCACAACCACCAAATAATCGAGTAAGGCAAGGAGACGACTCAACAATCTACAGAGGTTCACCAAGATGGAAATGACTATGGCTACATACTTTTTCAGTGTGTGCGTGAACTGCACAAGGGATGGCCAACATGCTAAGGATGAACTCATGGGAAACTAAATGGCCAGACTGGTCAGAATGTTGAGAGAGAGCAAGGAAAACAGTGAGAATGGTCAGCTTGTGCAATCATAAGAGAGCTGCAATGGTGAGAGTGAACTACTCAAAAAGTTGGCCTGAATGGTTTGTGAACCCCCAATAAAGGTGGAATTTCCCACATCAATCTGGATGCGTCCTGGGTGACACTTGGCCCTCCAGGAGCACGCTCCTTTCCACTTGGAGTTTTTTCCTCCCCTCAAAGGAACTTAGAATAACTGGGTTTATTTTCCCAACTTTAGTACTTTTTAGGAATACATTATAATATTTCCGTGGGTTAAGACCTCAAGCTTAGCCCCTCTTTCATATCCTCTCAACCCCATTCCTTTCCCTACCCATTGGAGCTTAGTCCCCCGTAACTCTTTCTTCATGGTTGGTCTACACATAGCGATGTATTTTATTAATAATCTTCATAATTACATATATAAAAATAGGCCCACTTACCTTAGCATCTAGGATCTTCGGCCTAATAAACATATAATCCTACCAGCTTATAACTACTTGGCTCACCAGCCTACAAACATCATTACATTTCACAAGAACTCTGCCTTGGGGTATTACAACAAATCATGAGTTTTTGTGTGAATGTTAAAGTTAGTTTCATTCATATTTTAATAGTGTTGTTAGATGCATGAGTATTTTAATCATGTTACACTAAATTTAATTATAATTGGTATCATAAAAATTTTATGAACTTAATAGTGGGGACACAACAAATACATTAATACAACATGAATATATTCGAAAATTTCCTCACATATAGAATTCAAAATGTATTTACAATTTTTTCCTGAAAAGTCAGTAGTATGCATGTTTATCAATACTCCTATTATGTCACCAAATCCAATTTTCGTAGAGAATAAATTGATTGTTTTTTACTAACAAAAAAATAATTTAATACAGATGTTGAAAGTATGGCATAGTCATCACAATATCTCTGACAATTTATATTTTTATAAACATGTCAATACATCAATGTCGTGTTGACATTGTCAAAGTCAATATTTCGATTGAATTTTACTAAGTCAAGTCTGTAAAATGATAAATAGACATCAATAGTCCAATTTCCTAGAAAGGTGTAAGCATACTAATATCTATCGAGATAAAATATTTAAAACAAAAAATCATGAAGTTATAATATTTTCTAACATCAAAATTTATTATTACCATTACTATCCAAGATCAATGTCATAGTTTGCACCCAAATGTAGTTATGGAAAGTTGTATACTTTAATATTTTCATGCACAATGTGTTCTCTTGGAAGCTTAAGAGGCTTTGAGCAGTTACATGTGAGGTGAAATTGGGAAAAGGTGGTAATAAAAAATATATGCATAAGGGAGACAATAAAGTTAATATCATAGATCCCCTTAGCATCTCCTCTTTGGGGTTTGTAGTCCCCTCTTTATCTTTTTTTTAACTCTTTTTTTACCTATTTTGTGGTTTAACATTATATTATTTTTCAACTTTACATATTTTTCCAAACATAGTATTAAGTGTACCATGGCCATGTCCAATCAAATGATAAATAGGGAACATATCAAAACATCATATAATAAACAATGTAACACAAATATATACATTTTCTAGTCAATCTTTTCCCTTGGTCTAAAAAATAAGAACATATACACATAATTTTACATAATTTACACCATGGGGTTATTAAACTTATCCCCTGAGGCTTAGGCACCCATAAAACAAACTCATAAACACTATACATCCTAAGGGTCAATAAACTAGTTATTACAAGCTACTTGCATTCATCTTCTCACACCTCAACAAGGAGATCTTGGTATTAGTTGGTGTTCCCAACAATGATCTCTTAGTATTAGTTTCTCTTCAATCTTCAGGCTTGTTATCTCATCCTAGGTTATCTCAAAATGCCTAGTCCTCTCATACTTTGTATGATTCAACCCTAAAGAATCAAGAGAAGTTTCAACATAGGAAGGGAAAGGGAGGTATCAAACTATTATGAGGTGATACGATTTGGATCCTCTTCAAAATATATTTCTAAACTTTGTAATAATCATTTAATTGTTTTTTTGGCAAAGTTGAAGAAATGTCAACATTCACTTGGAAGTTGAAATTAACCATTATGATGGTTGGCCTTCCAAGGTAGCCCATTAAAAATGAATTCCATGGATAATAAGGGAATTTAATGGATAGAAAATATGGGGAGAAAATGAATAAGGGAAGGTAATATGGATGAAATCTCAAAGAAGCAATATGATTGATGATCAAAGGAGAAGGAGACATTAAGTCTATCCCATGATGAGTGAAGATTGTTGTTGAGCCATGACCATCTACAAATTTCCTGCTAGTGAGTAACAATGCACTAAATATATCTATATCTCACCCTTTTGTAATCAATTTCCTTCTTAATAAAATACCCAATCAACCTAGTTTTCTTCCCATTCGGTTTCCAAGAACATCTTGGTATCGCTATGTGTGTTTTAATGTTATATAGAGTGATCTGAGTGAGATTATTGTCATCATTTATGGTATATTGTTATTGTTGGTAACACAAATGATTAGGATGAAGAGTTCCATCATGTAATTATCTTAATGCACATAGAAACCAATTTCCATTAGTATTTAATGAATGCCAACATCCCTCTATTATCTTTCATCCATTATACTAAGAGATTGAAGATCAATGACTATCATCTCAAAGTCATTGCAATTTTATTGGAGATTTCTAAATTGGTTTTTAAACTTATTTTGGAGAACTAAATTGGGAGTTGTTATCATTTTTGGGTGAATTTGTGATTAATCAAGTGACACTTTTTCACATTGAAAGAATACCACATAGCCCTACTTCATTTTGTCATTGATAGAGTTGTAGAATGTTGTGTGAAACTAGGATTTTAAGCAACTAAGCAGTGAACCAAATATGAAATAGAGTATAATTTATTTCTATTGGTAGGCATTCCATTCGCGTAGTTTTTATTTGCTATATTTTCAAACTAAGCATTGCAACTGAATTTAAAACAATAGGTGGACAAACATGTGATATCTTCCTATTTTTAATTGCATAAACCTCATTTAATTTTTTTTAATAGATGTCCTTGTTTGTGAAATCGATAGGCCATAGGCATACCATTTATAAATCATAAGTTATAAGAAAATGTTCATTAGAGACCTCAAAGAAGTTACCATGGGAAGAACCTTGAAGAGGGAGAAGCTAAAAGAGTTCAAAGACTTCAACAAGATTATCCAAGAGGAAAGTCAATATTGGAGGAAGAAAAAAAATGAGTTGTAAAAAGAACTTTCTAATTCATAGGACTCATTCGCCACCATGAGGGTAGAATTAGACAAGAGTAGATTACATCTCTTGAAAATGGGGGAGAAATTCACTCAATTGGATTTGGTAGTGAAGCTTGAAGAGACCTTGAAGAAACTACAAGTAGTTTCTCAAGAGACCAAACTATCCCCTTCCATTGTCAATGCAGAATCAAACACCACGAAGAAGTAAACTCACCTTTGAATACCCTTCCTCAAGAGACCTTTGGTGACTTTGAAAATCAAACTAGAGGCGTCAATTTCAAGATCATAAGGAAAATAGGCTATGATGGCCAAGGGAATCTCATCCTCATTGTATCTCAACAGAGGCCCGAGCATGAAGGCCTAGGATTTAGTCGAAAAGAAGCTAGCACAAGTTCAACTCAAACCACCTTAACTAAGGCAATAGGAACTGAAAAATAAGTCATTCCCATGGATGAAAAGGCATATAGAAATGGAGTGTGTAGAGACTTGGAAGAGATCCACAAAGAGATGATTCCTCCATCCACACATTCTACAACTATTGGGGGACCAAGAAAAAGATGAAAAACATCATCACAAACAAAAAATGTATGGAATAGTGTATTTGGTTTGTTTCTATTGCAAGAAAATAGGTCATAAGGATAGAAATTTTTGGCACTCTATAAGGCCAAGAATCCCATATAGGAACTATTTATAGTATTGTAGATTGGGTTGACATTGGGAGGCCAAATGTTCGAGGCTTCACTTGAAACTCCAGCTCAAGGATCGAGCAACCAAGAAGAAATCTTGGATAGTCGAGATCAAGGGGAAAGATGAGTTTTTGACAATTGTAACCCAAGGAGTATTGGTTTTCCAATGACCTATTGTAGCAACAAATGTCATCTATAACCATGATATGGATAACACGATTATTCCAAAGGAAACCCTTATTCAACTCTTATCTTCCATCTTGCAGCAGAGGCACCCTTTCTTGGAGATTTGTTAGAGTATGATTGAAGGTAGAGAATATGAATATTAGAGGGAGTTGAATATTTTGGTCACCAAAAGACTGCAAATGGAGAGGTGTTATCCCAATTGGATTATTGTCAAAATATCTTTGTAAACTTTCTCATAAGCATTGAATTGTTATTTTGGAAAAGTTTGAGTGTCCAAAATTTACTTGGAAGTTGAAATGAATCAACATGCCATTAAAAATGAAGGTTGTGGAGAATAAGGACATTCAATAGAGAGGGGAGATTAGGAGGAATTGAAGAAGGGTAGTAGTATAGATGAGATCTCAAAGAAGCATTACTTTTTATAACCAAAGGATAAGAAGACATTTTCTCCATCCCATGATGAGTGGATATTTGTGTTGAGACATGGCCATATTAAAATTTCCTAATAGTTAGTGCCAATACAATAAATCTATGTATAGTTCACCCTTTTGTGATCAATCTCCTACTTAATAAAATCCCCAATTGACCTGGTGTTTTTCCTAGTTGGGTTTCTAGGAACATGTTGGTATCTATGTGTGTGTTTTAATGTTATGTAGAGTGCTTTGGATGAGATTATTTCTCTCATTTATTGTGCATTGTTATTGTTGGTTGCGCACATGGTTATGATAAAGAATTCCATCTTGTAATTATCTTAATTCACTTAGAAACCAATTTCCATTAATACTTAATGAATTCCAACAACTCTATATTCTCCTTCGTCCTTTATACTCACAGATTGGATATCAATGGATATCGTATCAGAGTCATTTCACTTTTGTTGGAGGTTTCCAAAATGGATTAATTGAGTCTAATGGAATATTGGGCCTTTTCAGCTTTGATGGGAAAATTTATGGTTAATAAATTGCTTTATTTGCACATTCAAAGAATACCAAAGAGTCCTACTTCATTTTGGCATTGATAGAGTTGTAGAATGCTATGTGAAATAGGAATTGTAATCAACTTAGCAATGAGCCAAAGATGAAATAGAGTAGACATTATTTCCATTGGTTGTCGTTTAATTCACCCAAATTTTGTTTGCTATATTTTGAAACTAAAGATTATAACGAGTTAACAAAAAAACATGTGAACATTCATGATCTCAACCTATTTTCAATCGTAGAGACCTCATTTAATTTTGTTCCATAGAATATCCATATTGGTTTTCCTACCATTTCTGGATCATGAGGACGCTTTGGTCTCCATTCATTTCATATTGTTATATCATTAGGTGTGGTAAGTCCATTGGTTTTTTAATTTTTATTGAAAATAAATGCAAGTGTGTTATGAAAAATGATTGAACTCTTCATGGAAGAACATTTAGGAGTAACGTACTCACTTTAGGACCTATGACAACTCTCATTATTATCCCAAGACTGCAGTAGCACTAATGTGTGTGAATTGTTTTATTTCTCCTCTCTTTCATTTCCAACACTTAATTTAATTATTTTACTAAAGGAAATTGACCATTAAACAAAGGTTAGATTGCATTTCATTTGTCAATTTATTATTAATTAATTTCTCTAAACCCTAATTGAAATACCCTAATTAACCTTTAGCCATAGATAACTAATTAAGATGAATGCATTAATTGATAGAGAGGTCTTTCTCTCTTCTCTTCTCTTTTCTTTTCTTCTCAAGGTTGGCCCGGGTAAACGAAAGGTTGCGTCACACTATGATGAAATGGTGCGTCCATTGGGTGTGTGCCTATACGAAGACAAGTGAAGAATCATTTGGAACAAGGGGATGGAAAGAAAGTCTTGGGAAAGAAAATCAGCTAAGTCAAGGAAGTCGAACTGAGGCAAGAAGAACTTGGAAGAACCACATGAGTCTTGGTTATGAAGCGCAAAGGAGAAGTGGATTTGTTTTCTTGGTATCCAAGGTGACTAGAAAGGGCGCACAAGGAGACACTGCACCAAAGGGTGCTACGTGGTTTTCGTTCAAGTAGGGAGCAGCGCGGTTCTCATTCAAGGTTATGTGAGAAGAAACTCTTCTTGTACAAAATTTCTTGTGCGATGCAAGCGTTGGCTTGGCAAATTTTTTTTTGCCTATAAAGAATATTTTGAGTGTTAGGCCGGTTTGGCCACTCACAATATTCATGTTATGTTTGCACTTGTATTAATGATCTCTTTTACTATTGAAATAATTCTAAGTATAATAAACGCACACATTAATTAAGTAACGATGGAACTAAGTGAATGCATATCCAAGGTTGAGTACTTTGGTGTGGTCTCATCGCCGAATAAAAGACGTTGGTTGTTTTTGCCACCCAACTAAGGGATTCTCCTAGCCCCGTGATAGGTGGAATCATAGAATTGTTTTGCACAAACTTTGAAGAAGAGTAAGAGAACAGTCTTTTGTGAAAAATTTGAAGAAGAGTCAGAGAGAAGTGTTTTGCACACACTTTGGTAAGCTCGTTGAGCACCCTACTAAGGCAACAACAAAGTGAAGTTTGGGTTCGGTGACAACGAAAAATGAATTTTGCACAGATTTGGTAAAAAATGAGTCACAGGGGAATCTGAAGCACTTTTGATAGAATCGAGTGAACAATGAAGGTTCTTAGAAGCGCAAGATCCCCGGTTCCAATGCAAATTATAGTGACACCAAAAAAGATCCAAGTACATCCAAGGTGAGGGACCGACTCACTACCTTAGAAAAAACATTGGATCATCTCACAGATGCAATGTGCACACATGGTGAGAAGGTCGCATAGATCAAAATGAAGACAAGTTATCTCATGACAAGGTTTAACGAAATTGTCCAGGAGTGCCAAGCTGCTGCGAATTTTTTCACCATCACTTGTGAAGACACTCGCAACAGACTTAATATTGCGGAGGACGCTCTTGTTTCGCTCCAGACGAAGGCGAAAGACCAAGAAGAAACCATCGTATTGCTTAAATAAGACATAGCCAGTGGGCCAAACTCATCTGTTGTGCAGATGTGAATCAAAATGAAAGAGCCAGAACTATATGACGAGACTCGCAATGCAAAGATGCTAGGAAATTTCTATTGGGACATGGAGCAGTACTTGGAACATATGAATGAAAGTAAAGATGAGGCCAAGCTAAACGTTGCTTCTATGTTCTTGACAAGAAATGTGGAACTTTTGTGGAGGAACCAAATTGAAGATTTGGCAGTCGAAAGGATCACCGAAAAGATCGAGAAAACTGGATAGAGATGAAGGAAGCCTTGAAAGCACAGTTTGGTCTTGGAAACCAAGCTTGGGTTGCTAGGAACCAGTGGTTGGCTCTTCGGCATACTGGCAAGATCCAAACATACATCAAGGAGTTCAGTGTCCTAATGTTGAAATCAAATAGATGTCGAGCAAAGATAGGATTTTCCACTTCATGAACGATTTTCATAAAGTGAGCTGCAACGCCAACACATACAGACTCTTGCAACAACAATCACCACAGCAGATAAGATCTTGTACTTTGAGGTTGAAGCCAGAATAGGTCCAAGGAGTGATGAAGGCCAACATGAGAAGCAACAAGGAAAAAAGAAGAAGGAAAAGGAAAAGACGAAGGCATCCAAAAACAACTAAGAAGGTGTGAAGCCACCAAAAAACACTAAGAAGGTGTGAAGCCACCAAAAACGCAGAAGGAAAAGAAGCTAGTTTCTTGTTGGGTATGAATGAAAGAGAATTATTCTAAGAATTGTCCATTAAAGAAAAAGGTGAATGCCATGGAGAAGGAAGAGAACCCATCTACAAGTGTGTTGTAGGTGTTTTTGTGGAAGCACAACCGACAGTCACTCAAGACCCCGACGTGACGAAGATTAGCTATGTTCAGGCAGAGATCAATGGGAAAATGAATTTGGCGATGGTGGACAGTGGTGGTACTCATAGCTTTATGACGGAAGACATCACACAAAGGATTGGACTACATTTTGAGCAGGCACAAACTTCCTTCAAGGAAGTTAACTCAGGTGAATAGGAAGTTGGAGGGACTTCCAAGAACGTTGTTATGAATCTAGGGTAGTGGACTAGAAGGATAAATTTCACCATTGTTGTTATGAATCTAGGGTAGTGGACTAGAAGGATAAATTTCACCATTGTGTCGATAGACGATTATAAGTGGTTTTGGGGCAGGAGTTCATGCAGATGGAGGAGGTAGTCCCCATTCTGCATGCCGACTATTTGGCTATCATGTTAGGGCCAACTCCATGCTTGGTGCCTACGATCTAGGAGAGTCGAGGGATGAAGATCTCATCCTTGAGTTTGGTTGACAACCAACTATCTTCCACAGACACCGACAGATAGAGTGAAGACATGGTTGAAATGAAGAGCTCAAACAAAGAATAACTATTGGAAGACTTAGAATGGTGAGTTAACAAGATTGAGGATAGCTTGGGTAACATGGTGCAGGCCATGGAGATGTTCACAGACTTCTACGAAGAAAGTATGGCAAGGATGGAGGCAGAAGAAACGAAGAAGGATGATCATGAGGAATGGAAAGTAAAGACATTCCCTACACAAGTGTGTGAAGGAGAGGAACAATGAACATGGTACAAACGTGTCAGGAAGGAAGTTGGATGAATGCAGAGACACTTGGAGCTGGTTAATGGCCTTATGATCCTGAACTTGAGATTCTTTTGGAAGAGAGTGAAGCCCAAATCGGTTCCAATGTACTTTTTTTTATGTATATGATGCAAAAGGACGGTGATGCTCCGCAACTTGTGAAGAAACAGGACAAGGATGGAAGCGGTCGCTCGGGGAGCTTCCCCCTCCCACCCTCAAATTAGAGAAAACGCCTATTGGCTCACTATCACAAAGACAAGAACGAGCCAACTAGTCGTTGTCGCTGGGAGATTGCATAGATGACAAGGAACGGTTGTGGGGACGACATCAAGAAGAGTTAGTGCCACGGAGATCACCACACTGACTTGGATGATGGGAGAGAGTCGTGAAGAGAACTGATTGATTTTGGTGTTAGGGTGAGTTCTTGCAAAGTAGCGTCACGGTCGGACTAGCTACCCGATCAACTAAGACACGAGGGGATCCAACACACACTAACAATGGAAGCAACCGAAGTAACGGCATAGCAGGGAGACATGAGGCAGAATTTGAGCAAGCATGAGAAACACCATTGGTGATTACTACAAGTGAAGCATGTTGGGCGGTAAGGAATTTGAGTGGGGGAGAGTGTAACGGTCCACGAGCTTTATTGGGCGCATTCACTCCTTCCACGAGTCAATCCAATGAGTTGGGCGAGCCGGACGATGCCCAACTTCTTTTTAAGCCTCTGATCTTCGGGCGCTTTTGTGTCGAAGACAACTTGCAAGACTCGACTTGTGAAGGAGGTGACGAGTTGGGTGCGCACTGCTTTTTTGTCTCTAAAGAAGCTTTTGGGTGTTAGGATGGTTTGGCTGTCCACATTCAGGTTTTGTTTACGCTTGTATAAATGGTCTCATTTACTGTTGAAATCATTTTAAGTATAAGAAACGCACACATAACTAAACTTAAATAATGACAGAACTAAGTGAAGACGTAGCCTAGGTTGAGTACTTCGGTGTGGTCTCGGCACCAAACAAAAAAAGTTAGTGTCGCATGAGAGCTTGGGAACGTTGAGTGTTTCCGCCACCCAACCGAAGGCTTCGCCCAACCGAGTGACATTATCCATTCTTTATTAATAATGTTTGTGGTACGAATGGTTCCTCACCCCTACTGCCAAACCTTTTGAGCTTTTCAGTGTAATCCTTGTCATAGGCATTCTGAAGGGCTTGGATCTGAAGTTATCACGAGTCTCTTCGTGTCATAATCTTTGCATAATAAAAAGATTACATCCACCCTTCATTACTAATGTGTATTTGTGCACTTAGGACATTACGTTGGTTTTTAATCATATTATCCCTTATATAGTATTCCGTAAACCAGTTATAAGGCTAAAGGGCATTAATTTTAGCAGTATTTTCTTTTTAAATATCTATGTCGAATTCACGTGATGTCCTCCACTCTTCCATATTTTGTCTTATTTACACACTCCCATATTTGTGTTATTAATATAGACTGCGTTCTTGCTTTCCGTTTTTTTGTTTCTTTTTCTTTTTAAATGTCGGACCTGCCTTTGACGCACTTTAATTTTCTCTGGCTGTCTCTTATGAGCTCGGATTCATTGTTTCAAATGAATATCTAACGAGGGCGCACTTTTTCTTCTGCTATTCTCTTTTTATATAGCTTGCCAATCAAACGAGCCATCGGTATTGTCTACCACTGTCACTTCTTTTCTATTGTTCAGAGCATTCAAATGGGGACAGATTGATTCATTGATTGAGAAGGTTAAAGGGTACGCATGTCCTTTCAGAGTGGACCGTTCAGCCAAGAATGGACCATCATGTCATCTCTTGCGTCTTGGTTAAATGGTTTTCTGTAATGATTTTTTTCTGTAATGATTTTTTTTTTTTTTAATTTCCAGCCATGTCTTTACCACCCTGAAAAAGTTGCACGATTGGTTTTTCTTCCAATTGATATATTATTTTGCTTAAAGTCAAAGGTGACGCAGGATTTTGATAGTTGAAATGATTGCTTGTTACGCCGATAGGCGTCCCCCTATCAGAATCGATGGGTTAATTAGTCTTTTAATTAAAAATTTTAATTTTATGGCCTACAATGAAAGATGCCGGCATATTCTTCGTCGTTCACTCAAATAAATGAATAGGATTTAATGTTCTTAACTTTCGTGCATTTATAAATGCGTCATTTTCTTTGTTTACTTTTTCATATTTACTTAATCTTGATTAAAAAATTACTGCCCTATCCATTGATTGCCACGCTCAATAATTAATTTGTATAATCAACCTCATTGCCACGTTCCAGTAATTAGAGAAAGATGGCGGGTCGCTTCCTGTACCCACGACTCCGCGCGCCAGTCCACTCCACTGCAGCAGTTGTAACGATTTTAATTAATTT
Organism: Picea glauca; assembly: GCA_000966675.3. NCBI lineage: Eukaryota > Viridiplantae > Streptophyta > Pinopsida > Pinales > Pinaceae > Picea > Picea glauca. Next base: position 652,502 of record JZKD02S1665280.1, on the reverse strand, counting down.
GTATATTTCTGAAACGTTTTGGTTTTTTATTTTTTGGTTTCTCTGGATATGAATGCGCAGGCGACGGTGCAGGCATGCCGCTTAACATCTATACGATTGGATTTTGTATGACCAGGTTGAACCTTTACATTCCTTTCGCGGAATCGCTCACCTCTACCTGGATCAGACTTCATCTATCGCTCGCCTATCGCAGCCTCGCTGGAGCGTTATTCTCTGTGTATGGTAAGCTTGCCCCGTCCTCTATTCATTTGCATGTGTTTCAAAATACTTTGTTTCATTTGCTTTTGTTTCAGTGAGTAAGTTACATTTGCATTTCAATTTGCATGCTGAGTCATTTTTCTSGAAGTCTGGCATCATTGATTAAGGTACATTCCTCTGYTGTCATAGAAATAAGTCCCACTTCAAAATAGCTAGCTGTACTTGGGAAAATGGCTAGCGATTAGATCATATAACCATAGCCGGGGGATCAGAATGCTCGTTGGACTAGATCGAAGCAACCACACGCGGAGAGAGTGATTACGGGGTATA
>JZKD02S1665280.1:621503-651964 GCA_000966675.3 Picea glauca | reverse complement strand
AACTCTTGATAAGCTATTTATGATAAGGAAGTTTTTGCTGGGTTTTCTTCCCCTACAGGGTTTCCCAGGATAAATGCTGTGTCTATTGTGGATGTGTATTTCTCAGTGATCTTGTGGTTATTATGCTCTTATCTTTATGAAATGCAAAGAACTATAATATCAGCATAAAACATTAACAATAAAGACTCTCACAGAGACTTCTTCTTTCAGAAGCTAATCGAGTTAACAATTAAGACACAATTAAATTTGAATGACTCTTATCTACTTATATGGACTCGTGAAATATTAAGATGACAGAAAAATAGGTGGAAATGTAATATCTCACTGACTTGTAATTACTATTTCCAACACTCCCCTTAATTATAAGTAGGTGGGATTTACATGACACAAATTTACATCAAAAATTAATTGACATATACTGTCACTCATTTGTTACTGCGCAAACACCTAGACTACTGTGTAAATGTTCAAATGTATCTCTTGCTAAAGCCTTTGTAAAAATATCTGGGACTTGTTCTTTCGACCTGCAAAAATCTGAGTAGATTTCTTTGTTATTCACTAATTATCTGATAAAATGATACCTTGTATCGATGTACTTGTTTTTCTTGTGAAACACATAATTATTTGATAACATGATAGTGGAATTGTTGTCACAAAACACTGTTGTTGGTTCTTGTTGTTCCTGCAAAAAATGTTTTAACATTCCTCTCATCCATACTACTTGACAAGTTGCACTTGTAGCTGCGACATACTCTGCTTCTACTGAAAAAAGAGTCGTTATTGGTTGCTTCCTTGATGCCCGTGATACCATACCTATTCTAAAATGAAATGTGTACTCAGAGGTACTTTTCCTATCATCTATAATGCCTCCACAATCATTGTCAGTGTATCCAATGAGTCTGAAATCTTTTAAAGTAGAATATCTAATGCCAAAATCTTTTGTTTCATTCACATATCTCAGAGTTCTCTTTCTTGCCTTCTAATGTGATTCTTTTGGAGTTTCCATGAACCTTGAAATTAATCTCACTCCATACATAATATCAGGTCTCGTCAATGTTAAATACATAAGACTTCCTACCAATCTTTTAAAGAGTGTGGGATCCACCATGGACCCTTCATCTTCCTTTCTTAACTTCAATCATGTTATGACAGGTGTTGGGGTTGCTTTGGAATTTACCATAACGAATCTTTTCTAAATTTCATGTTCATACTTAGATTGTGAAATAAATATATCAGTTTTGGATTGGTGAACTTAAATACCTAGAAAATATCTCATAAACCATAAATCAATCATTTCAAATTCATCCTTCATTATTGTCTTAAATTTTATCTATTGCCAAAGTCACCTGTAAAAATCAAATCATCTACATATAAGAAAACAATTAACATATTACCTTGTTGATTTTCTTTGATGTACAGTGTTGGCTCACATTCACTTCTCTGGAATCCACTCTGAGAGAGATAGGAATCTATGGGACTATACCAAGATCTAGGAGCTTGCTTTAATCTATATTGTGCTTTCTTCAATCTATATACTTTGTCTTCTTGTTCTGGAATCTTATAGCCTTGTGGTTGTTCCACATATACATTTTCTTCTAAGTATCCATTAAAAATGGTGACTTTACATCCATTTGATAAACTGACCATTTGTTCTACGCAACAATGGTTAACACAGTTCTGACTATGTCCATGCACGCAACTGGTGCAAATGTTTCATTGAAATCAATTCCATGTTGTTGTGTAAACCCTCTTGCAACTATCCTTGCCTTGTGTTTATGCACATTTCCTTCTGCATCTTGATTGGTTTTATAAATCCACTTCACACTTATCACATATTTGTCTTCATGTACATCTACTAAATTCCATCTCTGATTGTTCTCTATACATCTGATTTCATCATCCATGGATTGAGCCCATCTTTGACAACTTCTTCAAAAGTTAATGGATCATTTATTTGTGAAAAAAAAGAAAAAAGAAAAAATGAATTTGTTGTGTCCTCGTTATAGATGTCGTGCAGACTTCTTGTCTTTCTTGGTAACAAACTTTCTAATGTTGAATATGAAGATGTAGAACTACTTGGATTGTTTGTTAGTGTTTGTTGCACTCTTGGTGTAGACTGCACACATGTTGATCTTACTGGATTAGTTTGTGTTGGGATTTGCATCATAGTTGTAGAAGGAACTTCTTACTGACTTGTACATGGTGTTTGAGCCACCTCTTCTTCTTTTGTGTCATCATGTTCAATGATCTTGACTGTCTTTACTATGATTCCATCCTATGCTTCATTCTCCACGAACTGAAGATCGTGATTTATTATGACCCTTCTTGCGATAGGGTCATACATCTTGTATCCTTTTGTGTCTTTAAAATACCAAAAAAAGATACATTTTTGTACTCTGTTGTCTAGCTATTTCTCGACTCATCTGGAACATGTGTGTATGCAAGTGTGTCACATTATGTTTCATTCCTATCTAGGATTCTTAAGGAAGTTTGTTCTTTACACTCTTTGTCGAACATATGTTCATGATGTATAATGCAATTTCTATTGCCTCATCCCAATACTCATTTGAAAAATGTTTGGCTACCAACATACTGCGCGTCATCTCCATGATGATTTTATTATTTCTTTCTGCGACACCATTCTTCTATGGTGTATATTGTGTGGTAAATTTCTTGTAGATGCCATGAACTTTACAAAAGTTATGAAACTCTCTTGAAATATATTCTCATCCTCTGTCAGTTTTTAAACACTTGATGTAATAACCACTCTCCTTCTCCACAAGTTATTTGAACTGTTGAAAACAACCCAATGCATCATATTTATGTTTTAAGAAATAAATCCATGTTTTTCTTGAGAAATCATCAATGAATGTTAGAAAATATGTACTGCCTCCTATAGATGGAATTTGCATTGGCCCACAAATGTCTTAATGTAATATTTCCAATGGATCTTTTGCTTGGTATGACTTGCTAACTGGAAATGATTCTCTCTGTTGCTTCCCAAAAATACACCCTTCACATATTCTTTCTGGTTTTTCTATTAATGGAAATCATTTCACCATATCATTTGTGTGTAGTAGCTTCAGACCTCCGAAGCTTAAGTGTCCAAATATGAAATTCCATTTCCAGGAATCATCTTATACTTCAGATTGAAAAGATGGTTGCATCTATGCGCTACTTTCTCCTTTCTTGATACTGTGCACACGATTTTCTTAATTGGAACTGCGTGCACTTTCTGCTGTAAATGCAATGTTTAAATGTGCATCTTTGTTTTACCAACAACTAGTGTTGTATTTTTTTTCATAGTTGGTTTCAATGTCAATGGGAACATTCTATTACTTGTCATATGAATTCTTGCAATAAGTCGATTGCTTCGATATCTGTCTATAATCAAACAATGATTATATTCCATACAAATTATGTATCCTTTCTATAACAACTGTCATGTGCTCATCAGATTATGCTTCAGACAAGAAACATAATATACATTAGCCATAAATTTTTGTTCTTCTTGCTTGGTTAAGATGTTTATACTTCCTTTTCCTAAGACAGTGACTTGGATATCTGTTCCAAGTTTAACTTTTGTTTGGACTGACTTATCCAAAATAGAAAACAACTCTATGTTTCATGTCATGTGATTATTGCATCTTGAATCTAGATACCAAATGTTAGAGGGACTTTCTTGAGAAAAATTGCATTCAACTGGTGAGACTATAGGCATTGTTTCGGTGTTTTCCATAAACATAGGGTTAGAGGGACTATTTGCGTTGTGTGACTGATCTTGACCTTGCTTGTTTTGATTATACTCTCTCTTCCTGCATTCATATGCATAATTTCCATACTTTTTACAGTAATGGCACTAAATCTTTGATTTGTCAGTTCTCTGACTACTTGGATGATTGGTGTTTGGGTTTTGACCTCTTCCACTAGTGTTTCCAAGACTATTGTGTCCACCTATGACATAACTTCTTCCTCTGCCTCTAGAGTTATCTCTCCCCCTTCCTCTTCCACGACTTAGAGATGATTGCACGGAAAATGAATTCTCTAATGACATGTTTGACCTATTTAATATATTTTCATGATTAATGAGAGAAGCTTGCAGTTCATCTAGACTAAACTGTCTCGGGTCTTTTCTTTCTTCCAGTCACAACAAGGGTATCAAATTTAGGAGGGAGACTCATAAGTACCTTCTCAACAACATTTCTATACTCTATGGTTTCACCATGAAGCTTGATATGATTTATTAGGCTAATGACATGGGTAAAAAAAAAATCTACTCAATATGTATCTTTCATTGACAGAGTTTCAAAATCTCTTCTACGAATTTGTAGTTTTGAAGTCTTGATTTTGTCCATACCTTGATAATAAGTTTGTAATATGTCTCATGCTTCCTTGGCTTACGTTGTTGATGCAACTCTTGGGAGTATGCTCTCATGCATGGATTTGATGTATGTAAAACATCGGCTTTCCATCATTCTTCCTTTGATCTTTTAAAACATCCTTCGCAGCTTGTGTGAGGGCATTGTATGCTGCCTGATCTGTTGGTTCCACATAACCATTTTCGACTATCTCTCATACATATTGACCTCAAAATAACGCCTTCATGGTCAAGGACCATAACTCATAATTATTTCCTGTAAAAGTGGGAGGTTGCAGATTTGAAGTAGATGTCATATTTTCACTTTTCAACAGAGTTACTACTCTTGAAGTTGTTCGGATAGAACTTGTTGTGATCAACTTGCTCTGATAAACCTTCTTTGATACCAGATCTCGGATATACAACACACAGACTTACTTTGAGCAACACAGTTACAAAATATTGCATGCCACAAACTTCATCGTTGAACTCATTGTCAAAATTGATAAGACTTTTTTTTGTCAATAAATTTTCGGAGTTTATGTTTCTTGATTAATTTTGAGCAAACGACATTTGATTTATTAATAAGCCGAGTTATTTCCAAGTTTTGCAGAGTCACTTAAATAAGTGACTCTCTACTTTTTGTTTTCCAAGCCATTATCCAAGCCAAGTTAAGTGATTTTGGTTGTAAGAGGAGTATCTATTTTGTCAAAAATCATCTAAATTTTGCACTTGATCTCATCTACTCTCATTTCACTCCAACAGCACAGACCAAAGCAAGAATAGAACTCCAATGGATGGCTTATCACTTCATCCACCTTACACCAACACCATGTTGTGAGCTCTAGACTATTTTGGGAAGATGGTGTCCGTCCTTGTTAAATATACACAGCATGCGGAAATAGGGTCTCTATGTGGCATAGTTTTGATCAAAACAGAGCTTGGACCGATTAATATAATATAATAAATGTTGAATATTGAACTTCTCTTTCATTCTCAAAGACGTTCTAAATTATAGAAGTGAAGGTCCCAGATTAGGGACAAGGAAAAGAAAACTCTGTGCTAATTTGAATCTAAATCGGCTTATTCAGAATAAGCAAGAAAATATGGACCAACAAAACAAGAAGCATGAGTGGAAACGAAAACAGGTATTGAGCGAGTTGGTAACTGCTTCGTTACTATCGTATTGTATGTACAAGCAACACCTTTAAAACATCATAGGGAGAAACCTATTCAACAACACAGACCAAAGCAAGAATAGAACCAAAAGGTTGTAGTCCAAATGATGGGAGAAAGCTCTGAGATTCCTCCCAAACATAAGTTGAAAAACATTGAAAGGCATACTGTAGAATCCAATTCCACTTTTCCACCTTTCAAAGGAATTGTCTTGGAAGACAATAACAAACAAGTTAAAGCAGTCCCTTTACTGATTTCTGAGGAAGCTATTCAGTTTGGGTGGTTTGACAAAACCATTCTCTGTTAGCAGATCTGATTCTTTTAAGATCACCCATTTCAACCATCTTTTCACTGGAAGCAATTGTAGAGGCATGATGCATTCTTCCAATTATGTGTTGGGGAGGTATCACATGGATGTTGATGTTTCTTGAGAATCTTGGCAATCCAAATTGTATTCCTTCTGAAGATCTTAATTGCCAGTTTGGTACCCAATTTTCTTTATAAGTCTCTCATGAAGTGATATCATCTAAATAATGTGTGGTTGGACCATTTCTGTAGTCATCCCAGGTATTTATAATTACCATTCCTTTTGTACAATAGGCAATCTGAGCATGGGATTCTGAGATGAATGGAAGTTCTACCCTTTTAGGAGGATAGCCTTCAATACTTGGTAGGTTGATAAAATACCCTGGTTCTCCTGAAGAACCTTTATAAGAACCATGGAGTTCTACTGCAGACAAGAATGGCGTACCAAGTATGTAATCCACTGGTAACTCAGTTATTAAATACTTCATTCCTAAGGCATAATTATCAAATAACAAAATACCTTTAGGAATCTCAAAATTAAAAGCAGTATTTACATTTCCTAGTCCGATAGCAGAGCAATAACTAGGAAGCCAGTATTTTGCAGGAATCAAATTTTTGTTTACAAAATTCATATCAGATCCAGTGTCTAATAGTGCATTTAGTTTGAATATTTCTCCATTTATTTCTAACTTGATTCTGACATGACATTTTTGATATTTGATAGGCATGATTTTCATAGTTGTGAGCCCTTGCCTATGGGATGTTGTTTTCCCTTGTATTATTGGCTTTGGACTCTCAAAGGGAGCTTCTTCCAATGGAGGGGGGATGGAGTCCAATCTTTCTTTTATTTCGTTGATTTCTGGTCTATCCCAGGGGTTAATTTTGAAGCTGTATTCAGCTTCTTCTTCCATTCTCTTGATCTTTTCCCTTAAATCAGAAATCTCCTTTTTCAGTAGCAGTATTTCTTTAGCTAGATCATGTTATTATGGGGAGATCCATCAGTATGATATACAATATCCCCCTGTTCATCTCTGAGGACTTCAGCCTCCATTTTGGCAATCATTAAAGGGGAAGAAATGACTTCCCACCATTTGTTGAGGGTGTTTGTGAAGCACTGTATGATAGATTTACATGCCTCTATCTCTATTTTCCCTTTCATACACATAATCTTATAAGAGACATATATTCTATCTATCATTTGCTTAATCTGTGCTATGGACAGACTGTCAATATTCCATTCTTGAAATCAGTCTTCAACAAATGTTTGTGTTTCTGGCAGTCTTCCTTTGCCTATCAAATCTAGGGCTGATGGTCTGCTAGTATGGTGTGGAAGGTTTTCATAAGCATGATTTTGGACAGTTACAAGGGAGTGATGATTTTTTGAAGAAGACTCTGGTTTTTCTTCTTATGGGAAATGATGAGGGAATCTTTTTTGAATTACTGTCTCAAAAGGATTATATACAGAAGACAATATTGAGATGGAAGGATTTGGAAGGATGAATGGGTCAGGGATAGGCTTATCAGGGTTTCTATCTCTCTGTCTTATTTCACTCAATGTATTTCCCATATTAGAGAAAGCTTGTCCTAAACCTTCCATTATTTCTTCATGGTTTCTTATGGACTCTTTGGATCTATAAGATATTTCCCACAAGGCAGAGTCCATCCTATCTTTCACATCTGTGACCTTTTCTTGGATCTGATTGACAAATTGTACAATAGTGTTTGTATACACTTGTAGAACTACAATTTGACCTTTTAGAGAATAGTCATTAGTCACAAAGGTGTGGGTTTACATGCCTCTTAAGGCAGTGTTGGTCCAGTTGATTTGTTCAGATACTGACTGGGCTCTTTTATCAATTCCGGAAAGCTGAATAGCTTCCTCAGAAATAAGTAAAGGGACTTCTTTAACTTATCTGTTATTGTCTTCCAAGACAATACCTTTGAAAGGTGGAAAAGTGGAATTAGATTCTACAGTATGTCCTTCAATGCTTTTCCACTTATGTTTGGGAGGAATCTCAGAGGTTTCTCCCATCATTTGGACTACAGCCTTTTGGTTTAATTTCCTCCATTCGAAGAAGGAAATCCACAGGTTATTGTCAGATATAAATTGTTGCCAATCTTTAGAGAGCTTAAGTTTCTTAGAGTCTGACACAAGTGTATTGAAATCATTTGTGTCGGGATTTGTAAATAAATCCCAGTTTAGCATCTTCTTGATCCATGTTTCATCAATCGACACTTTCTGGCATCCTCTCATGATTGAATGGAATTTATGAATTTCATCCACAGTAGGTCTTTGTATGTCACTGGGTAAGGTATTGGAAAATATGCAGTCTGGAATGACCTGGTCACAATGTTCAATATATCCTAACCCATATCTAGGAGTACCGGGAGGTCTCATGACTTTATAGATTTCTTTGATTCTGGGATCTAAAGTTTCGATGGTAGGCATGTAATGGATCATAGAACAGAATGCAGGTTCAGAAGTAGATGCAATACAATCTACAGAACGAACACAGACTGAAGAATCCATAGATATGGTAGAAATTACTATAACTGCACAGGAAAGCAGGGTGTTTAGTCTTGTGTCTTCCCGAAAGAAGATTAGACAGACTCCTGGCCAACTGCTCAGGCAGAAACTAGTAATTCTATCAGGAGGTCGCAGTAGTGGAATATCTTCCTTTAAAGAGCCCTAGACTACTGATATGGCATCAGAAGTGTGTCACAAGAGTGGAAACCCTGCCTTTAAAGGGCCCAAGACTCTTGATACAACACTGGATTCTTAATACACACAACAAATAAATCACACAGACTATAAAACAGAGCAAATAACTTTATCAGATCGAAGAGTCTGATATCATACCCGGGGCGAAATCAAGTCCTTGCTCTGATACCAATTGTAAGCTGATCTCCTCGAACTGCTTGTCAGACGCCTCCTTTGTCAAAGATATGAAGCTTGACTTATCAGACTTGTCTCATGCGTTGTCTCCTCTTGCCATTTGGTCTTCTGGTTTCTGCTACTCTCGACAGAACCAATATCATTGGGTTAACCACTTTACTCTTTCCGACTTTTGAACCCAACCACTTGGACTCCACCAAGATCTTGTGGCCTTATGTGAACCCTATAGCCGACTTTCAGTGAATCTCTGCACCTACAACTGCCCTATAGCGGCCTCCTTGCCTTTGTGGGACTTACTACCAGTGCTCGGTAGACGCTTTATACCAGTCTACCAGTGAACTTTATCTCTGGATGAGTGAACTTCATCAGACAGTACCAAGGAACATCGAGTGCAAATACAGGCAAATAAACAAAATCACGACGAGCGCATGTTATAGAGACAATGAGTAAAACTCCAGAGTTAAAAACATATAAGCGGAAGACTTCTTTATATTAAAAACAGAGCATAATGCCAGGGTATTACAACTTTGTGCCAGATGCACAGAGCAAGATAAGGATGCTCGTATTCTCTCACACAAGAATTAATTAAAGACTCAAAGAAAGACACGAAGCTTCAGACAGAAGGGAAGCTTAGAGACTCAGACTGACAAACACTAACTCTCTCCAAAATTCCTCCTTTCCGAATGAGCTCTCATCCTTCTCTTATTCAAATTTCTGAAGGAAGAGTCATCATGAAGAAATACTTTGAGAAGACACTGGGTCCTATGTGTCGACCACTAAATCTTACTTTTATGGATTTGGCAGTAGAGATCATGCAAGATCCTCCAACCAAATCATACACTTTATTTCATATTGACCGAAAGTAGATAGAACAGTAGGTCTGACGGGGTTGTCATACAAGATTCCTTGACCAGAGGACAGACATTCATGACATAAAGTAGAGTATCTTGGAAATGTGGGTCAAATCACACCAAAAGTCGGAGAAGTGCTCCGAGTTTCCAAGATTCTCATTATTACAAAGGGACAATAATTACAAGGTGGAGGTTGTTTACGGTAACCCACTAAACCCAAATGGCACCACTGTCGGCCATTTAGACATGAATATATGTGATTACACTATGGAGTTGGTTACATCAACCCACGGAAACCGATTGTCACCAGTTGTCTGATAGTAAGGCAATTTTCACTCCATTGGATGGTCATGAAAGTGATGGAATCTATAGGGGTCCCAATGTTGAGTATACACTTCTTGGTACAATTCTGGGTCTTCATCACTATCTTCATCTTGTTGAAGTACATACCTAGTTCTGATAATCCATGGATGTCTTTCTCTGATAAAAATCATTTTATATTCTTCCTCAGAATAGAGGTCACTGACAGTTTGGAGACTCCTTTTTGGGAATAGAAACATCTGAGTTGTTTTGGTGACATCAGGATGTATTTCTCTTGCATGTAGCCCAAATTTTTTCCACCAATCTGCTAACCAATCAGGCTCAGGGAAAGTAATGAATGGCACAGAAAATTTAATCATATAGTAATAGTATCTGTATCGATCTGTCCATAGGAAAACATTATACCACATTGCTTTGTACTGTGAATAATTTATTTCAAACAATATTTCCTGGGGATCCTGATTTGGCCAATATTGCAGGGTTCTCATTCTGTTTATTTGAAATAAATTCCATGCCGGAGTTTCTTGCCAAGTTTGGGTGGTTTGACAAAACCATTCTCTATTAACAGATCTGATTCTGCTAAGATCACCCATTTCAACCAGCTTTTGTCTGGAAGCAATTGTAGAGGCATGATGCATTCTTCCAATTATGTGTTGGGGAGGTATCACATGAATGTTGTTGTTTCTTGAGAATCCCGACAATCCAAATTCTATTCCTTCTGAAGATATTAACTGCCAGTTTGGTACCCAATTTTCTTTATAAGTCTCCCATCGAGTGATATCATCTAAATAATGTGTGGCTGGACCATTTCTGTATTCATCCCAGGTATTTATAATTACCATGCCTTTTGTATAATAGGCAATCTGAGCATGGGATTCTGAGATGAATGGCAGTTCTACCCTTTTAGGAGGATAGCCTTCAATACTTGGTAGGGTGATAAAATACCCTGGTTCTCCTAAAGAACCTTTATTATTACCATGGGGTTCTACTGCAAATAAGAATGGCATACCAAGTATGCAATCCACTGGTAACTCAGTTATTAAATACTTCATTCCTAAGGCATAATTATAAAATAACAAAATACCTTTAGGAATCTCAAAATTAAAAGCAGTATTTACATTTCCTAGTCCGATAGTAGAGCAATAACTAGGAAGCCAGTATTTTGCAGGAATCAAATTTTTGTTTACTAAATTCATATCAGATCCAGTGTCTAATAGTGCATTTAGTTTGAATATTTCTCCATTTATTTCTAACTTGATTCTGACATGATATTTTTGATATCTGATAGGCATGATTTTCATTGTTGTGAGCCCTTGCATATGGGCTGTTGTTTTCCCTTGTATTATTGGCTTTGGACTCTCAAAGGGAGCTTCTTCCAATGGAGGGGGGATGGAGTCCAATATTTCTTTTATTTCTTTGATTTCCTATCTAGCCCAAGAGTTAATTTTGAAGCTGTATTCAGCTTCTTCTTCCATTCTCTTGATTTTTTCCCTTAAATCAGAAATCTCCTTTTTCAGGAGTAGTATTTCTTTAGCTAGATCAGTCAAAGAGGTGTTTTGCAGTTTTGCCTCTCTGTTAAATTTAATAAAAGTCTTGGTATTCCTATCAAAAGAGGCATCAATGAACAAAGGTTATCTCTTAGAAGATTCAACAGTCTTTGTCCTCTGTTCAGTTTTAACAGTTTTTACAAAAGTATCAAGAAGTGATTTCTTCATATCTCCTTCAGGCAGGGCCTTAATTTGGGCCAACATCTGTGATTTTTGATCTCCTTTATTGTGAAACATATAGACTTTTAGTTTTCCCTTGGTCTCTGGTTCTGATTCAGAATCAGAACTGTCTGTACTGCTATTACAAGAACAAAAATTTGGGTTTCTGCAATTACAATCTTGGTTGATTAATATTTCTTCTTCCGAGCTATATGAAAACTTAGAAGTACTATCAGAATTTGAATAGCACCCTTCTTGAAGAAGATGGACTTCCTCTCTTTTAGGGAAAGGATGATAAGGGCACTGGTTGGTTTCATGATCATTGGATCCACATCTATTACAATGTGTCCTTAGAGCCAATTGCCTTTTTTCCTGAGCTTCTTTAGACTTTTGTTCTGAGAATTTTCCTTTAGATTTTCTAGAGGCTATATTATCAGGGCAATTATGAGCCATATGCCCAGGTTTTCCACATATCCAGCACTGAACTTGTTGTTTAGCCTGATGTGTATGAGTTTTCAGTTCGATATCACCAGGCGCATAGTAATGGGTTTTGAGCTGGTATCTATATCTATATTTGGGCTTCCTTCTCTTCTCCTCCCTGATTTTTTTTTTCTTTTTCTTTTTCTTTCTAACTGGATTGGTTATGTACAAATCATATTTTTCGCAAATGGATTTTTGGTCAGGGAGATTAGATAACTTTGATACAGAGTTTTAGACCTTCGAATTTTTACATAGTCCAATCATAGCTTTAGTAATCAAGGAATAAATTTCTCCCCATGTGTACATCTCATAGGGAAGTTTGAAAACTTCTTGGATTTTCATATATTCAACAAATTTGCTTGGTATTGCTACTAGATATACCTGTTTCCAAAGGAGGTTTTGACTGTCCTGGACCTCAAATATCCTCTGTGTCCAATCTTTATGAAATTCTTCATACTCAGACATATTCTTGCACTTCATATTCATGAGAATTAGCTCATGTTTATCAACTAATTCGGATTCGGTTCCACACCAGTGCTCAAGAATTTCTGTGGTGAGAGAACCAATCATATGTTATTATGGGGAGATCCATCAATATGATATACAATATCTCCCTGTTCATCTTTGAGGACTTCAGCCTCCGTTTTGGAAATCATTACAGGGGAAGAAATGACTTCCCACCATTTGCTAAGGGTGCCTGTGAAGCACTGTATGATAGATTTACATGCCTCTATCTTTGTTTTTCCTTTCACACACATAATCTTATACGAGACATAATTCTATCTATCATTTGTCTAATCTGTGCTACGGACAGACTGTCAATATTCCATTCTTGAAACCAGTCTTCAGCAAATGTTTGTGTTTCTGGCAGTCTTCCTTTGCCTATCAAATCTGGGGCTGATGGTATGCTAGTATGGTGCGGAAGGTTTTCATAAGGAGGATTTTGGATAGTTACAAGGGAGTGATGATTTTTTGAAGAAGACTCTGGTTTTTCTTCTTATGGGAAATGATGAGGCAAACTTTTTTGAATTACTGTCTCAGAAGGCTTGTATACATGAGACAGTATTGAGATGGAAGGATTTGGAAGGATGAATGGGTTAGGGATAGGCTTATCAAGGTTGCTATCTCTTTGTCTTATTTCAATCAATGTGTTTCCCATATTAGAGAAACCTTGTCGCAAACCTTCCATTATTTCTTCATGGTTTCTTATGGACTCTTTGGATCTATAAAATATTTCGCACAAGGCAGAGTCCATCCTATCTTTCACATCTGTGACCTTTTCTTGGATCTGATTGACAGATTGTACAATAGTGTTTGTGGACACTTGTAGATCTACAATTTGACCTTTTCGAGCATATTCATTAGTCACAAAGGTGTGGGTTGTCATGCCTCTTAAGGCAGTGTTGGTCCAGTTGATTTGTTTATTTACTGACTGGACTCTTTTATCAATTCCAGAAAGTTGAATAGCCTCCTCAGAAATCTGTAAAGGGACTGCTTTAACTTGACTGTTATTGTCTTCCAAGACAATACCTTTGAAAGGTGGAAAAGTGGAATTGGATTCTACAATATGTCCTTCAATGCTTTTCCACTTATGTTTGGGAGGAATCTCAGAGGTTTCTCCCATCATTTGGACTACAGCCTTCTGGTTTAATTTCCTCCATTCGAAGAAGGAAATCCACAGGTTATTGTCAAATATAAATTGTTGCCAATCTTTAGAGAGCTTAAGTTTCTCAGAGTCTGACACAGCTGTATTGAAATCATTTGTGTCGGGATTTGTAAATAAATCCCAGTTTAGCATCTTCTTGATCCATGTTTCATCAATAGACCATTTTTGGCATCCTCTCATGATTGAATGGAATTTATTAATTTCATCCACAGTAGGTCTTTGTATGTCACTGGATAAGGGATTGGAAAATCTGCAGTTTGGAATGACCTGGTCACATTATTCAATATATCCTAACCCATATCTAGGAGTACCAGGAGGTATCATGCATTTATAGATTTCTTTGATTCTGGGATCTAAAGTTTCGATGGTAGGCATGTAATGGATCGTAAAATAGAATGCAGGTTCAGAAGTAGATACAATGCAATCTACAGAATGAACACAGACTGAAGAATCCATAGATATGGTAGAAATTACTATAACTGCACAGGAAAGCAAGGCATTTAGTCTTGTGTCTTCTCGAAAGAAGATTAGACAGGCTCCTGGCCGACTGCTCAGGCAAAAACTAGTAATTCTATCAGGAGGTCGCAGTAGTGGAAACTCTGCCTTTAAAGAGCCCAAGACTACTAATATGGCCTCAGAAGTGTGTCGTAAGAGTGGAAACACTGCCTTTAAAGGGCCCGAGACTCTTGATACGGCACTGGATTCTTAATACACACAACAAATAAATCACACAGACTATAAAACAAAGAGAATAGCTTAATCAGATCGAAGAGTCTGATATCATACCTAGGGCGAAATCAATTCCTTGCTCTAATACAAATTGTAAGTTGATATCCTTGAACAACTTGTCAGAGGTCTCCTCTGTCAGAGATATGAAGCTTGACTTATCAGACTTGTCTCATGCTTTGTCTCCTCTTGCCATCTAGTCTTCTGGTTTCTGCTACTCTCGACAGAACAAATATCTTCGGGTTAACCGCTTTACTCTGTCCGACTTGTGAACCCCACCACTAGGACTCCACCAAGCTCTTGCAGCCTTATGTGAACCCTATAGCTGGATTTCAATGAATCTTTGCACCTACAACTGCCCTATAACGGCTTCCTTGCCTTCGTGAGACTTACTGCTAGTGCTCGACAGACACTTTATACCAGACTACCAGTGAACTTTATCTCCGGATGAGTGAACTTCAACAGACAGTACCAAGGAACATTGAGTGCAAATACAGGCAAATAAGAAAAATCACGACGAGCGCATGTTACAGAGACAATGAGTAAAACTCCAGAGTTAAAAACATATAAGCGGAAGACTTCTTTATATTAAAATCAAAGCATAATGCCAGGGTATTACAACTTTGTGCCAGATGCATAGAGCAAGAGCAAGATGCTCGTATTCTCTCACACAAGACTTAATTACAGACTCGGAGAAAGACACGAAGCTTCAGACAGAAGGGAAGCTTAGAGACTCAGACTGACGGACACTAACTCTCTCCAAAATTCCTCCTTTCCGAATGAGTTCTCATCCTTCTCTTATACAAATTTCTGAAGGAAGAGTCATCATGAAGAAAGACTTTGAAAGATTTGTTCCTTCTCTTGTTGTTTATTATTTTGTTGGACTTTAATAGACTTCTTCAATCTATTTATCTCTTTTCCAATATCCGAAATGGAAAGAGTCTGAACAGGATAGTAGATAGGATTTGCCTTTTTTGGAAGTAAGATTTTTGGACAGAGTTTTGGGAAATTCTCTTTTTGAAGTTCCCATTCATAAAAGGAAATGAATATTTCTTCACAATTCATAAAATTCTTCCATTGTAAGACCAAGTTTACCTTTTCTTTATCAAATATGTTTAAAAGGAACTGGTATAAGTATAAAAGTGGTTTGTGGATATTTATTAAGTGTATTATGAGATCCAGGTTTTGTGAAGCTATTACAAATTATTGTGAAGTATTTGTACATGAGCTTTGTTTATGGTAAAAAAAAATTCATTAGTTTTGATAAATTTATATTTATTTGGAAATCTTTTTTTAATGGTAATTATTTTATTTTATAAACTTATCATTAAATTTAAGTAATATGTGATTAATTTTAATTTTTTAAAGTTATTATTATAATTAAACTTTTTTTTAAGAAATTTTAAATATTAAAAAGTGTTTCAAGAAAATGATACTAGGGTTTTCATCGCTTTATATTCTACCAAAATCACCTCCTCATTTAGACCATCTTCATATTTTAAACGGGGGCAAACCATAATGAACATAACCTTAGAGAGTGGTTTATCCATTTATTGAACTCACCACAATGTTTTATTATATTTTTTTTGTGGGCAAACCCCTTTTGACTAAAAAGTATAAGACTCATTACAATATCGATTACAATATTAAGATTAGAGATAGAACAACTTCATCTAAAAAACCACAACTATGATATTTATTCCATCAAAGTCATCAAATAATACTTGCACTTATTGGATTTGCAAACCATTCAAATTTACATTAGCATTCACCACCTTCATTCACATTTGCATTCCCATGGAAAATGTGTTTATTACATTAAAATTTCAATTGACTTCACAACTCGAGAGAACTTGATCTTGATCAAGTTGAAACATGGCTATCATAACTCGAGACAACTTGATCAAACATGGTTATTGGAACTTGAGTCTTAACCTTGGTGATAAGTGTTTCAACATAACAGCTGGACATATTGGGAATACTCTTTGAACCAATGCCATATTGTTGAATTAATAAATATTTTTCCATATAGGATTTTATAAATTGATATTAATTCAAATAAATTGATATTAATTCAAACTTTTGGAATGAAAGAAAGATAATTGAAAATCTTGATACTTTGGATGAGCAAAACAATCCCATTTACCATGACAAAATTAAAATTTTTAAAAGAAATTTACATCGATTTACTTGCCTCGGAATAATTTGCTTTTCATAAATAAAATTTGATTTTTATAAATAAATAGTATTTAATAACAACAACAAATAATACATTCCTTTCTTAAAAACAACACTTTTCTTAATAAAAAGAAAAACTTTAAAAATGATGATAAAAATAAATTTAACATTCAGTAACAGTACACATGAGCAACAATGGCGCAAACAATCTTGGCGTTTCATTGAAAGCAACTGAAAGTGTTGCCTCTTGTTTTCATTGTCCTCTAACCGGAACCTAGTCAATAAGGATTCCTTATTTCCGAATTGATAAGTATAAATAAATTAGCATAGCTGTTAACTGGCTGCTGGTTGATTTCAAATCATCTACATATAAGAAAACAATGAACATATTACCTTGTTGATTTTCTTTGATGTACAGTGTTGGCTCACATTCACTTCTCTGGAATCCATTCTGAGAGAGATAGGAATCTATGGGACTATACCAAGATCTGGGAGCTTGCTTTAATCCATATTGTGCTTTCTTCAATCTATATACTTTGTCTTCTTGTTCTGGAATCTTATAGCCTTGTGGTTGTTCCACATATACATTTTCTTCTAAGTATCCATTAAAAAATGGTGACTTTACATCCATTTGATAGACTAACCATTTGTTCTGTGCAACAATGGTTAACACAGTTCTGACTATGTCCATGCACGCAACTGGTGCAAATGTTTCATTGAAATCAATTCCATGTTGTTGTGTAAACCCTCTTGCAACTATACTTGCCTTGTGTTTATGCAAATTTCCTTCTGAATCTTGCTTGGTTTTATAAATCCACTTCACACTTATCACATATTTGTCTTCAGGTACATCTACTAAATTCCATCTCTGATTGTTCTCTATACCTCTGATTTCATCATCCATGGCTTGAACCCATCTTTGACAACTTCTTCAAAAGTTAATGGATCATTTATTTGTGAAAACAAAGAAAAAAGAAAAAATGAATTTGTTGTGTCCTCGTTATAGATGTTGTGCAGACTTCTTGTCTTTCTTGGTAACAAACTTTCTAATGTGGAATATGAAGATGTAAAACTACTTGGATTGTTTGTTAGTGTTTGTTGCACTCTTGGTGTAGACTGCACACATGTTGATCTTACTGGATTAGTTTGCGTTGGGATTTGCATCATAGTTGTAGAAGGAACTTCTTACTGACTTGTACATGGTGTTTGAGCCACCTCTTCTTCTTTTGTGTCATCATGTTCAATGATCTCGACTGTCTTTACTATGATTCCATCCTATGCTTCATACTCCACAAACTGAAGATCGTGATTTATTATGACCCTTCTTGCGATAGGGTCATACATCTTGTATCCTTTTGTGTCTTTAAAATACCAAAAAAAGATACATTTTTGTACTCTGTTGTCTAGCTATTTCTCGACTCATCTGGAACATGTGTGTATGCAAGTGTGTCACATTATGTTTCATTCCTATCTAGGATTCTTAAGGAAGTTTGTTCTTTACACTCTTTGTCGAACATATGTTCATGATGTATAATGCAATTTCTATTGCCTCATCCCAATACTCATTTGAAAAATGTTTGGCTACCAACATACTGCGCGTCATCTCCATGATGATTTTATTATTTCTTTCTGCGACACCATTCTTCTATGGTGTATATTGTGTGGTAAATTTCTTGTAGATGCCATGAACTTTACAAAAGTTATGAAACTCTCTTGAAATATATTCTCATCCTCTGTCAGTTTTTAAACACTTGATGTAATAACCACTCTCCTTCTCCACAAGTTATTTGAACTGTTGAAAACAACCCAATGCATCATATTTATGTTTTAAGAAATAAATCCATGTTTTTCTTGAGAAATCATCAATGAATGTTAGAAAATATGTACTGCCTCCTATAGATGGAATTTGCATTGGCCCACAAATGTCTTAATGTAATATTTCCAATGGATCTTTTGCTTGGTATGACTTGCTAACTGGAAATGATTCTCTCTGTTGCTTCCCAAAAATACACCCTTCACATATTCTTTCTGGTTTTTCTATTAATGGAAATCATTTCACCATATCATTTGTGTGTAGTAGCTTCAGACCTCCGAAGCTTAAGTGTCCAAATATGAAATTCCATTTCCAGGAATTATCTTATACTTCAGATTGAAAATATGGTTGCATCTATGCACTACTTTCTCCTTTCTTGATACTGTGCACACGATTTTCTTAATTGGAACTGCGTGCACTTTCTACTGTAAATGCAATGTCTAAATGCGCATCTTTGTTTTACCAACAACTAGTGTTGTATTTTTCTTCATAGTTGGCTTCAATGTCAATGGGAACATTCTATTACTTGTCATCTGAATTATTTCAATAAGTCGATTGCTTCGATATCTGTCTATAATCAAACAATGATTATACTCCATACAAATTATGTATCCTTTCTATAACAACTGTCATGTGCTCATCAGATTATGCTTCAGACAAGAAACATAATATACATTAGCATAACTTTTTGTTCTTCTTGCTTGGTTAAGATGTTTATACTTCCTTTTCCTAAGACAGTGACTTGCATATCTGTTCCAAGTTTAACTTTTGTTTGGATTGACTTATCCAAAATAGAAAACAACTCTACGTTTCATGTCATGTGTTTATTGCATCCTGAATCTAGATACCAAATGTTAGAGGGACTTTCTTGAGAAAAATTGCATTCAACTGGTGAGACTATAGGCATTGCTTCGGTGTTTTCCATAAACATAGGGTTAGAGGGACTATTTGCGTTGTGTGACTGATCTTGACCTTGCTTGTTTTGATTATACTCTCTCTTCTTGCATTCATATGCATAATTTCCATACTTTTTACAGTAATGGCACTAAATCTTTGATTTGTCAGTTCTCTGACTACTTGGATGACTAGTGTTTGGGTTTTGACCTCTTCCACTAGTGTTTCCAAGACTATTGTATCCACCTATGACATAACTTCTTCCTCTGCCTCTAGAGTTATCTCTCCCCCTTCCTCTTCCACGACTTATAGATGATTGCACAGAAAATGAATTCGCTAATGACATGTTTGACCTATTTAATATATTTTCATGATTAATGAGAGAAGCTTACAGTTCATCTAGACTAAATTGTTTCGAGTCTTTGATTTCTTCCAGTCACAACAAGGGTATCAAATTTAGGAGGGAGACTCATAAGTACCTTCTCAACAAAATTTATATCCTCTATGGTTTCACCATGCAACTTGATATGATTTATTAGGCTAATGGCACGGGTAAAAAACAAATCTACTGAATATGTATCTTTCATTGATAGAGTTTCAAAATCTCTTCTACGAATTTGTAGTTTTGAAGTCTTGATTTTGTCCATACCTTGATAATAAGTTTGTAATATGTCTCATGCTTCCTTGGCTTACTTTGTTGATGCAACTCTTGGGAGTATGCTCTCATGCATGGATTTGATGTATGTAAAACATCGGCTTTCCATCATTCTTCCTTTGATCTTTCAAAACATCCTTCTCAGTTTGTGTGAGGGCATTGTATGTTGTCTGATATGTTGGTTCCACATAAGCATTTTCGACAATCTCTCATACATATTGACCTCAAAATAACACCTTCATGGTCAAGGACCATAACTCATAATTATTGCCTGTAAAAGTGGGAGGTTGCAAATTTGAAGTAGATGTCATATTTTCACTTTTCAACAGAGTTACTACTCTTGAAGTTGTTCTGATAGAACTTGTTGTGATCAACTTGCTCTGATCAACTTGCTTTGATACCAGATCTCGGATCTACAACACACAGACTTACTTTGAGCAACACAGTTACAAAATACTACACGCCACAAACTTCGTCGTTGAACTCATTGTCAAAATTGATAAGACTTTTTTTTGTCAATAAATTTTCGGAGTTTGTGCTTCTTGATTAATTTTTAGCAAATGACATTTGATTTATTAATAAGACGAGTTATTTCCAAGTTTTGCAGAGTCACTTAAATAAGTGACTCTCTACTTTGTGTTTTCCAAGCCATTATCCAAGCCAAGTTAAGTGATTTTGGGTGTAAGAGGAGTATCTATTTTGTCAAAAATCATCTAAATTTTGCACCTGATCTCATCTACTCTCATTTCACTCCAATAGCATAGACCAAAGCAAGAATAGAACTCCAATGGATGGCTTAGCACTTCATCCACCTTACACCAACACCATGTTGTGAGCTCTAGACTATTTTGGGAAGATGGTGTCCGTCCTTGTTAAATATACACAGCATGCGGAAATAGGGTCTCTTTGTGGCACAGTTTTGATCAAAACAGAGCTTGGACCGATTAATATAATATAATAAATGTTGAATATTGAACTTCTCTTTCATTCTCAGAGACGTTCTAAATTATAGAAGTGAAGGTCCCAGATTAGGGACAAGGAAAAGAAAAATCTGTGCTAAATTGAATCTAAATCGGCTTAGTCAGAATAAGCAGGAAAATATGGACCAACAAAACAAGAAGCATGAGTGGAAACGAAAACAGGTATTGAGAGAATTGGTAACTCCTTCGTAACTATCGTATTGTACGTACAAGCAACACCTTTAAAAGATCATAGGGAGAAACCTATTCAACAACACAGACCAAAGGAAGAATAGAACCAAAAGGCTATAGTACAAATGATGGGAGAAACCTCTAAGATTCCTCCCAAACATAAGTGGAAAAGTATTGAAAGACATACTGTAGAATCCAATTCCACTTTTAAACCTTTCAAAGGAATTGTCTTGGAAGACAATAACAAACAAGTTAAAGCAGTCACGTTACTGCTTTCTGAGGAAGTTATTCAGTTTGGGTGGTTTGACAAAACCATTCTCTATTAGCAGATCTGATTCTGCTAAGATCACCCATTTCAACCATCTTTTGTCTAGAAGCAATTGTAGAGGCATGATGCATTCTTCCAATTATGTGTTGGGGAGGTATCACATGGATGTTGTTGTTTCTTGAGAATCCTGGCAATCCAAATTCTATTCCTTCTGAAGATCTTAATTGCCACTTTGGTACCCAATTTTCTTTATAAGTCTCTCATGAAGTGATATCATCTAAATAATGTGTGGTTGGACCATCTATATAGTCATCCCAGGTATTTATAATTACCATTCCTTTTGTACAGTAGGCAATCTGAGCATGGGATTATGAGATGAATGGCAGTTCTACCCTTTTAGGAGGATAGCCTTCAATACTTGGTAGGGTGATAAAATACCATGGTTCTCCTGAAGAACCTTTATAAGAACCATGGAGTTCTACTGTAGACAAGAATGGTGTACCAAGTATGTAATCCACTGGTAACAAAGTTATTAAATACTTCATTCCTAAGGCATAATTATCAAATAACAAAATACCTTTAGCAATCTCAAAATTAAAAGCAGTATTTACATTTCCTAGTCCGATAGCAAAGCAATAACTAGGAAGCTAGTATTTTGCAGGGATCAAATTTTTGTTTACAAAATTCATATCAGATCCAGTGTCTAATAGTGCATTTAGTTTGAATATTTCTCCATTTATTTCTAACTTGATTCTGACATGATATTTTTTATATCTGATAGGCATGATTTTCATAGTTGTGAGCCCTTGCATATGGGCTGTTGTTTTCCCTTGTATTATTGGCTTTGGACTCTCAAAGGGAGCTTCTTCCAATGGAGGGGGGATGGAGTCCAATCTTTCTTTTATTTATCTGATTTCTTGTCTAGCCCAGGAGTTAATTTTGATGTTGTATTCAGCTTCTTCTTCCTTTCTCTTGATATATTCCCTTAAATCAGAAATCTCCTTTTTCAGTAGCAGTATTTCTTTAGCTAGATCAGTCAAAGAGGTGTTTTGTAGTTTTGCCTCTCTGTTAAATTTAATATAAGTCTTGGTATTCCTATCAAAAGAGGCATCAATGAACAAAGGTTCTCTCTTAGAAGATTCAACAGTGTTTGTCCTCTGTTCTGTTTTAATAGTTTTTACAAGAATATCAAGAAGTGAGTTCTTCATATCTCCTTCAGGCAGGGCCTTAATTTGGGCCAACATCTGTGCTTCTTGATCTCATGTATTGTGAAACATACAGACTTTTAGTTTTCCCTTGGTCTCTGGTTCCGATTCAGAATCAGAACTATCTGTACTGCGATTACAAGAACATAAATTTGGGTTTTTGCAATTCAATCCTAGTTGATTAATATTTATTCTTCTGAGCTGTATGAAAACTCAGAAGTACTATCATAATTTGAACAACACCCTTCTTGAAGAATATGGGCTTCCTCTCTTTTAGGGAAAGGATGATAAGGGCACTGGTTGGTTTCATGATCATTGGCTCCACATCTATTACAATGTGTCCTTAGAGCCAATTGCCTTTCTTCCTGAGCTTCTTTAGCCTTTTGTTTTGAGAATTTTCCTTTAGATTTTCTAGACGCTATATTATCGGGGCAATTATGAGCCATATGCCCAGGTTTTCCACATATCCAGCACTAAACTTGTTGTCTATCCTGATGGGTATGAGTTTTCAGTTTGATATCACCAGGCGCATAGTAATGGGTTCTGGGCTGGTATCTATATCTATATTTGGGCTTCCTTCTCTTTTCCTCCCTGATTTCTTTTTTCTTTTTATTTTTCTTTCTAACTGGATTGGTTATGTACAAGCCATATTTTTCGCAAATGGATTTTTGGTCAAGGAGATAAGATAACTTAGATACTGAGTTTTGGACCTTCAAATTTGTACACAGTCCAATCAGAGCTTTAGTAATCAAGGAATAAATTTATCCCCATGTGTACATCTCATAGGGAAGTTTGAAAACTTCTTGGGTTTTCAAATATTCAACAAATTTTCTTGGTATTGCTCCTAGATATACCTGTTTCCAAAGGAGGTTTTGACTGTCCTGGACCTCAAATATCCTATGTGTCCAATCTTTATGAAATTCTTCATACTCTAACATCTTCCTGCACTTCATATTCATGAGAATTAGCTCATGTTTATCAGCTAATTCAGATTTGGTTCCACACTAGTGCTCAAGAATTGTTGTGGTGAGAGCACCAATCGTGTTATTATGGGGAGATCCATCAGTATGATATACAATATCCCCCTATTCATCTCTGAGGACTCCAGCCTCCATTTTGGCAATCATTAAAGGGGAAGAAATGACTTCCCACCATTTGCTGAGGGTGATTGTGAAGCACTGTATGATAGATTTACATTCCTCTATCTCTATTTTCCCTTTGATACACATAATCTTATAAGAGACATATATTCTATCTATCATTTGTCTAATCTGTGCTATGGACAGACTGTCAACATTCCATTCTTGAAACCAGTCTTCAACAAATGTTTGTGTTTCTGGCAGTCTTCCTTTGCCTATCAAATCTGGGGCTGATGGTCTGTTAGTATGGCATGGAAGGTTTTCATAAGCAGGATTTTGGACAGTTACAAGGGAGTGATGATTTTTTCAAGAAGACTCTGGTTTTTCTTCTTCTGGGAAATGATGAGGGAATCTTTTTTGAATTACTGTCTCAAAAGGCTTATATACAGAAGACAGTATTGAGATGGAAGGATTTGGAAGGATGAATGGGTCAGGGATAGGCTTATCAGGGTTGCTATCTCTCTGACTTATTTCACTCAATGTCTTTCCCATATTAGAGAAAGCTTGTCCCAAACCTTCCATTATTTCTTCATGGTTTCTTATGGACTCTTTGGATCTATAAGATATTTTTCACAAGGCAGAGTCCATCCTATATTACACATCTGTGACCTTTTTGTAGATCTACAATTTGACCTTTTAGAGCATAGTCATTAGTCACAAAGGTGTGGGTTTCCATGCCTCTTAAGGCATTGTTGGTCCAGTTGATTTGTTCAGATACTGACTGGACTCTTTTATCAATTCCATAAAGTTGAATAGCTTCCTCAGAAAGAAGTAAAGGGACTGCTTTAACTTGTCTGTTATTGTCTTCCAAGACAATACCTTTGAAAGGTGGAAAAGTGGAATTAGATTCTACAGTATGTACTTCAATGCTTTTCACTTATGTTTGGGAGGAATCTCATAGGTTTCTCCCATCATTTGGACTACAGCCTTTTGGTTTAATTTCCTCCATTCGAAGAAGGAAATCCACAGGTTATTGTCAGATATAAATTTCTGCCAATTTTTAGAAAGCTTATGTTTCTCAGAGTCTGACATGGCTGTATTGAAATCATTTGTGTCGAGATTTGTAAATAAATCCCAGTTTAGCATCTTCTTGATCCATGTTTCATCAATAGACACTTTCTGACATCCTCTCATGATTGAATGGAATTTATGAATTTCATCCACAGTAGGTCTTTGTATGTCACTAGGTAAGGTATTGGAAAATCTGCAGTCTGGAATGACCTAGTCACACTGTTCAATATATCCTAACCCATATCTAGGAGTACCAGGAGGTCTCATGCCTTTATAGATTTCTTTGATTATGGGATCTAAAGTTTCGATGGTAGGCATGTAATGGATCATAAAACAGAATGCAGGTTCAGAAGTAGACGCAATACAATCTATAGAACGAACACATACTGAAGAATCCATAGATATGGTAGAAATTACTATAACTGCATAGGAAAGAAGGGTGTTTAGTCTTGTGTCTTCCCGAAAGAAGATTAGACAGGCTCCTGGCCGACTGCTCAGGCAGAAACTAGTAATTCTATCAGGAGGTCGCAGTAGTGGAATCTCTTCCTTTAAAGAGCCCTAGACTATTGATACGGCCTCAGAAGTGTGTCTCAAGAGTGGAAACCCTACCTTTAAAGGGCCTAAGACTTTTGATACGGCACTGGATTCTTAATACACACAGAAAATAAATCACACAGACTATAAAACAGAGCAAATAACTTTATGAGATCGAAGAGTCTGATATCATACCCAGGGCGAAATCAATTCCTTGCCCTGATACCAATTGTAAGATAATCTCCTCGAACTGCTTGTCAGATGCCTCCTTTGTCAGAGATATGAAGCTTGACTTATCGGACTTGTCTCATGTGTTGTCTCCTCTTGCCATTTGGTCTTCTGGTTTCTGCTACTCTCGACAGAATCAATACCGTTGGGTTAACCGCTTTACTCTGTCTGACTTGTGAAGCCCACCACTTGGACTCCACCAAGCTCTTGCGGCCTTATGTGAACCCTATAGCCGACTTTCAGTGAATCTTTGCACCTACAACTGCCCTATAGCGGCCTCCTTGCCTTCGTGGGACTTACTACCAGTGCTCGACAGATGCTTTATACCAGACTACCAGTGAACTTTATCTCTGGATGAGTGAAATTCATCAGATAGTACCAAGGAACATCGAGTGCAAATACAGGAAAATAAGAAAAATCACGACAAGCGCATGTTACAGAGACAATGAGTAAAACTCCAGAGTTAAAAACATATAAGCGGAAGACTTCTTTATATTAAAATCAGAGCATAATGCCAGGGTATTACAACTTTGTGCCAGATGCATAGAGCAAGATAAGGATGCTCGTATTCGCTCACACAAGAATTAATTACAGACTCGGAGAAAGACACGAAGCTTCAGACAGAAGGGAGCTTAGAGACTCAGACTGACAGACACTAACTCTCTCCAAAATTCCTCCTTTCCGAATGAGCTCTCATCCTTCTCTTATACAAATTTCTGAAGGAAGAGTCATCATGAAGAAAGACTTTGAGAAGATGTTGGGTCCTATGTGTCGACCACTAAATATTACTTTTATGGATTTGGCAGTAGAGATCGTGCATGATCCTCCGACCAAATCATAGGATTTATTTCATATTGACCAAAAGTAGATAGAACAGTGGGTCTGACGGGGTTGTCATACAATATTCCCCAACCAGAGGACAGACAATCATGACATAAAGTAGAGTATCTTGGAAATGTGGGTCAAATCACACCAAAAGTCAGAGAAGTGCTCCGAGTTTCCTAGATTCTCATTATTACAAAGGGACAATAATTACAAGGTGGAGGTTGTTTACGGTAACCCACTAAACCCAAATGGCACCACTGTCGGCCATTTAGACATGAATACATGTGATTACACTATGGAGTTGGTTACATCAACCCACGGAAACCGATTGTCACCGGTTGTCTGATAGTAAGGCAATTTTCACTCCATTGGATGGTCATGAAAGTGATGGAATCTATAGGGGTCCCAATGTTGATTATACACTTCTCGGTACAATTCTGGGTCTTCATCACTATCTTCATCTTGTTGAAGTACATACCTGGTTCTGATAATCCATGGATGTCTTTCTCTAATAAAAATAATTTTATATTCTTCCTCAGAATAGAGGTCACTAACAGTTTGGAGACTCATGTTTGGGAATAGAAACATATGAGCTATTTCGGTGACATCAGGATGTATTCCGCTTGCATGTAGCCCAATTTTTTGCCACCAATCTGCTAACCAATCAGGCTCAGGGAAAGTAATGAATGGCACAGAAAATTTAATCATGCAGTAATAGTATCTGTACCGATCTGTCCACAGGAAAACATTATACCACATTGCTTTGTACTGTGAATAATTTATTTCAAACAATCTTTCCTGGGGATCCTGATTTGGCCAATATTGCAGGGTTCTCATTATGTTTATTTGAAATAAATTCCATGCTAGAGTTTCTTTCCAAGTTTGGGTGGTTTGACAAAACCATTCTCTATTAGCAGATCTGATTCTGCTAAGATCACCCATTTCAACCAGCTTTTGTCTGGAAGCAATTGTAGAGGCATGATGCATTCTTCCAATTATGTGTTGGGGAGGTATCACATGGATGTTTTTGTTTCTTCAGAATACTGGCAATCCAAATTCTATTCCTTCTGAAGATCTTTACTGCCAGTTTGCTACCCAATTTTCTTTATAAGTCTCCCATGGAGTGATATCATCTAAATAATGTGTGGCTGGACCATTTCTGTATTCATCCCAGGTATTTATAATTACCATGCCTTTTGTACAATAGGCAATCCGAGCATGGGATTCTGAGATGAATGGCAGTTCTACCCTTTTAGGAGGATAGCCTTCAATACTTGGTAGGGTGATAAAATACCCTGGTTCTCCTAAAGAAACTTTATAAGAACCATGGGGTTCTACTGCAAATAAGAATGGCGTACCAAGTATGCAATCCACTGGTAACTCAGTTATTAAATACTTCATTCCTAGGGCATAATTATCAAATAACAAAATACCTTTAGGAATCTCAAAATTAAAAGAAGTATTTACATTTCCTACTCCGATAGCAGAGCAATAACTAGGAAGCCAGTATTTTGCAGGAATCAAATTTTTGTTTACTAAATTCATATCATATCTAGTGTCTAATAGTGCATTTAGTTTGAATATTTCTCCAGTTATTTCTAACTTGATTCTGACATGATATTTTTTATATCCGATAGGCATGATTTTCATAGCTGCGAGCCCTTGCATATGGGTTGTTGTTTTCCCTTGTATTATTGGCTTTGGACTCTCAAAGGGAGCTTCTTCCAATGGAGGGGGGATGGATTCCAATCTTTCTTTTATTTCTCTGATTTCCTGTCTAGCCCAGGTGTTAATTTTGAAGCTGTATTCAGCTTCTTCTTCCATTCTCTTGATTTTTTCCCTTAAATCAGAAATCTCCTTTTTCAGTAGCAGTATTTCTTTAGCTAGATGAGTCAAAGAGGTGTTTTGCAGTTTTGCCTCTCTGTTAAATTTAATAAAAGTCTTGGTATTCCTATCAAAAGAGGCATCAATGAACAAAGTTTATCTCTTAGAATATTCAACAGTCTTTGTCCTCTGTTGAGTTTTAACCGTTTTTACAAAAGTATCAAGAAGTGAGTTCTTCATATCTCCTTCAGGCAGGGCCTTAATTTGGGCCAACATCTGTTCTTTTTGATCTCATGTATTGTGAAACATACAGAATTTTAGTTTTCCCTTGGTCTCTGGTTTTGATTCAGAATCAGAACTGTCTGTACTGCTATTACAAGAACAAAAATTTGGGTTTCTGCAATTACAATCCTGGTTGATTAATATTTCTTCTTCTGAGTTGTATGAAAACTCAGAAGTACTATTAGAATTTGAATAACACCCTTCTTGAAGAAGATGGACTTCCTTTCTTTTAGGGAAAGGATGATAAAGGCACTGGTTGGTTTCATGATCATTGGCTCCACATCTATTACAATGTGTCCTTAGAGTCAATTGCCTTTTTTCCTGAGCTTCTTTAGCCTTTTGTTCTGAGAATTTTCCTTTAGATTTTCTAGAGTCTATATTATCAGGGCAATTATGAGCCATATGCCTAGGTTTTCCACATATCCAACACTGAAGTTGTTGTCTAGCCTGATGTGTATGAGTTTTTAGTTCGATATCACTAGGCGCATAGTAATGGGTTTTGGGCTGGTATCTATATCTATATTTGGGCTTCCTTCTCTTTTCCTCCCTGGTTTCTTTTTTCTTTTTCTTTTTCTTTCTAACTGGATTGGTTATGTACAAGCCATATTTTTCGCAAATGGTTTTTTGGTCAGGGAGATAAGATAACTTAGATACAGAGCTTTGGACCTTCAAATTTGTACACAGTCCAATCAGAGCTTTAGTAATCAAGGAATAAATTTATCCCCATGTGTACATCTCATAGGGAAGTTTGAAAACTTCTTGGATTTTCATATATTCAACAAATTTGCTTGGTTTTGCTGCTAGATATACCTGTTTCCAAAGGAGGTTTTGAGTGTCCTGGACCTCAAATATCCTCTGTGTCCAATCTTTATGAAATTCTTCATACTCGGACATCTTCTTGCATTTCATATTCATGAGAATTAGCTCATGTTTATCAACTAATTCTGATTCGGTTCCACACCAGTGCTCAAGAATTGATGTGGTGAGAGAACCAATCATGCTATTATGGGGAGATCCATCAGTATGATATACAATATCTCTCTGTTCATCTTTGAGGACTTCAGCCTCCATTTTGGAAATCATTACAGGGGAAGAAATGACTTCCCACCATTTGCTAAGGGTGTCTGTGAAGCATTGTATGATAGATTTACATGCCTCTATCTCTGTTTTTCCTTTCATACACATAATCTTACAAGAGACATACATTCTATCTATCATTTGTCTAGTCTGTGCTACGGACAGACTGTCAATATTCCATTCTTGAAACCAGTCTTCAACAAATGTTTGTGTTTCTGGCAGTCTTCCTTTGCCTATCAAATCTAGGGCTGATGGTCTGCTAGTATGGTGTGGAAGGTTTTCTTAAGCAGGATTTTGGACAGTTACAAGGGAGTGATGATTTTTTGAAGAAGACTCTGGTTTTTCTTCTTATGGGAAATGATGAGGGAATATTTTTTGAATTACTGTGTCAAAAGGCTTATATACAGAAGACAATATTGAGATGGAAGGATTTGGAACGATGAATGGGTCAGGGATAGGCTTATCAGGGTTGCTATCTCTCTGTCTTATTTCACTCAATGTCTTTCCCATATTAGAGAAAGCTTGTCCCAAACCTTCCATTATTTCTTCATGGTTTCTTATGGACTCTTTGGATCTATAAGATATTTTTCACAAGGCAGAGTCCATCCTATCTTTCACATCTATGACATTTTCTTTGATCTGATTGACAGATTGTACAATAGTGTTTGTAGACACTTGTAGATCTACAATTTGACCTTTTCGAGCATAGTCATTAGTCACAAAGGTGTGGGTTTCCATGCCTCTTAAGGCAGTATTGGTCGAGTTGATTTGTTTAGATACTGACTGGACTCTTTTATCAATTCCAGAAAGTTGAATAGCCTCCTCAGAAATCTGTAAAGGGACTGCTTTAACTTGACTGTTATTGTCTTCCAAGACAATACCTTTGAAAGGT
>JZKD02S1665280.1:605138-621088 GCA_000966675.3 Picea glauca | reverse complement strand
TTACAGAGACAATGAGTAAAACTCCAGAGTTAAAAACATATAAGCGGAAGACTTCTTTATATTAAAATCAGAGCATAATGCCAGGGTATTACAACTTTGTGCCAGATGCATAGAGGAAGAGAAGGATGCTCGTATTCGCTCACACAAGACTTAATTACAGACTCGGAGAAAGACACGAAGCTTCAGACAGAAGGGAAGCTTAGAGACTCAGACTGACCGACACTCACTCTCTCCAAAATTCCTCCTTTCCAAATGAGCTCTCATCCTTCTCTTATACAAATTTCTGAAGGAAGAGTCATCATGAAGAAAGACTTTGAAAGATTTGTTCCTTCTCTTGTTCTTTATTATTTTCTTGGACTTTAATAGACTTCTTCAGTCTATTTATCTCTTTTCCAATATCCGAAATGGAAAAAGTCTGAACAGGATAACAGATAGGACTTGCCTTTTTTGGAAGTAAGATTTTTGGACAAAGTTTTGGGAAATTCTCTTTTTGAAGTTCCCATTCATAAAAGGAAATGAATATTTCTTCACAATTCATAAAATTCTTCCATTGTAGACCAAGTTTACCTTTTCTTTATCAAGTATGTTTAAAAGGAACTGGTGTAAGTATAAAAGTGGTTTATGGATATTTATTAAGTGTATTATGAGATCCAGGTTGTGTGAAGCTATTACAAATTATTGTGAAGTATTTGTACATGAGCTTTGTTTATGGTAAAAAAAAATTCATTAGTTTTGATAAATTTATATTTATTTGGAAATCTTTTTTTTAATGGTAATGATTTTATTTTATAAATTTATCATTAAATTTAAGTAATTTGTGATTAATTTTAATTTTTTTAAGTTATTATTATAATTAAACCTTTTTTTACTTAAAAAAAAGTGTTTCAAGAAAATGTTACTAGGGTTTTCATCGCTTTATATTCTACCAAAATCACCTCCTCATTTAGACCATCTTCATATTTTAAACGGGGGCAAACCATAATGAACATAACCTTAGAGAATGGTTTATCCATTTATTGAACTCACCACAATGTTTTATTATTATTTTTTTGGTGGGCAAACCCCTTTTGACTAAAATGTATAAGACTCGTTACAATATCGATTACAATATTAACATTAGAGATAGAACAACTTCATCTAAAAAAAACCACAACTATGATATTTATTCCATCAAAGTCATCAAATAATACTTGCACTTATTAGATTTGCAAACCATTCAAACTTACATTAGCATTCACCACCTTCATTCACATTTGCATTCCGATGGAAAATGTGTTTATTACATTAAAATTTCAATTGACTTCACAACTCCAGAGAACTTGATCTTGATCAAGTTGAAACATGGCTATCATAACTCCAGAGAACTTGATCAAACATGGTTATTGGAACTTGAGTCTTAACCTTGGTGATAAGTGTTTCGACATAACAGCTGGACATTTTGGGAATACTCTGAACCAATGCCATATTGTTGAATTAATAAATATTTTTCCATGTAGGATTTTATAAATTGATATTAATTCAAACTTTTACAATGAAAAAAGATAATTGAAAATCTTGATACTTTAGATGAACAAAACAAAAAACAATCCCATTTACGTCCGAGCACGTAGACATTCGCCGACGTCCGAGCACGTAGACATTCGCCCTTCTGTAACACAAACAGAATTTATAGGGTTATCCGCTGGCGGGTCTGACTCGAAAAGCTTGTCGGATAAATAATCCAATTCCTGCTCGCAGTGTTGTAGCACTTCACAAGGCATTTCTTGATACACCGTCAATGCCATGTTGTTGCTTGAATAGCTATGACACTCTTCATGTCCAAACAGGGAATTCATCTTTTGAGAGATTGCAACGAATATCTTCTTGTTCTTCATGAGGCCAAGAACAGCGATCTTGGTCTTCAATGCGTGGGCTGCTTTTCCTTTCACAGCAATCAATCTTTTCCTTTCACAGCAATCAATTTCGATTTCAGCACTCCATTCAGGACCGACCACACCTTCTTCACCACCGAAGGGGACCCTCCTATCTTCATATTTCTTCCTGATAAATACAATTCAATGCAGTGTAGTATATAACCAGTATAAATCCTATGGGTTATAATAATAATAGGTTTACTGCCGGCAGACGTTCCTTAGTCTCAACAGGCATACCAGTTGATTTCCTTCATGATCGTCCTCTCTATATATCAAAATTTCGCCCTCGAATAAAATAGTTAAAGAATAGATATCCGACCTTTAAGTACAGTGCAAGCATTCGTCTCGTCCGCACAAAAAACAGCACGTCGATACACGTGATAAAGAAAAAAGATAAACTAAGAAAAGTAAAGTCGTCGATCTCGGCGCCTGCTGTTTCATTAAAACTGGACATTTCAGTACAGGCTGTTGACAGCCAAAAAGGATTAAAGTGGGTGACGACTGACGAGAGATTGCTTCAAGGACCGAGAAAAGATTCCTTGTCCAACTAAAATATCTATATCGAATTCGCACGATGTCCTCCACAGTGCCATATCTGTATTCTTTTATATAGACACCATATAAAAGCAGAAGAAATGGGAAGGTGGAGGAGCGTTCTTGCTTTGCGCTTTTTTCAATTTTCTCTATTTCTAATGAGCGGCCTACCTTTTGTGCACTTTACTGTCTGCGGGCTGAGGCTCCGATGAACTCTGACCGATTGTTTCAACTTGATTTTCTGTTTGTGCGTAAATTTTTTCCCTCGATTCTATTTTATTAGATTTCTGAACGAACGAGGCGTAAGTATTCTCTCCAACTATTGGCTGTACTTGCATAGTTTACGGTGTACTGTTGGGCTACTAAAGCACCAACTCTTTGTCTTTTGTTAAATTATTTAGTGTTTGACAACAACACCAAAGATGTTACTCATTATGAGCTTTATTCCTGTCATTATGAAAATTGAATCTGAGCTTTATTCCTGTCATTATGAGAATTGAATCTGAGTGTAGAGGATAACAATTATTCCTCACAACCATCCAAGATACACCAATTATCTTATTACTAGCACAGCCACTAACTTGCGGCTGGTGAACGCCGAAAGGCGTCTGTGCTAATTACCGAAACGTTAAAAGGCGGCTGTGCGAACCTGTGCGAATATCCGAAACATCAAAAGGCGGTTGTGCAAATAACTGTGTGAATACTTGAAACGCCTGAATACTTGAAACGCCTTACTGCCGGGTCCAACACCCACGCGGCTATAAGTATCTGCCAGTAACAATAATTTAGTAAATTGTGGCCAGTTTAATAGATTATTTCTTAATCACTGAACGTGGCAATCTGGTGGTGAACAAGTAATTTTTTAATCTGATTTAGTAAATGTAAAAAAGTAATCACATAAACGGACGTCTTTATAAATGAGCGGAAGTTAATTTATTWAAATCTCATCCATTGATTAGAGAGGACGACGAAGAATATGCCAGCATCTTCAATTGCCAACCCTAGGATTGAAATTTATGATTAAAAGGTGATTAATTCTGCCCATTGTCAATAGGTATAGATGGACTATAGTGAGCACATATTAATATGTTTTATTATTATTATTAGTGCTTTACATACGGAAGGTTTAGAGCATTGACACTTTTTTTCAATTTCTTGAATAGACATGACAACTTAAATGTTTACATAGTGGGAGGTCCTGAAACAACTTAAATGTTTGCATACCACAAGGCCCTTAGAGAGCATGAGAGCCTTAAATGTTTACCTAAATAGGTTTCAGAGAGTACATTTTTCCTCAAATTTTTCCATATAATGTTGCTGTGAATTTGGACAATATTGTAGTCCACCCCGACTTGAATAGACATTGTATGTTTCATACTTATTCTATGCTTGGAATGCAATTTGGTCATCGTTGAAGCTACATACATTGTTTAATGGTTTGATGGGTGCTTCTTGTTCACTGGTTCCTCGGTGGTTGTTTGTTGTTGTTTGGTTCAACTTTGAAGGTTGAGGACCTGTGCCTAAGGTTGGACTTGTTGGTGCTTGTTTACAATGTATCTCTTGCAATCTCATGAATCAATTTTGATTTTTAATAAACATTAATAAATAAATTAAATTAAATATCTTAAAAAATAAAAATAAAACTTAAAGCTATAAAAATGGTTATTATATAACTAATATGATTATTATATGACTTATATATCTTATTAGTCCTACAAGGACTAGAGGGACTATAACTAAAAACATTATTTTTTATATAATAAAAAAATGCATATATGTCATGATCTCGTTGGAAAATAGATTTGAGATCTTAGAACGAACAATTCTTCATCTTGGACTCTATTCTTGTTTTAGATCTTCTAATATGAACCACAGAGACACAATCTTCACACCACTTTTTCTCGGCACTTTGTGATTTCCAGCATGTCGAATCTCCGAAGTTATGAATCTACTAATGCGTGTCCCTTTCCCAGTTTCGACGTTTGGGACTTCGACGATATTAGAGTGTTTGCTTGCTATGCAAAACTCTCGGAGTGATGTAAGTTGCTTATGTCACTTGTTGACGTGTCATAAGTTGAGTAGATTCTACGTGTCACTCTGATTCATGATTTGCACCTTCCAGAAATGTTGAATCAACTTGACACTTGTCAGTGTCTGATTGCACCACGTGTCCTTGGTGACGTAGACTGTTGACATGGTCTGTCATAGTTTCTTGCTGACGTTGAGTTAGATCTCCCGGTGTGATACAAGTTCATATCCTTGATCTAATAGGAAGGAGAGTATCTGAAAGGTATCTCAGATCGACGGCCTCAGATTTGTCTATGATTCAATGGTCCAGATTTCATCGAAATTTCTCTTTTCGTGATTTCATGTATCGAGACTTTGTGTCTGAGTCTCCCCTATTCTCCCAACCTCTGAAATCTCGACTGGGGCTTAGATCTTGCTAGCACCTACTTGAACCTTCATCAATGTGACCACTAGTTGTGACCAGGGGCCAAGCCAGAGGAGTGCATCACGATTTCGCATATCGCGAAATCCTGATATGATTTTCTTTGCTCAAAACTCTGAAATGCTTCATATCATATCAACGGTCCATAACCTCGGTGATCCGACAAATGAGGGGTATTCGGTTATTCGAACTCACAGCCTCTTTACCTCGCTTATCCTATTCTTCCACTCAAAAGTGATCCAACAATCCATAATGACTTCACGAAAACGTAACTTCACAAGTTCAATTTCTGTCTGATCGATGACTCAGATTATTCCTTGATCCAATGGTCTGATTGAATTACGAGTTCGCGTTTCAAGATTTTTGGAAGCATCTTGCTCCGTTCTCCCAATTCGCGATTTCTGATTTCTCGATTTCCTTCCCACGGAAGGAATGGACGTCGATGCTTATCCTCCTGACAATTATGCTGGATCAAACAACCTACGAAAATTAGTTCTTGTCCTCTCGAGGGATCTCTATCGTGCATCGATATTATTGATGGCTCCTTGCTCTTAACTCGAAGCCAACCCTTTTGAGCTTAACTTGACTCTCATCCTTCCTCTGAGCTCTTTCAATCTTCTATCCCTCCTGAGCTTTAATCATAGGAATATTGTTGATCCTCTCATGATCAACAATAATCACGAATTCCTTTTGCTACCTGATTTATTGTGCAATGCAATTCTTTCTGAGATTTGATCTTTGATACTATTCAGTTCTCCTTTTCGCTCCTCCTCTTGAGCTTGTGCTATCAATATCTTGCACACTATATGACATTTATTGCTAATTGATATACTTGTTGACATCAATTGAAATCTTATTTGTGATAATTCATCATTAACAACAAATCATCATATCGACTGTTGACATCAATGATAATATTTCCAACAATCTCCCCCTTTGTCATTGAGGTCAACACACTAACTTCATATAGAAAACTCCCCCTGTGATGATTCTTTCCTTTTATGAAGTTTTCCTCTTTATGAAGTTTCTCTCCCCCTTTGAAATCAACGGAAAAGGTTTTTTTCTCCTATGATTTGTTTGTATAGGTACTTCTCTGACCACTGGTAACTCCTCCTACATACATGTTCTTCCTTTCATAACTGAATGACTCCCCCTATCAATATGCTCTCTCTCTACTTCTGACTACTCTCCCCCTTTGTTTCTGAAAAGGTAGCTCTTCCTGACAAGGTTTCATCTCATGTTGAATTACTAACTTCTTATCTCATTTGATTGGGATTTTTGTGTTTCAAATGAGTAGTCTTCTTGATACAAATTTTTGTAGTGATCGAGTCTTTTCAAGACTTAATCTAATTACTTTCTTACTTAATACTTCCCTTGAGTTTTTACTGACTTTTCTCCCCCTTTGTTGCTAAAAGGGTAGCTTTTTCTGCCGGGGTTTGTCCTCTTGTTATCTCTACAGGATGTCATGTATAGCACTTTGTACATCATAATGTTGTTGTTGTGGATCTTGTTGTCTTACTCAAAACAACACAATTGTAGGTCATATTCTTCAAACAACCCTTGGTTTTGTCCATCGATTCTCATCGATCTCTAACTAGGATACCAATACATTTTTATATCATCCACCTTGACATCTGTACTCTCAACAATCTTATGTATCCTAAGATTGTAGCATCTGTATGCTTTCTTGGTAGAAGCATATCCAACAAGGATACCTTCATCAGATCTGGCATCAAATTTTATGATATTCTTATCAAGCCTTTTGATGCAGCATTTCTATGAACAAAACATCGCTCTCAATGTCATGGAAGACAATGAAGGAAGCATCCAAATTGGTAGGGATCAACTAGCACATAATTCCATTGTAGACTATGCCTCTGCTGGAAATGATAGACACATACTCAATCTTTGGGGGAAGTATATCTAGAATTTATACACTACGCCAATCCTTTTGCATTCTTTGTAGTAACCTGATAAATACCAAGAACCTTTGCAAGACATGTGGGGCTCCCTCCCAAGTCTTGAAGTATTAGTTTGAGCCATGTAAATATCCCTTCCTCATAGCCACTTTGTCATTGTCAGGGAAATTCCTCACATTATCATGTTTGTTACTGAAAGCATATTATAGCTCCATTTTCCAGTGTGGTGATCAGTTTATGAATGAGTGTATCATCATCATAAGACTTGGAAGGATTCTCATTTTCCAAGCTTGACATCCATCTCTTCAAATTGGATCCAAATTTGAACTATCCATTATTGACATAATCTGAGCTTCCAGGAGATGCTTCAACAGTACTATAACTATAACCCTGGTGAATGAAGTCGACGGGGCCTGATGCTAGCTTTTATTATATAGAGACTTGTTCATATAGACTTGAATCGACACTCAAAATTGCTTCTTTAGGTGTGCATCAGATATCACTCTTATTCCTCAAAAGTACCACTAAAATAGGATTGGAAGATTTCTGAGATAATTATCACTCAATTCTTCTTGTTGTTCTACCATTGGTGATTTATCATCAATGTCATTATTCTGTGCACCAAAAACTTCTTTATACTTGTTTTGAGAATATTCCTTATTAGAGGTTTTATCAACCAAACTCATGTTCACTTGTTCAGTCTTTGCTATCCACATATGTGCGTGTCCTGGTTTCTTGAGCTTTGTTCTTTGATCATTTATTATTGTAGTTTCTTTTTTTTTCCATATTTCATTTAATCCTTTTGTCATCCTATATGACGCATTCCTCATTGATTGTTTTCTTGATTTCCAACAACTATAGGTTTTGTGGCCATATCCACCACAACTATAGCATCTCATGGTGTAACAATGTGCAACAATATGTCCAATATGATTGCATTTCCAACATCTTATACTATTGTTGAACTTACCAACTTGTTTTCTTCCATGATGCCTACAATCTAAGGCTTTATGACCATACTTATTACAAGAAAAAAAATAGCCATTAAAAACACTCTCATACCTTCTTTGATCCATCCATGAAGGTGTCACTCTTCTGAAATTGCTTTGAGGTATATGAGTAGATTCTAGATGTCTTCCATGATCCGATCTTCTAAATCTTGCAGTGTTTCTTTTGTTTCTTGAACATGAAGAACTTAAGTCATACTTGCTTTCACTTTTTGAAAATGAAGGAGCCACATCTGTTTTCTTAGGGGTATTGATCTTTTCCTTATTGTATCCAAGAACATATTTATCATTTGGTGACCTCTGACTATCCAAGATCTCATCCGAGGTCATGGATTTGTTCATCTCAACCTTCTTTCTAAGATTCACAACTTCTTCTTCCAGCTCATGACAGGATTCTTCCTTTTTTTCCAACCGGTTCCTTACTACCTCTTCTCTCCTTTTGGCTTCTTCAAGTTGGATTTTAAGATTGACATAGCTCTCCCTTAGTTCTTTTATATCTACAAGGTTTTTGCTTGGTTTATTATCTTCCTTCTTTTATTCTTTTGTTTGACTGATTATTTTTCTCATTTATTATCTTTTCATTGTCCTTGAGCATTTTAATATCAACATTATTACAATCAGAAGATTGTGGAGATTCTTTACCTTGATAGATGGCTGAGTCTTCCTCTTCATCCTTGATAGGAATTCCTTTTGTTTTGATTTGATACATCTTCATGGAAGGATGAGAAGATTATTTGGAGGTATCATCACAACACATGTTATCATCAACATCAATCTGAGTAATAGGACTTGATCCTTTAACAATGTGTACTTGTTCATATTCAAGGCCAAATTCGTTTGAAGGAATTATTTGTCGACATAGAACTTTATCAAGGGCTTCAGTCATTTTATTGAATTTTTCAACAGTCTTAAGTTGATCCTTTAGTTTTTTACACCTTTGTTTATATTTTCTCAGTTCGTTGAAAGCACTTTCAAGCTCAAATTCCAGATTGACTTCTACTTCAATGTCTGAGTATTCTTCAAAAGAATCTTCATCACTAGAATGGTTGTAGAGTGAAATTTGTTCTGATTGAAATGCTTCATTTGACTTCTCATCTAAGTAGAGGTCTTTTATCTTGTCCCAAAGTTCCTTTGCAGATTTACATTCACCTATATTTTATTTGACATCATCAGGTAATCCATCAAGGATTATATTCATTGCCACTGAGTTACTTTTCCTGGATTTCTTTTGAGCTGGAGCCCTTACTCTGCATGGTGGGTAGTAATTAGTGATCGCTGAATTCCATACATCATGTCCCATTGCCTTCAGATGACTTTCCATTCTTGTACTCCAAAATATGTATTTTTCTTTTCCAGGTATTGGAGTTCCATTCTTAGTGTAAGTCTTTTGTCCATCCATGTGTGCTTAATTTGATATTCCTTTCAGTTTGTTAGACTGTTCTTAAAGGAACCTGCTTTGATACCAATTGATGGAATATCCAGCAACACTGAGAGGAGGGGGGGTGAATAAATGTTTTCTTTTTAACTTCATCCATATTAAGCACACATATTAATTATTCATTTAAGCAATATATGATGAACAACAAGCATTATGAACACAAGACTTTATTGTTGAACCCAACAAGGAAAACCACCAACTCTTTTCTCATTAATAAAAGTTCTTTTACAAAATTGTTTTCAAGATACAACTTGATGGAAAGACATTCCCCAAGTTTCTTTAGCTACGACTGAAGCGATGCTGTCACACTCCATTTACCAGCTACAACTGGAAGGATGCACCCACTCCCTCATTCACTACTACCAATTGGTAGGAGGCTTTGACCCCCTGTTTAGTTAGCCACAACTAACAAGGAAGAACTAACTCCATTTGTTCACCAACACCAACTGGTAGGAGGCTTTGACCCCCTCTTTAGTCAGCTAAAATTGACGAGGAAGCACCAACTCCCCTGCAGGCTCCAACCTGCCCTGGCACCACCCAACCACCCTTACTTTATATTGCAATACAATCTCTTTTTTACTTCACTAAATTTGACTCATGCAGCCATTGTTGTAATTTCTACTTGTTTGCTGCAACCTTTGCATGTATGGTCTTCTGTATCAAGTACTTGATTGCATAACTGCTTCTCTTTCTTCTTCTGTTCTTGATCTTTAATAAGACATTGACAGGCACCTTAGAATGAACAATTCTTCATCTTGGACTCTATTCCTTTTTTAGATCTTCTAATATGAACCACAGAGACACAATCTTCTCACCACTTTTTCTCGTTTATATAATCTTCAAACTGGTGTGAAATTTAAAACATCATGTCCCTTTATTTGAACCACTGTACCTCTTCATTTAAAATGATAATCTAAACTTTAATTAATATCATTTTTCCTTTTTATTCTTTATGCACATTTTCATGATTTATTCTCTTTTAATCATGACTGTGTATCGGTTCATTTTTTGTCATGAGTTGATCACAGACATGGATCGACTCATTAGATCGTACTCATGTTTCTATTGCGTTCTCGGTTCACCAACATACCTTATTCGATCATATATCGATTCTCTGTATTGTTCTGGTGTAACTGTCTATTGAATGAAATCTGTATGAGGCGCTCCCTTCAAACTATTTTCATATGACCAATGGCGTAGAACCATAAGCTTTACCAACTATAGCAACATATTATCATTTCCTTAAAAAACTCTTTATAACATATAACCAATAGCGGTGACCTCATGTTAGGCTAGTCGAGTTCTTGAAAATTTATCGTTCCAACGGTCACGATTCAATCTCCCGACGAGATGGACGACTAACGTAATTTCAGGACTTTGTGATTTCTAGCATGTCAAATCTCCGAAGTTGTCAATCTACTTATGCATGTCCCTTTCGCAATTTCAGCGTTTGGGACTTCGACGATATTAGAGTGTTTTCTTGCTATGAAAAACTCCTAGAGTGACGTAAGTTGCTTACGTCACTTGCTGATGTGTCATAAGCTGAGTAGATGCCATGTGTCACTCTGATTCACGATTTGCACCTTCCAGAAATGTTGAATCAACTTGACACTTGTCAGTGTTTGACTGTACCATGTGTCCTTACTGATGTAGACTGCTGACGTGGTCTTTCATAGTTTCTTGATGACATCGAGTTAGATCTCTCGATGTGACGCATGTTCATATCCTTGATCTAACGGTCATGAGAGTATCCGAAAGTTATCTCAGATCGATGGCTTGAGATCTGTATGTGATTCAACAGTCCAGATTTCATCGAAACTTCTCTTTTCACGATTTCACATATTGAGACTTTGTGTGTGAGTCTCCCCTATTATCTCGACCTCCATAATCTCGACAGGGGA
Source organism: Picea glauca (assembly GCA_000966675.3). NCBI lineage: Eukaryota > Viridiplantae > Streptophyta > Pinopsida > Pinales > Pinaceae > Picea > Picea glauca. Next base: position 609,927 of record JZKD02S1665280.1, on the reverse strand, counting down.
TTAGATCTTGATAGCACCTACCTGAACCTTCATCAATGTGACCACAAGTTGTGACCAGGGCCCAAGCGAGAGGAGTGCGTCACGATTTTGCATATCATAAACTCCTGATATGATTTTCCTCGCTCGAAACTCGTGAAACTCCGAAATGATTCATATTAGATCAATGGTCCATAGCCTCGGTGATCCGATGGATGACGGGTATTCGTTTATTTGAACTCACAACCTCTTTACCTCTCTTATCCTATCCTTCCATTCAAAAGTGATCCAACGATCCATAATGACTTCGTGAAAACGTAACTTCACAAGTTCAGTTCCTATCTAATCGATGACTCAAATTAGTCCTCGATCCAATGGTCTGGATCAAATCGCGAGTTCGTGTTTCAGGATTTATGGAAGCATCTTGCTCTGTTCTCCCAACTCGCGATTTTCAATTTTCCGATTTCCTTCCCACAAAAGGAATGGACATCGACGCTTATCCTCTGACAGTTATGCTAGATCAAATGGCCTACAAAAATTAGTTCCTGCCCTCTTGAGCAATCTCTATCGTCCATCGAGATTATTGATGGCTCCTTGCTCTGAACTCGACGCCAACCCTTCTAAGCTTAACTCGACTCTCGTCCTTCCTCTGAGCTCTTTCAAGCTTCTATCCCTCATGATCTTTAATCATAGGAATATTGTTGATCCTATTGTGATCAACAATAATCATGAATTCCTTTTGCTACCTGATTTATTGTGTAATGCTCTTCCTTCTGAGCTTTGATCTTCGATACTATTCGCTCCTCCTCTTGAGCTTGTGCTATCGATCTCTTGCACATTGTATGTCATTTCTTGCTAACTGATATACTTGTTGACATCAATGACAATCTTATCTATGATAATTCATCATTAACAACAGATCATCATATCGATTGTTGATATCAATGACAATATTTCCAACAGAAATACCACTAGTTTAGGGTCCACTGTCCATGCCACCCAAACCGCATCGAATCAGCATACATGTAGCATGTTATTTAATGATAATGAAACTTGTCCCAATTGTGATGAGGCCATACGGGGTTTAAACAAAAAACGTAAACTAACTTATCACAACTTGAAAAAGGTCATACGTGAAAATTGTCCCATTTTTGATGAGGCTATACAAGGCATAAACAAAAAACATAGAATAACTTATCACAACTTGAAAAATGTCATACTGAGAGAAAAAAATACATTGGTAGTATACGAAATACTGTCGGTTCAGGGTCCAGTGTCAATGCCAGCCAAAACACATCGATTCTGCATAAGCGTCACATGCTATTTAATCATAATGCAACTCATCCCAGTTGTCACGAGGTCATCCTGGCCTTAAACAAGAAACAAAGACTAAGTTATCACAACTTGAAAAAGGTCATACGTGAGAGAAAAAAATACATTACTATGCTTCCTTCTAGAGAGAAATTGAGATATCACAACCTAAAAAAAATTGTTCATGCACAACACAATAGAAAAAGGAAACAATCACATTTCGTGGGCTAGAACCAACACCATGCACTACTACCAATGAAAACCAACAAACACTTTATATGCATACTTCCCTATGGAAGAAATATGCAAGACAGACCTATATGAAACAAATCAAAGACACTCCTTCCATTGCATGTGCAATTTGCGATCAATTGAATTTCACAAAAAACACTAAGTCTTTCACATCTAATTTGGAAGCATAATACTTCCGCTTGACACTAAAAGATAAAACATTTTCCAGTGGCGAAATTTGTCTTCCATGAAAACAGTCGCTTGAAAATGGAAAACTTCCACACTTTGCAATGCGTGACCAAATAAGATGTAATACACCACTACTAGATGTAAGTGCACTTACAAAAATTGAAGAGAGACTTGTGTCTCTGCGAATTGCATATGCACAAATCAGACCTTGGGGCTATAACGACCCCAAATGGGATTAACAGGATCAATTATTAATGTGTCTATCCAACTAGATGTTGTGCAAAAATCCTTGCCACAATTCATTAGAGATACAATGACAATTGTTGTGGCTCTCAAAAGACGCTTGCAATACAAACAAAAATGCATACCAGACAAGTAAAGTGTGTGTGCATGTTGTCATGAAAGCATTACATTTGGGTGTGAAACCTCCTGATAAAAGCGCCCGCTAAAATATCGATCTCGTCCTCCAGCTAGCCCACGTCCAAGAACATAGACATTCTCCCTTCTGTAACACAGATAATTTATAGGGTTATCCGCTGGTGGGTTTGATTCAAAAATCTTGTCCGATAAATAATCCAATTCCTGCTCGTAGTGTTGTAGCACTTCACAAGGCATCTCATGATACACCGTCAATTCCATGTTGTTGTTGGAATAGATTTGGCACTCTTCATGTCCAAACAGGGAATTCATCTTTTGAGATTGCAACGAATATCTTCTTGTTCTTGATGAGGCCAAGAACAACAATCTTGGTCTTCAATGCGTGGGCTGCTTTGCCTTTGACAACAATTTATTTCGATTTCAGCAGTCCACTTAGGACCGACCACACCTACTTCACCACCGAAGGCACCCCTTCTATCTTCATATTTCTTCCTGATAAATACAATTCAATGCAGTGTAGCAAATAACCAGTATAAATCCAATGGGCTATAACAATAATGGGTCTACTGCCGGTGGACATTCTTAGTCCCAACAGGCATACCAGTTGATTTCCTTCATGATCGACCTCTCTATATATCAAAATTTCTCCCTCGAATATAATAGTTAAAGAATAGATATCCGACCTTTAAGTACAGTGCAAGCATTCGTCTCATCCGCACAAAAAACAACACGCCGATACACGTGATAAAGAAAAAAGATAAACTAAGGAAAGTAAACTCGTCGATCTCGGTGCCTGTTGTTTCATTAAAACTGGATATTTCAGTACAGGCTGTTGACAGCCAAAAAGGATCAAAGTGGGTGACGAGACATTGCTTCAAGGACCCATAAAATATTCCTTGTTCAACAAAAATATCTAACACGTCTATATATCGAATTCGCACGATCTCCTCCACAGTGCCATATCTGTATTCTTTTATATAGACACCATATAAAAGAAGAAGAAATGGAAGGTGGAGGGAGTGATCTTGCATGGCTCTTTTTTTTACTTTTCTCTATTTCTAATGACCGGCCTGCCTTTCGCGCACTTTACTGTTTGCGGGCTGAGGCTCCGATGAACTTTGACCGATTGTTTCAATTAAATTTTCTGCTAGTGGGAAAAAAAAATTCCTCTATTCTATTTTATTAGATTTCTGATTGAACGAGCCGTAAGTATTCTCTGGAACTTTTGGCTTCTTTTCTATTTGTCAAGGCATTCAAAAAGGGAGAGATTGATTGAGAAGGTTCAGAGGGACGCCTTTACTTGCATAGTTTACGGTGGACTATTGGGCAACTAAAGCACCAACGCTTTGTCTTTCCTTAAATTCTTTTCAGCAATGATTGTTTTACATTTCAGTAGTCTTTGACTTCATATTAATATGTTCTTTGACTATAAATTTTCTCATCATCTGTATAGAAGTAAACGCATTATTTTATATATATAAAAAAAACTAATATGTCATCGTTTCATTGGAGAATATATTAGAGGTCTTATTGCCAACTTCATTGTTCCCAATGTTGTAAATGTGTTGATATCCAAAGTTTTGAGCTTAGACGCTCTTTTTTAATTTTTATTACATTTTTACTGAAATTTTTACATACCAAAAGTTTTGAGCATAGATCTTGTTTTTTAATGTTTTTTTATTATTAGTCCCTCCCGAAGTAGAGAGACTATAGTGATCGCATATTAATATTATTATTATTAGTCCTTTCTATTTTTATTGAAATGTTTACATATCGAAGGTTTAGATCATTGACACTTTTTTTTAGGTGTTTGAATAAACCTGGCAACTTAAATGTTTACATAGCGGGAGATCGAGATCCTGAAACAGGCTTGACAACTTAAATGTTTGTATACTGCGAGGTCCTTAGACAACCTGACAGCCTTAAATTTTTACCTAGATAGGCTTCTCAGAGTACATTTTTCCTCGACATTTTCTATACAATGTTGCAGTGAATTTGGACAATATTGTTGTCCACCACCAGTTGAGTAGGAATTCTATGTTTCATACCTCTTCTAGGCTTGGAATGCAATTTGGTTATCATTGAAGCTACATACATTGTTTACTGGTTCAATGGGTGCTTCTTCTTCGTTGCTTCGTCGATTGCTTCTTGTTGTTGTTTGGTTCAACTTTGCAAGGTTTGGGACCTGTGCTTGCAGTTGGACCTGTTGGTGCTTGTTGCTTTCTTTTGTTTACTTCAACTTTTGCAGGGTTGGGGTCTTGCATTCGCAGTTGGATCTTTTTTTTTTTTTACTTTGCAAGGTCGAGGTGTTGCAACCATAATTCAACCTGCCCTTATGTTGTTCATCGTTTCGGAGCAAGTTTCGATGCAATAATTTCATTTTCTATTCGTTCTTTGTTGTTCAGTGTTTGCAATTTGCATGTAAGAATGTTTGTTTATTTCTACTGGCATGCTCATCATATGCTTCCAGTTCCTACTATGCTTCGAATGTAGTTTGGTAATCATTGGAGATACATATGGTGTTTACTGGTTCTGTGGTTGTTTCTTATTCGATGGTTCGTCGGTTGCTAGTTGTTGTTGTTTGGCTCAAGTTTATGAGTTTGGGGCCCTGGGGCTGTAGTTGGGCCTGTTCATGCTTTCTCGTTGGTTTTTTTCTTGTTTTATTTTGTTTACTTCAGATTTGCAAGGTTGGGGTCCTGCGCTG
>JZKD02S1665280.1:590611-605111 GCA_000966675.3 Picea glauca | reverse complement strand
GCACTTTGTAGTGTTCAGGTCCTACGCCCGCGAGTGGACCTGCGGTTTTGTTGTTTGTCGTGTCTGGCGAAGTTGAGATATGGCGCTTGTTCCATGCCCGCCTGTTCTACTGTAAACTTTTGTTGATACTTCGATGTTGACATGATACAAAATAGTGACATAAGAAATAATTGGACAACTACATGTGCAATTACAATATCTGATGTCATTTTGTTAAGATAAAACATGTGCAAAACACACTTGTTAACCATATATGGTGAAATATGTCCATATCACAATACATCCTCTTTATCCTCTACACAGACTGGTGTGACCACGATACAATTTGTCTTGTACTTGAAATATGATATGTACACCAAAGATACTGCAAAATTCTATTTCCATGTCTCGAAGCATATCTTGATACTTTTCCACAGAAAACCAAAATTATTTAGCTATGGCCATGCAATTTCTTAATATTTTGTGGCTTGTAATATATTTTGGGCAGGAAAAAACTTTATATATTTACAACCTTGGATGGAGAAAATAAAAGGTTCATGTTTCTAGCTATCTCTTATTCTATTCATTGATTCTCATTTAGTGTGTGTACATATTACTTATTCTATTTGTTGATTCTCATTTAGAATAGCTGGAGAAAATGAAGGAGTCTTAACTACAGTGGTGGATGAGGAGATAGAAATGTGCATGCTTGTACTGTTATTTCATATTCTGTTGTTTTGTGTTTAATTTATTATCTGTATATGTGTTCACCTAGTTTGTTGTATGTAGATATTGCGTACCTTCCTACATAATAACTTATCTTCATTTCCTTTGTATTTCTTGTGCCGCTACATTGAAAAAATTCGAACTCTGTTTATTTTTTTCTTACATGTCTTCCTGCATTCTAACTTTCTTCATGTCCATTGTATTTTTCGTGCATTGCTACATTTAAATAAATAGAGTGTTTGGAGAGGACGATGGATTCTTTAACGAGAATGTAGCAGATGAGCTATCGAGGTGCATACTTCTACTCTTATTTCATATTCCAGTGTTTAGTATTTCATTTATTGTTTGTGTATTTGTTCTACTTGTTCTACTACTTTCCACCTTTTTTTTTGTATGTATATACTACGTATCTTTGTGCTTATTGTCATGTGAATTTTATTCTCTTTGTTGCTACATTGAAATAAATAGAAACATATTATTTCTTTTACATGTCTTTTTGCATACTAACTTGCCTTTATGCTCACTGTATGTTTGATGTTTCTACCTTGAAAGAAACAGATTGGTTGGACAGGAAGATGAATAATTATATTCCACAGCAGAGGGGTCTATGGTACAATCTTCGAAAATGTATACCAACTGTGCTAGTAAATTAAACATACAAAATTGGTGGGGGCATATAATATTGGACTAGAAAACGATGATTTTGCAACAATGGGCCTTTGTTGAGACTTCCCTCTTCCAAACATTGCCCTCCCCATTTCTATTTTTTCCATTTTCTATTATCCCTTTTTTTTCCCTCTTCTATACTTAACTTTTCTCGTCTACTTTTTCTTTTTGGTTTCTTTGCTTAGTCGTATTTCCAAAAATGCCTAGGAGCGCGGGTTGGTGGAATCACAAGTTCACATTTATGGTCATTCTTCTACCTTATTCCATACTTACCCACTTTGTCGATCGCGGGTTCTCGGGCTGGTGGGTTCAAGATTGCACCTCTGGCTTTAGAAGTTCCACGATATACAAATTGGCCGTCGTACCCCCCCTTCACACCCTATTTGTTGTTACACATTTTTCAGTCAAAATTTATGAGGCATACAATTTGACCCTCGGGTCCTCATGTTTCGTAAGTATCCTTTGAACACCCTATTTCGTATTCCATCTCCTTCAACCCTGTATGTGACATTAAGAACAATTATGGACAATATACAATGCATATGCTTCTTTATTCCTCCTTATGTTCATTGACACATGCTTGAATCATAAAAGGTTGGACTAGTAACATGGCCATGAGCAGTCAATCATCTCAAACATCTGCAAATCGACAAGGCCAAAGGTAAATATGCATACATTTTTTTCCTCATATGTTTACCAAACAAATATCCTTGACTATTTACCAATCTATGGCATGGTGAATATTCGGATGTTATATGCAACACATACTTTGAAATTCACAAGAAGTATCAACAAGCGCAAGCGAGACACCGAACATAGTGCAATTTCTACAGACTAAGAGGTCCGGTTGCAAAAATTTGGATCCATAGTTCATCCAAGTTGTGCATATACTTGTGCGTTTATGCCATGAAAAAAGACAACAAAAAAATGATGCACACTACCATTCACATTACTTTTCCCATTCAAAACATTTCACCAGGTCTAAACTTGTAACACCCAAAATACTATCAATAGAGGGCTTGAACAACCATCGAACTGGAAAAGTGTTCATTGGGGACATAATGGTCATCTATAGAACCTACTTGGACAAGGAAAACAAAACTAGATCCATTATGCGTGCTGACATGACAGACAAGGAGGCCCTGATGACAGTCACACTGACTATTCACACACAACTTGTCCAGAAACATGCAAAAAAGATATTGACAGGTAATGGGATATCTATTAAAAATTTTAATATATTTCCCAAAATAGTATATGTCTGTGGTGATTGTGATCGGATTATATCTCTAAAAAAAACAAGTATTGTGAAAAAAATTTCCGCTACCTGTTCAGAATATCGTTTCGTCCAAGACACAACTATCAACCAACTTGCACAGAGAAACCACTATTGGCACAGGGGTAGACCCAGTGTTCAATGATACAACGCGCACCAAAAAAACCCTAACTATCGACCCTTTCGGAAACACCTGCGAAGCAGATGAAGTCTCACCCAAGGTAGAGGTAGGGGTGGTTGGAGGACTCAGGTGTCTTCAACCTTAGCTGGGACACAGATATGTGATTCTAGTATTTAACAGATCACTCAGTAGTAAACTTTCATCAATGTTTCACCCTGATCTAATGTATCTAAGCACTTAGCATAAATAAATGGATCAGATCTAGTAGATTCAAGCACTAAGCACATGCACATAGGTCAGATCTAGCATCCAGGGTCATCACAAAGCATAAACAGATATATATATCTATATCAAAGCACTTAGTAAATAAAGAAAGATATAAACACATCAGAATATCTCATAGAGCATAATAACACAGTATCTACGTGGTTCACCCCCACCCTAGGGCTACGTCCACCAACTTTTCTTCTTTATTAGCTTGAATCAGTCATCTACATGCACATAGCCACAAAAACCCTACTCCGCATAGGACATGAGATCTACGCACACCTCACCAGATCCTCCTTCCCCGATCTAGGTCTAGCACAAAGCCTTTCATAGTCTGTTACAACCACTTTCACTTAGCTCTACAAGTTTCTCACAATATGCACAGCGCATCTAGAAACCATACTTGCACTTAACACTTAGCTTATCGACTCTCTACTTATTTATACTTTACAAAATATTCCTAAACATGGATAAACCCATGGGACGACATTCCAATACCCGTTACATAATCCCAATTCCCAAAAAGGACCCAAAAAGGGGTCGAGATCCCGCGATCTCTGATTTGTCTTGCGCTCCATCTTCGACAGGTTGTCGAAGTCCCAAAATAGGTCAAGCTTGACCAAGGATCTCCCAAAACTTGGTCAAGGGCCAACAATGACATTTACCTAATCAGAACCATTGGCGCAGTTGTCACACTTGCGAGAAAACTTGGATTGCAACACATTTTCCAGATAAAATATGGAGAGTCACACAACGACAAAGCAATGGTACCATTCTCCATATCCAGTTTTCTCCTTTACTTTCAAATGTCCATGTATCTGGGTTATGTTACACAAGTGTTGCATTGTTCCATGTTGCAGCTGCAATTGTTCCACACCGATTAAAATTTGTTTTCGTCAATGGAACAACAATTGCATAAAGGGAAATTTCCACTTATGCTCTTCAAAAATATAACAAAGAAAAGAGATGTTAAAGAAAGGATCTTTCATAGAACCCAAGAAACAGTTGTAACATAATTGCGAGCATACATAGTACATGATCTCAAGAAACTAACCAAATCTACAATTGTTTTGCATATACATCTATAGATTCCTCCTCACTTTTCTCATACAAATTGCCTTCACCAAATTTTTGCAATTTTTTTTTTTTTTTTTTGTTGTGCAGTTGTATATTATATTGTTCAATATATTAATTGCTATGCTCACGTTTCTAGGTTGAAGGTGTTTTGGTTGCAGTGAATGCATACTTGACCCCCTTCGAGCCTGTATGTGCCAACTGCAACTCTCCTTCTTATGCTTCTTCTCTGATAAGCGATGATACAATTGATTGTCTGTGATGTAGTAAAAAATTTCCTTACATATATAGACATTGCCTCAATGCTACCATCCGAACTGTGGGAAACACAACCGTGCATTGTACAATTAGACATCCTATGTTACAAGATGTGATTCTTGGGTTAGCAGAATTTTTATATGAAACATACCTAAAGAAAAATGAAAACAATGTCTACATGATGCATGACTTTCGGATACATAGCACATTTACCTTAAATGACGATAATGCAATATTGCATATCGGTTGAAAAAGAATAAAAAACTCATAACAAGCTTTGGTAGGAAACGAAAATATCTCATGCGTGTCTGTGATTTTTCTTCATCGCCCAGATGAATATTCGTTGGACTTAAGTTCTTCGTAGTTTACATTTATAGCTGTAAAATTATCTTTCCATAGATTTTGTCTCTTCTTGTGCACTTGAAACAACAAGGAGAATCTAACTACAAATGCAGTCAATTTTGTTATTTTTATGTTTTTTCCCCTTTCCCAGTAAGAATTTTGCATATTTGTTGGGGTGTGCAAATGAAAAAAAAAATGGTGGCTAGTTGTGGCTTTGTTGGAGGACTCTGCACGTTTTTTGGGTGCCCAAATTGGACAATTGTTTTCCAACTATATAGCCATGGCAATATTTTTGCATTTTTTTTGGGTACCCGAATAAAAAAAAATTTGGTCTCCAACTATACATTTATGGATTGAAACATGAGTTTGGGATTTTCAGAACTCGTTATAGAGATTGGGGTGTTCAGGCATTGGAATTCATACAGGTAGGTGCAGTTGTTGGTGATGTACATGCACATAAGATTGTTCAGTCCATAAATGGGAAGCATGAGCACAAACCCCATTAAAATTATCCAACTGTAAATAACTCAGGCCCATCCTTTGAACCGTCGAAATAGCTTGCTCTTCTGGGAAGAACGATCAGACATTTCCAATAATATTGGAAATTTGGCATTGTTAAAACTGGTAGTGATAGACCATGGCACTATCAGAAGAAAATGTCCATAATGATCTTTTTTAATGGTAAAATAGTAATCGAAAACTTTCTTGTTCCCCATTTTGAGGTCTGGTTATACCTAGGGTACAGTGGCGAAGCTCCGCTGGTTTTGTGTTTTCTTGTGTTTGGTATAATTTTGTTCATATCCAATGGCCTCAGTGATTTTCTCGTGGGAACATATACCAGACGTAAGAGAAAACCAATGCCACATGTGTTTTTTTATATATCAAATTTTTTGATGCAAAGTTATATGTGTACTTCTCTATGGAACCTTGTGGGATGTTTCTTGATGCCTTCTTTGTTCATGTGTTGCCTTGTGCCTCAACTTTCAATACATTTGGTGTTTACTTGGTTCTTGGTTGTATGCTTCGTTATGGAAAATTAATATTACATTCAGGATATTGGTAGTTTTTCTATGATATTAAATACTATAGAGGATATGTTTTGCCTTTTAATATAAGCTCTGTGACGAAAATGTAGTATGTGGCTCATTTTATCACTTTTCCTTGATCGATGAACTTAGCAAAATTCATCTCTGGAATAATTTGAAATAAAAGAATATATACTATGCGAAGTTCAATGGAAATATAATATCAATGAGATAACATTAAAATTCAAATTCATCATTGTTATCTTGTGGTGAAGCTGACACTAAAATAACTTAAACATCCCAAAATTATTTTTCTTGTAGATTTTCGACACTTCTCTTATAAAAACACATATTGGAAACTATAAGCATGTCTCGCTTTATCTATTCCTTGATTGAAGAACATGTTGACATGTTTAATGCACCTCATAGTTACTGTTAAGACCATCAATGGGGATTTCTTACACCAATTATCACTTCCGAAAATTGCCATCCCCTTTATTTTTCCCCTCTTCTTTCCCTTTCTGGTTACTTATTTTTTGGAAAATGTCTAGGTGCGGGAGTTGGTGGATTCATGTCTTCAAATTTCCACTGTTACTTTTGTATCACTAGCCCGACTGACCACTTCCCAGTTTCATATTGAACAAAATTTTTGGATCGCGGGTTCCCGGATAGGCGGGTTCAACATTGCGTTTCCATTGTTCTGTCGCCTGCAAACAACAACTAGACTTACACGATCTACAAAATAGAAAACAAATTCCTGTTTATCTTGTTTTCTTTTTCTTTTTGTTAACTGGTCATTTTTCCAAATGTGTCCTTTTCGATGCTAGTCTTATACAAACAAATCCTGGAAACTATAAACATGGCTCGCTTTATCTATTCATTGATTGAAGAACATGTTCACATGTTTAATGCATTTCATATTTACTGTTAAGACCATCAATGGGGGTTTATTACACCAATTCCCGCCTTCAAAAATTGCCATCCCCTTTCTTTTTTCCCTCTTCTTTCCCTTTTTGGTTACTTACTTGTTTTTCGAAAAATGTCTAGGTGCGGGAGTTGGTGGATTCACATATTCATATTTCCACTGTTACTTTTATATCACCAGCCCAACCAATCGCTTCCTCATTTCATATTGAACAATTTTTTTGGATTGTCAGTTCTTACACCAATTCGCACTTTTGAAAATTGTCATCCCCTTTCTTTTTGCCCTCTTCTTTTCCTTTCTGGTTACTTACTCGTTTTTTGGAAAATGTCTAGGTGTGGGAGTTCGCGGATTCACGTCTTCATATTTCCACTGTTACATTTATATCACCAGCCCGACCGACCGCTTCCCCGTTTCATATTGAACAAACGTTTTGGATCACCGATTCCTAGATAGGTGGGTTCAACATTGCAGTTTCATTGTCCCACCGCATGAAAACAACACCCAGACTTATGCGATCTAAAAAATAGAAAACAAATTCCCCTTTATCTTGTTTTCTTTCTCTTTTTGTTTACTTGGTCATTTTTTCGAATGTCTCATGCTTTTATATACAACACCCGAAGTTATGCAATACACAAATTAACCCTCAAAATCCGTTAATGTCTCTTATACAAACAGATCCTGGAAACTATAAGCATGGCTCGCTTTATCTATTACTTGATTGAAGAACCTGTTCACATGTTTAATGCACTTCATAGTTACTGTTAAGACCATCAGTGGGGCTTTCTTACACCAATTCCCGTTTCTGAAAATTGCCATCTCCTTTTTTTTTGTCCTCTGCTTTCCCTTTTTGGTTACTTACTCATTTTTCGGAAAAATTCTAGATGCATGAGTTGGCGGATTCACGTCTTCAGATTTCCATTGTTACTTTTATATTACCATCCCGAACGATCAATTCCCTGTTTCATATTGAAAAAAAAATTTGGATCACGGGTTCCTGGATAGGCGGGCTCAAAATTGCGTTTACATTGTTTCGTCCCCTGCAAACAACACCCAAACTTCTGCGATCTACAAAATAGCAAACAAAATCCCCTTTATCTCGTTTTCTTTAGCTTTCTTTTTACTTGGTCATTTTTTCAAATGTGTCATTTTTCTGAATGTCTCATGATTTTATATACAACACCCAAAGTTACGCAATATACAAATTGACCCTCGAAATCCGTCATTGTCTCTTATACAAACAAATCCTGGAAACTATAAGCATGGCTCACTTTATCTATTCCTTGATTGAAGAACTTATTCACATGTTTAATGAACTTCATAGTGACTGTTAAGACCATCAATGGAGATTTCTTACACCAATTCCCTCTTCTGAAAATTGCCATCCCCTTTCTTTTTTCCCTCTGCTTTCCCTTTCTAGTTACTTACTCGTTTTTCAGAAAATGTCTAGGTGCGGGAGTTGGTGAATTCACATCTTCAGATTTCCACTGTTACTTTTATATCACCAGCCCAACCGATCGCTTCCCTGTTTCATATTGAACAAACTTTTTGGATCACGGGTTCTCGGATAGGTGGGTTCAACATTTCATTTCCATTGTTTTTCCGCCTGCAAACAACACCCAGACTTCCACGATCTAAAAAATAGCAAACAAATTCCTCTTTATCTCGTTTTCTTTCTCTTTCTGTTTACTTGGTCCTTTTTCCAAATGTCTGATGCTTTTATATACAGTATCCGAAGTTTTGCAATATACAAAGTGACCCTCGAAATCTGTCATTGTCTTTTATACAAACAAATCCTAGAAACAATAAGCATGTCTCGCTTTATCTATTCTTTGATTGAAGAACATGTTCACATTTATTGCACTTAATAGTTACTATTAAGACCATAAATGGGGCTTTCTTACACCAATTCCCACTTCTGAAAATTGCATCCCCTTTCCTTTTGCCCTCTGCTTTCCCTTTCTGGTTACTTACTCATTTTTCAGAAAATGTTTAGGTGTGGGAGTTGGCGGATTCACATCTTCAGATTTACACTGTTACTTTTATATCACTAGCATGACCAATTGCTTCCCCGTTTCATATTGAAAAAACTTTTTGGATCGCAAATTCCCGAATAGACGGGTTCAACATTGCGTTTCCATTTTTTCGTCACCTGCAAACAACACCCAAACTTCCACGATCTAGAAAGTAGCAAACAAATTCCCCTTTATCTTGTTTTCTTTCGATTTCTGTTTACTTGGTCCTTTTTCTGAATGTGTCCTTTTTTCAAATGTATCATGCTTTTATATACAACACCCGAAGTTCTGCAATATACAAATTGATCCTCAAAATCTGTCATTGTCTCCTGTTCTGTGTTACGCGTTTTTCATTAAACAGTTGGGGTAGATACAATTTGACCATTGGACCCTCATGTCTCCTGAGTAGAGCTTGTGGCCCTGTTTTCAAGCCTTTCAATATTCCCTTTTCCAATTATGTTTAATGATTTTATATCATGAGTCCAACCAACCGCTTTCCCATTGCATACTTGGCCACTATTACCATAGCTGGTTCCTAGCCAGGCTTGCTCAACATTGTGTTTTAATTGTTCCGCTACCTACAAACAACACCCAAAATTCCACGATATACAAATTGACGGGAGAAATCTATCATTGTGACATACAATTTGACCATTGGCCCCTCACCTCTCCTGATTATATATTGTGACCCTATTTTTGAAGCCTGCCTTACCACTTTCCATACTTGGCCATTTCTTGGAATCTATTTCGCGGGTTGGCAAGTGGAAGAAATGTACAATGCTTTGTCTCTCTTCGCCATCCCTGCCACCTTCGTACTTCTTTCTATATATGCACTTATTAATATTTAATGATAGTCTCTCATGGTGCAGGAACCGTTAAGATTGTCATTAATGTCCGGAAGGCCGGAGAAGATTTGTCATTAATACGAATTAAAATAAGATTTGCGGAGAAGAGTGTTATCCTTTCCAAGAATTCATTTCAAGCATGATGTAATATCTTTTGTGCATCGACTGATTGGTGCCTTTACGAAATCTATAATTCTTAATCTCTTTTCGTCATCACCGCCACCTTCGCACGTTTTTCTAAATATGCAATTAGTAATATTTAATGGTAACAAATCATTACACATGAACCTTGTATATTATCATTGATCAACGAAAGGCTCGAGGATATATTACATTGATATGCATTAAACCAAGATTTGCGGAGGGTTATACTATCCCTCCTCAATTTTCATTTCAAACATCATCTGGAGCAAACGAAAATTCTCGTTAACTTACGACAGTAGTTCCACAACAGTTTTTTCTAGATACAGTAAACACCTTCGGCCATGATGGCCAAAGGTTCCATTATTTCAGGGCATATTCTTACTACTCATCTCCCTTCACCGAGGAGAAAAAAAAGAGATGGTCCCTTGGTGCACCGAGACATATATTTCAAGCCAAATAACTCTAAGGAAACCCTGACTTCTTAGACAACCTGTCCACCTGCATTGATGGCTAGCGCAGAGGTTGATGCGATTGATTTTGAGTTGGAAGAAGATGATCTAATGGACGATGATACGACAATGGATGATGGCAATGAAAACGTTGTTCCCACTCATGCACCCAAATTGAAATCAACCATAATGGGTGTCACTTCCCACCTCAGCGATGGCGACCTTGACAACACCAAAAGAAGGGGTTTCATAAAAGAAACCGACAATGAACACAATAGCCACTTTGCAGCTCAAAAGTAGGAATTCTAGAGGTCCAAACTAGTCCGTTATGGGCGGAAGTATTTCACTGTAAGGAAATGATCTATTGATGCTAATAGAGATATATTTTAAGACAAAATTATTCAATTGTGGGACCACTCTCCTATTCTCTGGATATACAATTAACATCTTAGGGGATGGTGACCAGAACTCCCATTGGTGCAAGACATATTCCTACTACTCATCTCTTTCCACCTAGAATGGACTAATTTTGGCCTCTGGAATTGCTCATGAAACCTGTGTCCCTGAATTTTTCGATTGTGAGGAGGTGGTTTCTTGGTGTGTCCTAACTTTCAGTTTCGGGCTCTTCCATTTTCCCTATAATGTTTTTTGTCTTCTTCCTCATGGGAATCTTGTGAGAACTAACAATTTTACCACAGGACTGTTGTTCATCTTCTTCAAACCAAGGATTTATTCTACTGTGGAACCACTCTCCTTTTTATTTTTCGCCTCAGTTCTTCTGCAATATATTGAGATCGGGGCACCGAACATTAATCCCTCGAGGATAAGACTGCAAGGATTTCATTAAAAAAAGCATGGTAATCAATTTTGTATGCATGTTGAAGAGCATCTCGATGGCTCTTGCATGTTGCAGATCCTGTCCCTGTGTTTATGGAAAATATGTTCAATGTTTTGTCCCAAAGAGCTCGGTCCATTTTCTATGTTTCGATATACAATACCTAGTATTCGTTTTTTTTTTTAATGGATTTACTATTAAAAAAATTTCCTTGGAGTTTTGGTTGTTGCCTCTTTTCTGAATTTAACACCTCTTCTCATTGGCATGGTTCAATAGTCTCGTAATTATTCAATATTGTATTTTCTTAAATAATTTGATCTGAAATGGAGCATTTAACAATTATATGACAATGTATTATGTCTATCCATCAGGATTTTATGTAAACAAAAATGAATTTTAGATAGTTTCAAACCAACGTTCAATTCTATTGGTAATCCAAATAGAACATAGAAAGACCAAATCACAATGTTGCAGTTCGGGCCTCGCCATATAAATTTCATTTTCATTTCAACCTTGCTAAGAAAGAGATTTCTTATTTCCCTTTCGCTTGCTTGATTCCTTTAGTCTGAAAGGGAAAATTTTATTAGTTTTCCATCCCCTGGCCTCTATTTGAGAATTTTCTACTTTATTAATGAAATTACCAAATCTCTTGTTCGCGAATTAATAAAAGGAAAAAAAAAATACAGTGCCTGTAATCAAATGGGCCTATGAAACCAACTACAATATTAAAATTCAAGATCGTCATTCTTGTTTCTAGACATGAAATTATTAAGATTTAACACTAACAACAAATCATGTAAGAAGTTTAATACTTAAGTTAATATGTTAAAGTCATGGAAGAATGTATCAAGAACACAATTACTTCCACAAGTTGCAATAAAATCTAATCTTCAACAAAGCATTTGCTCACAATTACTAGAAATGATGGTCTTGCAACAATGGGGATTGTTTGAAACCAATTCCCACTTACAAAAATTTCCCTTCGCCTTTCTATTTTCTCACTCTTTTATCCCCTGTAGTTTGTCTTTATGGTTACTTGGTCGTTTTTTTCCAAAAATGTCTTACTGCGCGGGTTGGCGGATTCACATGTTCACATTTTCATTCATGATTTTATATCGTGATTCCGACCGAGTGCTTTCCCTTTCTCTAAATTTCACTTCCATTGTTCTGTGATCTGCAAACAACACTCTGACTTCTGCGATATGCATATTTACTTCTGGACTCCCACATCATCCCCTCTTTTGTGTTACACATTTTGCACTGAAATGTTCCGATATATACAATTTGGCAGTGGAGGCCTTTTGTCTCCTCGAGAACCCTTGTCACCCTATTTTGAAGCTCGCTTGATCGCTTTCCACACTTGACCATTTCTTGACATCTCTTTCGCGGATCGTCGAGTTCGCGAGTTCAGGAAATTTCCAATTTCTAGTTGTTGTTTCTTGTGCCCTTTACCTTCAGACATCTTCCCAAGTATATGCAATATGTATACAATTTCTCTAGAGACATACAAAAAAGATCGTTCTAGGAAATGGAATACCCATTTCATATTGGAATATATTGGATCTTCTTTTCCCTCTTCTATACTTAACCAAATTCTCATTTCTTTTTCCCCTCTACCCTATCTTTCTGGTTACTTAGTTTCTGTGACCTACAAGCAACACCCGGACCTCCGCGATATACAAATTTACAACCGCACTCCTACATCATACCCTCTTCCATGATATACAGTTTGCACATGAAAGTTTCGAGACCTACAATTTGACCTTCGGGTCCTCACGTCTTTGGGGGAACTATTGTCATCCCATTTTGAAGCCCCTATGTCCACTTTCCATATTTCTCCATTTCTTGGAATCTCTTTCACTCCTACAATTCCATACTTACCCGAATTTTTTCCTTGCAGGTTCTCGGACAGGAGGAGTGCACTTCCAGTGTTCCTTGACCTGTAAACAGCCCCCCAGTTTCTACATTATACAAATTGACTTCCGGACTCCTACATCAACGCCTCTTCTGTGTTACACAGTTTGCACTCAAAAGTTCCAATTAATACAATTTGACCGTCAGGGCCTCATGTCTCTTTGGGAACTCTTGTCATCCTATTTTGAAGCCCGTCCAACCTCTTTCCACAACCATTTCTTGAAATCTCTTTCGCGGATCGTCGGGTTGGTGGGTTCAGACAATTTCCAATTCCTAGTCGTTGTTTTTTGTGCCCGCCACCTTCGAACTTCTTTCCAAATATATGAAATAAGTATATAACTTCTCCAGAAACATGAAGAAAATATCTTGCGAGGAAATTAGATATCTATTGCAGATGTGAATATATTAACCCTTCTTTTTCGTCTTCTATACTTAACCAAATTCTCGTTTCTCCTTTCCTTGTACTTTATCTTTCTCATTACTTAGTCGTTTTTTCTGAAAATGTCTAGCTATGTAGGTTGGTGCACTCGTGGGTTCACATTTTCATTAGTTTTTTTATTTCGCGACTCCGACCGACTACTTCCCCAGTACATACCCAACCACTTCTCTGACTGCGGATTCCCAGATAGGCAGGCTCTAGATTGAACTCTTATTGTTCTGTGACCTACAAAACACACCCTCACTTCTGCGATATACAAATTTACGACCGGACTCACATCATACCATCTTTCGTATTACAGTCGACCTATCATCCCCTCTTCCATGGTACACTTTTTTCACTGAAAACTTCTGAGACCTTCAATTTGACCGCCGGGTTCGCACGTCTCCTATGGAACTATTGTCACCTCATTTTGAAGCTTGTTTGTTCGCTTTCCATACTTCACCATTTTTTTGAATTTTGTTTCGTGGATCATAGGGTTCGCGGGTTCAATAAATATCCAATTCCTAATCGTTGTTTCCTGTGCCCGCGTCCTTTGCACTTTTTTCCAAGTATATAATAAATGAGGTTTAATGCTAGCAGCTCATTGTGCCTCGAGGATACCATCATAATAACTATTCCTACACAACTTGTACATAAACATGAATAAAATAGCCTGCCAGGTAATAGGATATCTATTACAAATACTTACCGACTTTTTCTCTTGCGGCTTACCGAGAAGGAGGGTTCAAGATTGCCCTACTTTCAAGCACGTCTGACCATTGTTCATACTTATGTATATATAAAAGAGTCTTATTTATAATAAAAAAGATTGTATATATATCTATTATGTGTTTGTGTATATATAAGTTCTTATTTATAAGTATGCAATTAGCAAGCGTTAATGCTAAACCAGGATTTGAGGAGATCTCCCATTAATATGCACAAAACCAAAATTTTTGGATGGTTATATTATCCCTTCCGAGTGTTAATTTCAAACATCACAGAATGTCATTTACGCGTCGTCGGGTTGGCCTGTTCACGAAATATTCAATTCTTAATTCCAAAAACGATTCCGACCAACCATTTCCATATTCCATACTTAGCCACTTTCCCAGAATTCTGCAAATATACAAACCGACCACTGAACTGCCCCATCATGGTCTCTTACATTTTACACATTTTGCAGTCAAAAAATCCGAGACATCAAATTTGATCGTCGGA
>JZKD02S1665280.1:551672-564528 GCA_000966675.3 Picea glauca | reverse complement strand
ACAAGTGTCATAGTCAAAGAGTTAGTTGGGAAATCAAATCTTTTCCCAATCAGTCACAATAATTAATTACAATTAACAAAATTCCCAAATTCAGAATTGCCATAAATGGCAATAATTTTCCAAATTTGAATTTACCAAAAATGGAAATAAATTCCTAAGTATTTTTAGACATGAAAATAATTTATTTTGGGGGATGTTACATCCTTTCCCCCTTCAGTACAACAATGTCATCAGTGTTTGTCCCTTTCTCGGAACAGGGTTGGATGAGATTTCTGCAAATCTCCCTCCAACTCCCAAGTGGCCTTGTCATGACTAAAGTGCTTCCATTGCACTTTTACCTAGGCGACTACTCTGTTCTGTAGTGATATTTCTCTCATTTCTAGAATGTCCATAGGTTCAGATTGGAACTCACCTTTTAGTTCCACCCGCACCATGTTCCAATTGATCATGTGAGTAGGATCATGAACATAATTTTTTAACAAAGAAACATGAAATACATTATGAATTTTCAGATATGCAGGAAGAGAAAGTTGACATGCCACGGGTCCAATTCAAGCTAAGATCTCGAAAGGGCCACAAAACCTGGGTGACAACTTGGAACATTTTTCTAGATTTAGTGAACTTCTTCTGGCTATGACTTTTAAATAGACATGGTCTCCCACTTGGAATTCCTGGTGTCTTCTTTTCTGGTCTGCGTAACTTTTCTGTCTGTCTTGTGCTTCTTTTAAATTTTGTTGTACTTTTCTTACCGTACTCTCCATTTCCTGGATCATTTCTGGCCCCACCATGAGTCTATCAACTAGGTTATCCCAGCTAATCAGAGTCGTACACTTTCTATCGTACAGTAGTTCGAAGGGTCTCATCTTAGTCGATGTCTGGTAACCATTATTGTATGCAAATTCCACCATGTGTAGGTAGTCTTCCCACTTACTTGGCTTTGTCCTTACGTACATACATAACATATCTTCCACGATTTGGTTTGTTCATTCAATCTACCCATTCGTTTTTGGATGGTAGCTTGTTTTGAAATTCAATTTAGTATTCATCCCTGCAAAAAATTCATTCCAAAACGTAGATGTAAATTTTACGTCTCTAACCGAAATCACCATTTTGGGAATGCGATGTAGTCTAAAAATTTCTTTCATGAATGTTTCACTGATGTTAATATCTTTATAAGTAGAATTTACAGGAATAAAGTGTGTAGACTTACTAAGCTTATCGATTACTACCATAATTGAATCATTCTGTTTTTGAGTTCTAGGCAAACCTGTAATAAAATCTAGTGATATAGCCTCCCATTTCCATTCTGGCATAGATAGAGGTTGCAATAGACTGACTGGATGTTGGTGTTTAGCTTTCACCTATTGAAAATCTTGGCACCTAGATAATTATTCTTCCGTTTCACCCTTCATATTAGGCCAAAAAAATAACTTCCTTAGTGTTGTCACTGTTTTCTGGTATCCCAGATGACCAGAATATGGTTTCTTATGTACTTCATCTAAAATTGTTAACTTTAATTTAGCAGAATCTGGTGTGTATAATCTATTTTTAAATCTTAGTAGACCATTTATGTCTAAACTCATATCTATTCTGTCTAAATTTTATGCATTATTTTGTAAATCTGCCACTGTTTTAGTGTAATTTTCATCATTATTAATTGCATCCTTTATCCTCTACTCAAGATCACTTTTAGACCTGCTAATGTTCATTTCAAACAAACCATGAGTTCTTCTACTTAAGGCATCAACCACCTTGTTTTCCTTACCCTTTATGTGTCTTACCTCAAAGTCGAACTTGCTCAAGAAGGCCAACCATCTTGCTTGCCTTGCATTAAGGTCTAGTTGACTGAAAAAAAATTCCACACCACTATTATCAATCAATAACATAAATTTTCTACCCATTATATAGTGCCGCTAGATCTTTAAAGTGTGTATTACCATTGCTAACTCTAAGTCATGAGTGATGTAGTTTCGTTCATGCTCCTTTAGTTTTTGGGACTCATAACAAATAATGTGCCCCTCTTGAGTTAGGACACCACCCAGACCTTCTTTACTCACATCCACATAGGCTGTGAAGTCTTTTTCCAGATCTTCTACTTTTAAAATGAGTGATGTTGTTAACAATTCATCTAACTTATTAAAACTATCCTGACATTCCTGTGACCAGTTAAACTTGGTTTCTTTCTTTTGCAACGATGTGACGGGGTATGAAATCTTGGAAAATACCTCTATAAATATGTGGTGATTCCCATGTAGGACCAAATGTACTCTACATCCTTAGGGATCGTCCATTCCATGATGGCTCTTATTTTCTATGGATTGACTGCAATACCTTATTAAGATATTACATGTCCTAGGTACTGTATTTTCTTTTGATAAAAGTCACACTTGTCGAATTTAGCATACAGTTTGTGTTTTCTTAAAGTTTGCACGACTATCCTTAGGTGTTCTTTGTGTTCTTATTATGTTTTAGAATATACTAGGATATCGTCAATAAATACCAAAACAAACTTATCCAAGTACTGACTGAAAATGTTGTTCATTAAACACATAAATGTCATTGGTGCATTAGTGAGACCAAGCGGTATAACAACGAATTTGTAATGTCGATATCTCATTCTGAATGTCATTTTACTTATGTCCTCATATTTTATTCTAACCTGGTGGTAACCAGATCTTAAATCCAATTTAGAGAAAATATTTGCCCCACCTACATGATCAAACAGATCATTGATTCTAGGTAAGGGGTATTTGTTCTTAACAATCATTTTGTTTAACTATCTATAATCAATGCATAATATTAGAGTTATGTCTTTCTTTTTAACAAAAAGGACTGGTGCTCCCCATGGTGAGACACTTGGCCTGATGTATTCCCTGTCCAACAATTCTTGTAGTTGAATCTTTAATTCTGTTAATTCAAGTAAACTCATTCGGTAGGGCGCCTTATATATAGGAGTTGATCCCAGTAGCAGATCGATAGAAAATTCTATCTCTCTCCTTGGGGGCAATTCAGGTATCTCATCAACAAACACATCTCTAAAATCATGCAAGACGACAAAATTTTCTAAGCTAGGTTTATTTTCTTTTTCCAACAAATTTGTCACTTGGATAGCATAAATATGACAACCTTTTCTCATGCACTTCTTAAATTGCATTGCTGAAATATGACTAACTGAGATTGGTTTTTGTATGCCTTGAACGGTCCTAACGATGTCATTTTCGTATTTATACTTGAGTGATTTTTTATGCCTTTCTAACCAGTCCATTCCGATAATTATGTCATAAGACCCTAACGGTAGAATGTTGAGATTTATCTTTGTGTTTTGACCACCGAAATTGAACTCACAGTCGGAAATAAAATTAGATACTTTTCTTTTTGTTCTTGTTGCTAGTTGTACTGGCCAAGATTTTTCATGTCTTGTTTTCTTAAATTTATTTGAATCCACTACACCAGGAGCGATATAACTCAAGTAGATCCAGGATCAATTAAAAAGAAATACGAGTATTGTTAATTTTACCTTCAATTTCCACTACAGTGGATTGGTGATCAGCTTGTTGTTCATCCATAGC
The DNA here is from genome assembly GCA_000966675.3 of Picea glauca. NCBI lineage: Eukaryota > Viridiplantae > Streptophyta > Pinopsida > Pinales > Pinaceae > Picea > Picea glauca. The sequence continues at coordinate 560,959 of JZKD02S1665280.1, read as the reverse complement.
TGCATTGATCCGATGTAAACTCCTGCCCACATCTCCCACAATAGAGGCTTCCTGTAAGTTGTGAACTGTAGTCCTGGTTGTTGAAGTCAAACGTGGACAATTCCTCCTTAAGTGAGGTTCTCCACATTCCCAACATTTTAACGGTTCTCTGGGGCTGTCCCCAAACTTCTTTGTTCCCAGATTGACTGGTTTACCACCTCCTTGGGTGTTCTGGTTATTAGCGTGAAAATATTTCCTTGGAAAACTATTTAATGTGTTCTGGAAAGGGGTTGGTTGATATCCCTTCTTCCACTAATTCATCCGATCTTGTTTCTTGTCTTTCAAAGCCTTGGGAAATTCCAACCATTGGTTGTAATACATTCGAGCCTTCCTGAAAAACTTCACTTAAGGACTTGGGGTTGTCAAATTCTATTCTTTCCTTACATGACTGTGGTAAATAGCTTAGGAACCACTAGATTTTTACTTTGTCCTCCTGGATGTAAGGTACAAACCTTAATAATTCAAGGAATTTGTTTATCAGGTCATCCATAGTCATTTGACCGAATCGTAGTTCATAAAACTCTTTGGCTTTTCTTTCATAGCAACTTTCAGATAAATACTATTTCTTAAAGTATTTCTTGAAATCCGACCACTCCATCTGTTTTTCCTTTAGGCTCTTGGCTAACTTCAGGTCCTGCCACCATATACTTGCTCTTCCTTTTAGGTTATAGATGGTCATTCTGAACTTCATATTAGTGGAATAATTGTAGATTTGGAAATACATTTTTATGTCCAGTAAGAATACTTCATCCTCCTCCCTTATTCTGGATTCTCCGTCAAAGGTGGATGGTTTGATTTTCTTGAACTCTCCCTCCAGGTGGTCCACCTATTTCCTTTTTCTTCCCGTGGTTGTTTTATTTTTTGTTGATGGTGGTGAAGAGATATCCCCTTTTTATCCTTTAGGACCATAATTTTTAGAGGCCCTTTTGCTGACCTCTTCTTCCTCATTATTATCCTTTGGGCTCTTCTTTGTTATTATGCTACACAACATTACTTCATTTATTTTCTACTGTTCTTGTTGTGCCTTTTTCAGTTTCTCATTGTCTGCTTTGAAAACTTGCAGTTCCACAATGAGATTTCTCATGGTTTCCAGAACCTCAGTAGGTTAACTTTCATCATTGTTCTTCCTTGGTTCTTCAGGAGGTATTTTCTTAGGATTCCCCTCGAGTCTGATCTCAAATTCATTTTGTGCTTCCATGATCACAACATAAATAAAGTTTTTATGTTTGTAACCGTAATTGTTTTGTTAGATTTTCATTAAACATAAATCTTGTGCTAAGCAAACATTTTTGGCCCTGTTTAAGGTCTAAGTGTTGTAACCTTTACTTTGATACCATATGTAATGTTCCCCAAATTTACCAATTAAAAAAAAAAATTCTTAGGGACATTAAATTTATTTCTCTTCGAACAACTTATCTCGAAAGACCTATTGTTATTATAAATAGGTAGTTGTCATCACTATCAATTTTTCAAGATTTATGTTTTCCAGTTATTGACATAATTAACTAACATTATAACAAATTTTATCTCTGATTTATTTCCTATTGCACATTAATCATATGCTCAAAGGGTCAAGGGTAACTTCTCTATACCCCAGTCTCTTAGATTACCCACATATCTAAAATAAGAATCAAGGATAGTAAAGCCACACTAACATTATAATCCTTTCCACATATCTATATACATGTATACGTACTACCATTATATTCACAGAGGGAGAACCCCACTCGAATTACATAAAATCTTTAAGCGTAGACAGTAGCCATATCATATAGGTCTAAATGAAGTGGAGTCTAAAACTTAGATTTGCATGCTTAAAGTTAAGGTTCAGTGCCTGTATCGCAGACTTGAAACCTTTTGTCTCTGCGCGCTCTAATTGCTTCTCAATTCATGGGTGTTAGCTACTTTCACTAGCCCCTTCATTAATATGTCCTTTGTCTATGACCTTGTGCTAATGCATGATTGAGGGAACCAACAAGAGTGGTTTCAAACCAACACACTTTTCTCCCCGCAATCCTTCTCTAGCTGACACATACCCCGTCACAAAAATAGTGGTTGAAAATTGCGGCCCGCTCATGGAAACATTATCCTCCGCGGAAGTTTGAGCTCCATGATTCTCCCCATCCATCAATATCCTACATATTGGTGCTGCTTCCGATCAATGACTGTTATCAAACTTTGTTCCACCCTTCTTTCCTTTTCCACGCATCTTTGTGCGCTCTAATTTCTTCTCAGCTCAAGGGCGCTAGCTACTCTTCACTAGCCCCTTCATTAATATGCCCTTGGGTTGTGCCCTTGTGGTAATGCACGAATGAAGGCATGGGAAAGAGTGGCTTCAAAGAAACCCTCTTTTCTCCCCGCAATCCTCCTCCAGCTGACACATACCCCATCACCAAAATAGTGGTTGAAAATTGTGACCCGCTCAAGGAAACATTATCCTCCGCAGAAGTTTCGACTCCAAAATTCTCCCCGTCCATCAATATCCTACCTATCAGTGATGATTCCAATCAATGACTGTTATCAAACTTCATTTCACCCTTCTTTCCTTTTCCATGCATCTCACCAGATTCCCACGATATGTCGACACGTAACTCCCCTCTAGATCAATGGCTACCGTTGACTCTGCATTTCTGGCCTCCGAGAGTTTCAACTCTTAACTCTACTCTCATCTGCGTGACAATCTCTCGAAGTGGAAGATATATTTCCACATATCCCCTTGAATCCATGGCTAGGACATCCTCTACATATCTAGCCTTCGAGGATCTCAAATATCAAGTCTCTTTTTCTCCTTCTCCTTAAGTACGTGGAATCTTGCCACGTGTCCTCTTAAATAAGACAGACTAGAATTACTTTGGGTCTTTGCCTGGAGTCCACAGATATTCACCATGTCTCCTCTCTGGAACTGATGAATCAGATCCACTTTGGGTGATCTGACGACTCATATCTGTTCTGACTCTCTAGACTTTGGAGGTCCCATATCTCAATCTCTCATCCCTGTTGACTGGCTATCTCTCGGAGTTCTGGATCTGACACCACGTGTCCTCCTTCGCATCGATGGTTCTCATCTCTTCAACTTTCTGGGATTTAGTTGATTCAACACTCCAAATTTTGCCTCCTTCTAGATCTCCCGACCCGTTGACACATATCCTCTTTAGATCCAACAGTCCAGACTCTCCTTTCGCAATCAGGATTTCACGACACGCGACCTCCAAGTTAACACTTCCTCCACATTCTCGACTTCCGACATGCCGATGTTTTTGGAGTGCCCCAAATCCAATGGTTCATGCTACTCTGGACCTAATGGTCCAGATCTTTCCTTCACCTATCGGGACTTCATGTTTTGTGAAGTTGGATGGGTGCTCACTTCCCTACTCTCGATCCTTGATATTATGAAATTCTCCCTGGACAATCGACGATCGAGACCTCCCCTCGATCAACAACTCAGATTAAATCATGATTTCACATTTCACGAATCCTCATGACTGTTCCCTTCGACCTTTCCACTCTATGAGTCAACAAAATGTTGATCTCTTGCCATGTGTCCCCTTTATATGGATGGTCCCAATGATTTCAGGATTTCGTGTTTCGGGGTTTTGCAGATTTCACTCTGCTTCTTCCAAATCTTTTGGTTTGCAAAATTTTGATAATTCCTTGCGACTAACCAATGTGCTACTTCTCTGAGATCTAACGTATTGAAATATTCGGCTTCTCCTGAATGGATCTTAACCCTTGATGTTCTGGCGATTACCTCGACTATTTGTGCTCCACTTTTAGATAATTCAACTCTTCAAGACTTGGATACTTTTCTAAGTGTTTCCTCTCAAGACTTAAAACCACTATCCCTCCTGAGCTTTGTTTTCACTATATTCCCTACCCTGGGAGATTTCAAATGTTTCAAAGGCTACGCCTTCCAAATTTCTCTTGCAAGCCCTGTAACTTTAGGTCTCATCTGTGTTTTTGAAAGTATTGTCCCTCCTGAGATTTCATCAATGAAACATGACTTCGGCCCTATGCACATTTGCACTCTGTGTGTAGCTTCACACTATCTCTCCTAAGCTTCAGAAAGTCAAAAGCCTCTTGACCTTAACCTTCTTGCAACTACACTTGATCTAATGACCTAGATTCTGTTGAAAAAGATACGAATCTACCCTAGCACATTATTATCTTGGTAGTCTTTATACCAGGCTCCTATAAGCAGCTGGTTAAATTTATATTCAATCCTTTAAAAAAAAAAGGATAGAGGGTAAATCCCTACCGGAGATGATTTCCCTAAATAGTAGTTATGATCGCAGGTGTTATGTAAAGTTTGAAGACTCGTTTAAATATTGGACCGACTCTACAATAGGTAACAGGTTTATGTAGTTAAAATCCCTGGACATTGCTCCCGAGTTTATCAAAGGAAGAGAACTGCAACCTTTTTCTATATTTCATATAGTCGGCGTAAAAGAAAAAATACTTGCGATAGCGGTGAAATAGTGCTCTGTGTAAAAGATATTTAGATAGCTCACAAAGTCCATATATAAAAACACACACACACACACACATATATATATATATATATATATATATATATATATATATATTTCAATTCTGATATCCCTTAAAATTCAGTTTGGTCATTGTATAATTTAAACTTCTTTAATATCAACCATGGATCGATCCAATAAATTGTTTTTCTATTATATCTAGAGATTAAATCACATGAATAGGATAACTTTCACACTTTCGTTAACAGTAATACCCACAGTATTTTTTTCTTAACTCTACTCAGGAAAACTCCCATACATTTATCAACAGTTAGTACATACAACTGTCTTTATTGGCTCTACTCAATGCATAAATTTAACTGTAAAGATTTATTCAATAATTTATTTCCTTCTACCCAACAAGTAGATGTAATCTATCAGTTATTCATCAACATAACATTTAACCAGAACTAAGTAAATACATTCTACCAATTATTAATCAACAGAACGATCAACCAGGGAGGATTAGAAGAACATATCTGAACAAATTGTTGGGACAACAAGTGGAACAACCAAGTTCCACCCAACCATTGAACAGAACAACCAACTACTTGTTCCGTTCACCCCTAGCATAACCATGAATCCATGAGGGCGAACCTCGAAACTCCTCTTTCACTATAGCCCTCTTTCAAATCCCAATTCTCCTTGCCTCACACTCATAAATAGTGCTCATAACAACATGTGACGTTTTTCTTCAGATCGAAAGTTCTCCTTGCCTCACACCTAGAATTAGTGAACGTAGCAACAAGTCCGTCTTTTCCCCAACATACTAGGGAATTTTCCTCCTCCTCTCATATGATATATATATGCAAAAACATCTTGTGCCTAGGTCTTTTCCCCTTGGGAGTTTTCGCAGCTTTACAAATCCCTGATTTTCAAGGTTTGTCAATGGCCAAATCCCCGATTTGCCACTTGTAAAATTCAGCCCTGAGGTAGTTCGAGTAGTTCAAGCATGTTCCCCACTCATGGAGTCATGGTCAGTTGATTTCAACCTGGTTGTTCCATTTTTCTTTCAACAATAAATATAACAAGGATTTTTCTCTTACAAGTGTCATACAGGGATAATTTTTAAGGATGGAAATTTATTTTTAAATGTAGAAACCTTGGCGAATCTTACTAATCCTTCATATGTTAACAATCAATGTTTGGCGATATTTTTGTAAAAATATTCAAATTTCTAAGTATTTTATATAGTTTTTATAAAATTTTGGCGACTTTTAAGGTAAAAAAAATTTATCCTATAGAATTTGGGTGCATCATTTTTAAAATAGTGAATCTTGTTTTTGGAAAAACCATGGAAAATTAACCCATGAGCGAAATTTATCCCCTAAAATCAAATTTTTTCTCAATCAGTCACAATAATTAATTACAATTAACCAAATTCCCAAATTCAGAATTTCCATAAATGGAAATAATTTTCCAAATTCGAATTTGCCAAAAACAGAAATAAATTCCTAAGTATTTTAAGACTTAAAAATAATTTATTTTGGGGGATTTTACAAAATTGTATGAAATGAAAGTCCATTCAATTCTGAAAATGTTGGTATTAGTTTTGAAACCAAACTCACAATATTTGAAGGAGTCTGCTCTAATAAAAGTTTGACTAAGTTGAAGAGAAGTGACAATTTTCGTAAAAGTACCATAGTTACAGGTTTTCGACCAAACTAATAGTTTGACCAAAAGTTAGTATTTTTTAGCCAAAAGTTAGTTTTCACGAAAAATTGTCATTATATTTAAAATTTATGTTACATTTTTAGGGTTGATGTTGGATTTAACTTTTGGCTGAAAAAAGAGTTTGGCCGAAATATTTTTCGGTCAAAAAATTTAATAGTTCGGCCGAAAACATGTCATTTGAAATTTTCGTGACCCAATTCTCACAAAAGTGTTACCCATATTCGCGATTTTACCCATTGGAAGTTTCTAAATTGGTTTAATTTATTTTGGAGGACTTAATTGTGAACTGTTAGCATTGTTGGGTGAATTTTCGGTTAATCAAGTGATGTGTTTTCACATTGAAACAAGACCATAGAGCCCTACTTCTTTTTGGCATTGATAGAGCGATATTATTTTGTGTGAAATTAGGATGTCATGAAAATGAGCATTGAACCAAATCTGAAATAGATTAGGCATTCTTTCCATTGGTTGGAATTCCATTGGCCTATATTTTATTTGCGGGATTTTGAAACTAAGCATTCTAAGGTCAATTATAAAACAATAGGTGGAGAGACATGATATCTGCCTATTTTTAATAGCATAAAACTCATTTAATTTTATTTTGTAAAGTGGACCCATGTTTTTGAATTGGGAAAGCCATAGGCCTACCATTTACAAATCATAAGGTATAAGAAAATGTTCATTAAAGAATTTGAAGCAGTTACCCTGGGAAAAACCTTGAAGAGGGAAAAGCTAGAATAGTTGAGAGACTTCAATAGACATATCTAAATGGAAATTCAGTATTGGAGGCATAAAATGGATGAGATGGAAAAAGAACTTGCCAAGTACTAGGATTCATTCTCCACCATGAGGGTTGAATTAGACAAGAGAAGATTGCATCTCTTGCAAATGGGGGAGAAATTCACTCAACTGGATAATTGGCAAGATGAGAAGTTTTTTGAAGTGTTTGCTCAGTTATACTAGGATTTGGTAGTGAAGGAAGAGACCTTGAATAAAATTGATCTGGATTTTATGAGAAGAACGAAATGACTATAGATTACTAACAGGTGCTTAACACAAAATAATAGAGATACAGTAAATTTGGTTTTCTATTCAATAAGGAAATAAGCTAAAACTGTAAAATGTTGCAGAAACAAGCTTGCTAGAATGGTGGTGGCTTATCTCTGAGAAGAGATGTGACGGTTTCCCTCCTTTGCAAGAAGATGATTAAAATGAGGCTTTGAAGGAATTTTTACAATAAACAAGAATTCCAAAAACCCTAGACATCCAAAACCTAACCCTAGTAGATGAAGTGCCAAAAGTCAAGTGGGCCCCATTTGGGTAAGTTAGTAAATCAACTTCCCGGGGTCGTAACTTTTGCATACGATCTTTGTTTTAGGTGTATGATAGACCGTTAGAAAGGTATCGTAGAGGAGATTCATTTTGGGATCAATATAAAAGGAACTTCCATATTTATCACCCTTTCCCCAAAAAACATCGTTTAGGGCCTCAAAACGACTCTGGAAGTGAAAAATAGCTAAAAATAGTAAATTACCAAAATTGCCAGAAAACTGTTTTGAGCCAGTTGGAAAAGGTAGGTGGACATAGATATCCACTTGGATCAATCCTACTTCCTTAGGAAGAAATTGTATCCATTGCGTTGAGTTCCCCCATCAGATGAGGAAAGTTCTGTTGAATTTGACCCCGGGTGAGCCACTTGCCTTGTTGTAGGAGTTGCCCTGCTTTGACGACTCGGTAAATATGGATCCTTTGATGTCGACTGCCCTTGATCTATGTGTCCACAATCTTATCATTGGATTCTTTTTGTATGCATTCGGATTTGAGTTATGTTGGTGTCATATGTTCTTCTACTTATGAGGTGTCCAATAATGGTGGGAAATAAGGGCGAAGGAGATCCACGTTGAACATTGGGTGCAGGCCAAGGAAAGGAGGAATGTTGAGATCAAAAGAATTATTCCCCATGGCCTTGATGATGGTGTAAGACCCATAACAAAGTGGGTGAAGCTTCTGATGGGTTCATGTAAGGCATTATTTCTGCAAGTGCAACCAAACTTTGTTGCCCACCTAAAAGTTGTGGCACCCGATGTTGATCATGGCACGGCTTGTACTTCTCATTGGACTTATGTATGATATATTGAACCTATTGGCGGATGTGTTGGATCCTCTCAATGAACCGAGTGGATTTTTCATCTTCAGTTGGAGCAGGATATGAGTCAGTCGAGGTGACCACAAGGGGAAGTGCAACATCTATGGGACCCAATGGTTGGAATCCAAACCCCACCTGAAAGGGGGTGTGATCGGTTGAGCTATGTAGGGAACGATTGTAGCTATGATGGACATAGGGAAGGCTCTCATCCCATTTATGAGGGTTCTTTGAATTATACATGCAAAGGATATGCACAATCATTCGATTTACGACCTCGGTTTGGCCATATTTCTAGGGGTGGAAGGTCGTGGATTTGGTGAGCTTGGTGTCTAGTAGTGACCAAAGGCTCGACCAAAATGTGCTGAGAAATTGATTTTCCCGATATGAGACAATGGTTTGTGGGATTAAAAAATGTACCCAGACTCATTCAAAGAAGATCTTGGCAGTGGCCTCTGCTGTGATGTTGTTCTTGTGGGCAACCAGAATCTCCATCTTCGAAAAGAAATCAACAACCACAAAAACACAGTCATTTCCACGCTTGTTGGATGGGAGGCTCGACATATAGTCCATTGATATGGACTCCAATGGCCTTACAGGAGTAGGAAGAGGGGTGTACATGCCATGTTTCTTAATGGTCATTTTGGCAATAACACGGGCAGTGCAAGACATGATATACTCGCTAACCTCCTGTCAAATTTTCGGACAGTAGAAATGTTTCTGTAGCATCGCAACTATATTTTCGATGCCGAAGTTTCCAGCCACCAGATTGTAGTGGGCTTCCCAGATTAACTTATCTCACTCGCTTGATGGAACATAGATATGGCCTAGATGACACAACAACCCGTCCTGAAGATGGAAATTATCGACAACTGTGTTTGCAACCAACATTTGGTAGGTGGTGG